>JAJTUV010002335.1:0-159636 GCA_021653895.1 Mastomys natalensis
TGTATTTTGCTTTTAGTAAATCCAATTTTGTTTTAAATTTATTTAGAAAGTTTATTTATTTATTGTGTGTATGAGTGTCTTGTCTGCATGTATGTTTATGTACCATGTGCATGCTTCATGCTGGCAGAGGCTGAAAGAAGGTATTGGATTCCCTGGAATTGCAGCCACTCCATGGCTGCTGGGACCCAAACTTGTGTCCTGTGTAAGAGCATCCAGTGTTCTCAAATGCTAAGCCATCTCTCTCCTAAATCTAGTGCCAGTTTATTGGGTGTCAAATACTGTGAGCCAGCTTCATGGATGTCTCAGTTTGTCTTCTCAGCTCCAGGACACTGTCAGGCTCAGCCAGAGCTGTTCCACTGTGGCCTGGAACCCTACAGATGATAAACTGGGGTCAATGTCAAGTCCACTATGCTGTGTTTTGTCTTTCCCCATACCCGGCCCTACATTGTCAGACACCTGTTATTTGAATGTATTCAGTCCAGTTTTCATGTCCAGCTACTTCCTGTATGAGATCACATCTGATCTGAATGTCAAATGGCAAAAAAAATGTTTAGATAAACTGGAAGGAAGCTTCCAGGAGCTTTACTTCTGCTTCTCAGGGGCATCCGTGCTCTGACACAACACATCTCTGAACAGGGTCATACCCTATAGTGGGAGATATCTAAATCTCCAACACAATTAGGACCGGCCAATGAAAACACAGCTCAGTAATCATGAATATATTCTGTAAGCCTAGATTGGGCAGATACCCCTACACTACTCTGTTCCCCAGCTATGAGACCCTTATAACATGAGGATTTTCCAGACTCTGTATCTGTCCTTCTACCTCCTGCTTCCCAGTCGTCCTCTCCTTCATCGTCTTCCTCCTCCATTGTCTTCCTCCTCCATTGTCTTCCTCCTCCATTGTCTTCCTCCTCCATTGTCTTCCTCCTGGCCTCTCTCTCTCTTCCATCAAACTTTATTTCTCCACCTCCCCTTCTTCTGCCTAATCACTGGCTCCAGCCTTTATTTTACAAATTAAGATGGGCAGAAGGTTCACTAGAATTCACCTGTGTAATGACTCACACCTCCTCTGCAGCCCTTCACAGGAAAGGGGAATTAGTATCAAAATACAGGGGGCTGTGGGGGGGGGGGGTCTATCCACAACAATACCAGTTCTTCCCATTCTGGAGCTCGGCCTCACTCTTTCCAAGGCCTAAACAGAGCCTAAAGGCCCACAGTCCTCACTGTCCCCTTTAGTAGTTCTTTCAGAGCCCACTCAGTATCTTAAACAAAATAAACACACTAAAAATGTGTCCCAATTTGTATATTAAAGGGGACTTAAAAGACATAATATGAGATCCAGTGAGATGGCCCAGTAGGGCAAGCCCAACAACCTGAACTGGAACCCCAGGACTCATGTGGGAAAAGGAGAAAAAGTAAACCCCCACAAGTTGTCCTCTAATCTACATACATAAGTATATGTACGCACACGCATGTGCACATGCAAACACATGAATGCATACACGCTTATGCATGAGTGCACACACACACACAGAGACACTAGGAAGGACTGGAGAGGTGGCTCAGCAGTCAAGAGCATTGCTGCTCCTCAGGACCCCAGGCTCAGCCATCAGGGCTCACACCAGGCTGCTTACAGCTGCCTGTAATCCCAGTTCCAGGGGACCCACTACCGGTTTCTGGTCTCTTCAGACACCTCATGTATATGATACACATACGCACATTTGAGGAAAATGCTCATACACATAAAATAAAATCTGAAAACAAAACATGACAGGGTCTCACTCTGTAGCAATGGCTGGCCTGAAATTCATAGATATCTGCCTGCCCGTGTCTCCTGAATACTGAGATTAAAGGTGTGTGACCATCATGCCTGGCGAGAAAATAAATCTTAAAAACAAACAGGGAGAAGGGGAGGGAGATGATGATGATGACGACGATGATGACGGAGCTACAGATGGCTCTGCAGTTAGGAGCACTGGCTGCTGTTGCAGAAGACCTGGGTTTGTTCCCAGAGCTGGCATGGTGTCTCACAATTGTCTTTAACTCCCATTCCATAGGAGCCGGCATTCTCTTCTGGCCTTCTTGGGCACCCACATGATGCACAGACCCAGATCCAGGCTGAACACCCATATGCATAAAATTGTAAAGGTAAATAAAAATGTTTTTTCAAAGATAACCTTTAAAGAAAGACACAACATGAATTAGTAACGCTTGAAGCATAGCATGCGAGGCAAGAAGCTGTGCTAAAATCGTTAGTTCCGATGAGTTTGGGTCCTTGCTATGGAAATAAAGGCAGTACTTATTTTTGGAGGGATTGGAGGGTGTGAGGGATAGGGATTCGGATAAGGCAGATAAAACTGTGAGGTGTCGGAACTTTTGTTTAAGGGGTTGGTGGCGGTAACCAGAGACCTCCAGCAATGAGCACGGGGCTTCGCTACACTCCAGACCTGAAGACCCGGTTCTTGGCACAAGCACGGCACTGAGAGTGTTTGTACTGTAATTATTATTTATTTGAGGTAATTTTTGCAAGCGAGTTATTATTATAGTTAAAGCAAAAACTTGGGACAGGGTCTGGGCCTGGGGTTCTAGTAGAGTAGGTAGAGTGATTGCTTAGAATCGGTCAAGCCCGATGCTTCTGCGCAGCTGTGAACACATTCTGAAGGAATTTTATCAAAGAGGCACAAGGACGTTAGACAAGACACAGAAGTGGGCAGTGCAAGGCTAGGAAGGGAACAAAAGATAGTTTAATAGCAATGTGGCTGCAGGCCTGCAACATTCCAGCTCTCTGAAGTCCTAGTAGCTATCCTTGGAGAAACTGACACAAGAGTGGCTTGCTCTGCAGAATTTCACTTCACATGCCTTAACCAAGTTTTCCCCTTTAATTCAGTTCTTTGACAATTTCATACCTGTATATATTGCTTCTGGTTATTCTCTTCCTCTCCCTCTCTCCTTTCCCAGTTGGGAGGTTTTGTGGCCCATTCAGTTTAACCAGGGCCATCTATGTGACCCTTAGGTTAGAACTAATACATGGAGCTCTGCACTGTCCCCAGTGGGTACACAACAGAAAAGCATCAACTCCCTTTTTTCCTTAACCTTTTAGTAGGAAATAGTTCAGCAGTGAGGGTGGGTTTGGGGCCCTCTCTTCCTACAGGCGTGGTGTGGATAGTTTTGTTCTTCTGTAGACCCAGGGCATCTATCTTAAGCCAAGTGCTGGCGACTGCAGTAGCTGTGTCCTAGGTAGAACTCGGCATTCACGGCCCCTGTGTAACTTGTGGGACACTGGGTTATTTTCCTTTTCCCTTCTGGTTTAATGCCAACTAAGATGGGGGTCACTGAGGGGGTCCCCATCTCCTCAGAGTGGCTAGCAGACTGTGGTAGGAAGATCTGGAAGATGGGTTGAAAGACTGAGGGACTGCCGCGAAACAGGATTCCGGACATGACGGTGTGGGGTTACACACATAAACTCATAGCAGCTGTGACCGTCTGTGCAAGATCAAGCTGGTCCACACCCTAGCCTGTGAGGAGAAGGCAATTCAGTGACAACTGCTGTAGCTGAGGAGCTGCTAACAGTTCAATGGCTGCCGGGGCAGACAAGACCCTTTTTTCTTCAGGGATGCAGACCCTGAGAGGCTGTCTGTACTTGCTGCAGTAGATGGTCCCACACCAGGTAGCACTAATGGGCTCAGAGGGTGGGGAGGGAAGCCAGAGAGATGGGTCAGTGGTTAGCAGCACTGGCCGCTCTCCCAGAGGACCCGGGTTTGATAGGCAGCACCTGCATGGTGGCTCACTGTGTCTGTTAACCCCAGTTCCAGGATATCTCATTGTGCTCTTTTGGCCTCTTGGGGACACCAGGCATGCACATGATGCCAGACATACACTCAGTCAAAACATCTATACACATAAAATAATAAGATGATAATAAAATAATAATTTGAAATAATAAAAATGAAGTTGATGTTGAGAATAGAATATGGATTGGAGGGGAGATATTTGGGTAGATTTGATTAAAATACTACATGTATGGATAATAAAATATTTTAGAAATAAGATAAATTTTTTTTTTTTAAATTTGGAAAGAGTAATGAGAACCAATCACAGTTGCCCGTGGATCCCGTACAGAGCTTGAGAGCACTGGAGTCAGTACACAACTACTTGAATAGCCAGGAGCTGGGGAGAGGCAGGTCACGGGGTGGAGTCGGAACTAATGAGCGGGTTGGCTCTGGAAGAGCCTATCCGGGAAGAGCGAGCTCGCTGAAGGTCTCCTTTCCGCGGGGTGTCGCTTTCCCAGATCACGTGGCGGGGGTTGCGCGCGCGGCGATGGCGGCGTCCGCGGAGCAGGCTCCATGCTCTGTGTACTTCTGCGGGAGCATCCGCGGCGGGCGCGAGGACCGAGGCTGTATGCGCGGATCGTATCGTGGCTGCGGCGCTATGGGAAGGTGCTCACTGAGCACGTGGCTGATGCGAGTTGGAGCCGCACGGTGAGTCGGCGCGGCGGACTGGAGACTCGCAGGCTAAGAGGACTGGCTGACTAGGGACTTGCCCGCTAAGGGACCCACTGGCTAGGGGACCTGCAGACTACGGGATCCGCCAGTCTAGGAGACCCGCAGGTTAGACCTGTAGGTTAGGGGACCTGCAGACTAGGACCTATAAGTTAGGGACCCGGCCGGCCCTAGGAAGGTCCTGGTTTATGCCTCTTCTGCATGTGCACGCCCCATGCGCACATCAAATGACCCTACCCAGCGCACTGGAAGCAAGTGAGAGCCCAGACCCAGCATTGGACTAGCAAGGCTTTGATGAGCTCTTCTGGATTTAGCACCCCTCCAATAGGAAAGTTGTATCTAGAAAGCTTGTACTTCTGCTCCAAAAAGTAGTTCTCCCTTGCCCCAAGCAAGAGCAGACTCCTAAACTGTGGACTCTAATGCAATTCTGGGACAATCTTTTAAAAGACAAAGAATCACTAGGCAAAAATGCTAGGGGATTGGAAAGGACCTGTTTGTGCTTACACTTGGCTAGCTCGTGGCGTGCTTGGTTGATAGCCTCTACCTTCAGCGTCAATACCAACACTCTGGAGGCTGAGGGAGGGTGAGTTCCAGGCCAACCTGGGCAACAGAGTTAGACCCTGTCTCAAAGAAAAATGAGACAAAACAGATTACCGAGTGTGATAGCCTGGGGAAACCTTTGAATCTGGTTTTTCTCCCCTAGTTATTTGTTGTTTTTTGGTTTTTTGTTTTTTTTTTTTAAACGGGCTGTCATGTAACCCACAGTGACCTCAGACTTGCTGGGTAATAGTGGCTGGCCTTGAATTCCCAATTTTTCTGCCTCTGCCTCCCAAGTGCTAGAATTACAGGCACCTGTCGCTACTCTCAACTTGTTAGTTTGTTTTTTTGAGACAGGGTTCTCTACATATCCCTGGCTATCATGGTATTACAGTGTAATCCAGGCTGTGTTGGAACTCAGAGATTCTCCCAGGCTCTGCCTCAGGGACTGGGATTATAGGTATGTGCCACCACCCTCAGGTTCACAAAGGAACTTTTAGACAGCGTGGTTCTGGTCCGCCACCGCAGAGCCTTACCGCCCTGACCAGCTGCGGCGTTCATTCAGACTGGAAGCTGCGATCCTGGCCGTCTGACCCCAGTTATGTCTCTTGGATTCAGAGTTGAGTCAGACCTTTCCCCACACTCACCAGGTCCAGCCACTTGTGTCGCCTTACACAGGATTGCGTTTTTCTTGTGTCTGTTTCGTTCTTCACTCCGTTGACAGATCCTCTCCTGGACTAGCCTTTGAAGGTGCTGGGTCCCCCTCTCTGCCCCTCCCTGAGCAGGATATGAAAAGCAGAAGAACGTAGACATTACTGGGCACTGAATTGGGGTGGGGAACACCCTTGACCAGCATGCCCTCAATCACAGGGGAAGAGGCTGCTGAGGGCGACCAGGCTCATCCATGATCGGGACCTGGCCTGGCTGCGGCAGGCAGATGGTGAGTAACCCTCCCTCCTGCCTGTGGGCTCCGCTGTGATGTCAATTCCTGGGATATCCTGGCCTTACTGTCCCCACCACAGATATACCATCATCCCGACCTTAAAAGTCCCAGGTATTAAGTCTTATTTTTCTTTCTTTCCAGTGGTGTGGCCGAAGTGACGCAGCCATCCTTGGGTGTGGGCTATGAATTGGGCCGGGCGGTAGCTCTTGGAAGCCAATTCTATGCCTGTTCCGACCACAGTCTGGCCGAGGTAGGATTCCAGTCCAGGGTGGCTTACTCCTTCCTAGCTTTCTGGCAACTCCATACCGGTTTCTTTCTTTCCCAGTGGACTGGGGCAGGGAGCAGAGTGGGAGCATGGAAAGAAGTCAGTTTCACATTTTCCCCCTCCCCAGTGCTTTCCGCCATGATCCGGGGAGCAGCCGACGGCTCGAGGGTCCAGGTGTGGGACTACGAAGAGGGAGAGGTGGAGACCAGCTGGATCGGTACTTTGAGGCTTATCTTCCTCAGGGGATGGCTTCCTCCAGTAACCCAAGTGCCTGACTTAACCCGACTTTATTTTTTAAAAAATTAAATTAATTTTTTATGTATATTTTAACTGCATGTATGTATGTAACCACATTCATCCTGGTGCCCAGAGGTCAGAAGAGGGTACCACATTCTCTAGAACTGGTATTACAGATAGTTGTGGGCTTCTATGTGGGTGCTGGGAACTCAACCCAGGTCCTCTGCAAGGGCAACAAGTGCTCTGAGCTGCTGAACCTTCTCCTTGGCCCTGGCCCAACTTTATTAAATGTTGACCCCTGACATTTCTCTGGATCATTCCCGCTCCAGCCTCAGTCGTAAGAAATGGTTCATTTAGCTGGGAATGGTGGCACAACCTCAGGAGGCAGTGTGGTGGTTTGAATATGTTTGACCTAGGGAGCGGCACTATTAGGAGGTGTGGCCTTTTGGAGGAAGTTGTCACTGTGGGGGTGGGCTTTAAGACCCTCCTCCTAGCTGCCTGAAAACAGTCTGCTCCTGACTTCCTTTCCATGAAGATGTAGAGCTCTCAACTCCTCCTGCACCATGCCTGCCTGGACACTGCCAGGCTCCCACCTTGATGATAATGGACTGAACATGTAAGCCAGCCCCAATTAAATGTTGTCCTTTATAAGAGTTGCCTTGGTCATGATGTCTGTTCACAGAAGTAAAACCCTAAGACAGAAGTTGTGCCAGGGACTGGGGTATTGCTGTGAAGGCCTAACCATGCTTCTGTTTGAGGAATGTAGATTTGGGGACTTTGGAAAGCAGTGGAATGCTTTAAATGGTGTTTAATGGGCTATCCCAGCAGGGATATGGACGACTTTGGTGGTGAGAGCTCTACATCTTCATGGAAAGGAAGTCAGGAGCAGACTGTTTTCAGGCAGCTAGGAGGAGGGTCTCAAAGCTCACTGCCACAGTGACATACTTCCTCCAACAAGGCCATACCTACTGCAACAAGACCACATCTAATAGTTCAACTCTCTGGACCAAGCATATTCAAACCACTATACATAGGCAAGTAGATTTCCGAGTTCAAGGCCACTGTGGTCTATATAATGAGTTCCAGGATAGTCAGACCTATGTAGAGAGACCCCCTGTCTCAAAAAACAAAAAACTGCCTATACTGACAGTGCTGGGACCGGCTCTGGCTTTTCCATCCCACTTCACTGTAGAAAATAGAAGGGCTCTGCTTTAACTAGGTCCCCAGGAGAAAGACACCTTGTCACACCCTTCCGGCCCTGGGGAGCACTTAGGTATGGAAGGGCCAGGTATTGGGTGGGCTGCATTCTTGTCATCTCTGAACCTAGATCTGTGTTTCTGGTTATGACTTGAGGTCAAGTGAGGCTTTGGCTTTCTCAGAGGACAGAAAAGTCTGGACGTCTAAGGAAAACAGGAAAGATGGAGGAGGGCTGGTGAGTTGGCTCAGCTGGCATAGGTGTTGGTGGTCAAGCCTGAAGACCCAGGTTCTATCCCAAGCACCCACATGGAAAAGAGACCTGACCCCTGGGTGCTTTTCTCTGACCTCCACACAAACACACGAAACCATGGCATGTGCACACATGCCGTCTTATGTTTTGAAAAATGAGAAGAGTATTATGAGGAAATTTGAGGGGGGGGTGTGTTCTGCCCGTGAAGTGTGTGAAAAAAAGAGGTTTATTCAGTAAACAGAAGGTGCTTCAGACACTGGGATTCCCCTCTCACATGACAGACACCCTGCGGCCCTGGAAGCCAGGGCAGCTCCAGGTGTTTCCTGCCCCTCCCCCCTCAGTCATAGGACTCGTCGTCGTCATCCTCATCACCAAAGAAGAAGGTCTCTCGGTCCAGGTTCTCAGACTCCTCGTCGTAGGAGAAGCTGTCGTTGTCTAGTTCCTCATCAAACTCGTGCTGCCACTCAGGCATATCCTCCTCCTCTTCCTCCTCCTCTTCCTCCTCTTCGTCTTCCACTCCCAGCCCTGAGGAGCCCTGGGGCCTAGGGAGAGCCACCACAGTCAGCCCGAGAAGCCTGGATTACTCGTCCCCTCCCCAGGCTCTGCCCAGCCTACTCACTGATCACTAGGCACGTTGGACCCTTTCACCTCCCGGGTCTCCACTGAGGGACTCTGCAGCCCAACCCGGAAGTCCTGACAAGGAGACAGGAGGGTCTGAGGAGCAGAAGAGCAGAGGCTGCCGGGCCTCAGGCCTGGCATCCTTTCCCCTGATTCCTGAGAGCCAGACTCAGGAGTGTCCACCCAGGCTCTGCAGTTTAACCTGGAAGTCTTCAGTGGCCTGCACTGCACAGCAGGTATCCTACCTGGTTACCAAGCAGTCAACAAGGGACCCAAGAACAAGGTTCATAGTTTGGGCTCCAGATCCGCGCTCTAGAGCTGTCAAGAGCCCTGCGGATCCCTTACTCCCAAACCCCCGCACAGCCCTGATCCCCACACGTTGGAGTATGGTCTGAGAAAGTACTGGCTGCCATTGATGAGCACCTGGCCCCAGACCCCTGATTTGGGGAAACCCATTCCTTTGTAAGAAACCCCAGGAGGTTAAGTGTCACAGCAGACTGGCTCAGGCCTCCTGACACCACCACACCCCCTAATTTTTCTTTTTCTTTCGAGACAGGGTTTCTTTGTGTAGCTCTGGCCATTGTGGAACTCACTCTGTAGACCAGGCTGGTCTCAAACTCAGAAATCCACCTGCCTCTGGCTCCCCAGTGCTGGGATAAAGGCGTACCATGGGCCTACTAACACCTCTTGAGCCCCTGCGCGATTCCCCCAGGACTCCTGCAGGCAGGAGCAGGACTGTCAGGGCCGTACCTGGGTCGAGTGTTGTAGGATGGCCAGCAGCCTCTCCTGGATCCTCCGGAGCAGCTCCATGCCTGTGCTGAGGCAATCCGCCCGCAGGAGGCGCAGGGAGGAGGCCAGGTCCTGGCAGCGCAGCAGGGTCTCCTCTGCAGGAGCAAGGCCAGGACTTGGTCTCTTCTCCCAGCCACTCCTTCCCCTGACAAACACCGACGAAGCGTCCACCAAATGCCAGGCAGAGCTGTCAAGACTCATGGTGCTCACCCACCAGGAGCACATCTGCGACCCAGGCCCTCATGTCATGGGCTTTAGACCTGAGAGGGAAGGCTGGGCGGAATGAGGGGAGAAAAGGAACAGAACGAAGGCAGGGGCCTTGGACAACCTGTGTGACAGGGCACTGGTGCTGGGCTCACCCAGGAGGATCTGCAGGGCATTCGTGTGCAGCTCCAGGTTCTCCGTCTGCTGCTCTACCACATCCATGTACTCTGTGTCCTGGCTGTAGAAACTGTACACACAGGCGTAGGCCAGCACCTGGGGAGCCCCGGCAGGACACCCAGCCTGAGTCCCAGCACCTCCACCTCACTTGCCCTCTTCTGGGTTCCTCCATCCAAGCCCACTCAACCCCTCGACCGGCACACCCCTCCCCTTCTTGCCTCCCCCTCTGCTACAACCTTTCGAGCCTGCTCGAGGGCCCGGCAGGCATCTTGCAGGAAGGTGAAGGATTTGGGCGGAGGCACCTCATGGATGGCAGAGGCCTGGTTCAGCAGGTTGATAGCAAACTCCTGTATGAGGCAAGTGCTGTCATAGCCCTTGAGGTCTGTACTTAGGGCAGCTCCCCCTGGGCCTCCCAGTGCAGCCACGCAGCCCTCTGATGGCCCACCCACTGACCACGGCTCACCCGGGCCTGGTGGTGGAAGGTACACCTCTCGTTATAGTCCTGAAACCGCTTCTCCTGGCGAGCTGCTTTGCTCACCTGGTGAGGAGGATACATGGAGGGGTAGCTGGGTGCTTGTTCTGACAGGCTGGGGTTCTTAGAAGGGCCACTATCCATAATGCCCCTCTACACTTCACCCAGAACTATCATGCAACCTCCTGGCTGAGTCCTAATATTAGCCTTCCTTTACACAGGAATGCTGAGGCTTGTCTCCGGCCATAGTGTTTGGGAGGCCCCACTCCACACTCCTTGCCCGACTCTGGTGCCTGCTTGCCCTGCCTTGCTCATTCCAGGCTTTCTTTGGTCACCCGGTGGAGGCGGTGTGCTCAGAACAGTTTCCTGAACTTCAGGCCTCAGCAGCTCCTGTTAACCTTTGTCCCAACTGCTACCCCACTGTTCTGGAAACACACTTCTGTCTGTCCTGACTGGCTGGGCCTCTGCCATGCCCCGCCCCTTACCATGGCAGAGCAGTTGTAGTAGTCCTTGTGGCTTGGCTTCCAGGACTTGAGGCAGCGCCAGCAGAAGCCATGGTTGCATCTTGCACAGGTCATGCTATGGACGATTTGAGCTTGTCAGAGGGCGTCTACCTCTGGATAAGGGTGGCCAGGGAACCCGGGGACTAGACACCCCAGTGACAAGCTGACTTTTCCAGCTGCCCCCAGGCTCCATCTTCCCAAGTCCTGCTAAGTACACCCTTGCTTTGGGCTTCCCACCCTCCAGACTTAAAGCCTGGGTGAGGAATCCAGGAGGGGACCCTTGGGGACACTGAGTGTGAGCCGTGGATTTGACGAGCTTTCACAGTAAGTTCGAGTGTCTTCCTTACTGCCCGGCCTCCCCCACGCCATGCTCCCAGACCCCTGTGCCCCCTCTTACTGCAGACACCCCTCATTCTTCTCGATAGGCGCCTGACAACTGGGACAGCGTTTGGAGATGAGCTTGGCCAGGTGCTTGCTCTGGGCCTCCACGCTCATGCCATCATAGTAGCCGCCGTCATCGACCCACTGGGACATGTGGCCGCAGCTGGCAGGGTAGTGTGCCTAGGTGGGCAAGTGTAAGGGGGCACAGCCAGATCAGCCACCTCACACCTGTGTGCACAAGAACAGGCGCTGGGCAGGGAAAGAGTGGGGCACCCACCTCAGGAAAACTACAGCTGAAGCAAGAGGCCCAGCCGCACTTGGAGCAGGTGGTCCCGCTGCCCAGGCCCTGGCGGCACAGGATCCGGTCACAGCCCTGAGGGTTGGTGCACCACGTCAGGTTGGAGCAGCTTTCCACGTAGCCTCGCAGAAGGGCCTTCTCATACTGTGGGCAGAGGCGAGCGCAGACGCTGTGAATGTTGGGAGAACAGCACTCTCCAGGAGGCTCCGGAGGCCTGGGCACCAGAAAGCCAGCCTGCCGCTGGGTCCATGGGGGGCTGGGGGTGGGTGTGGGGTGTGTACCTTAGAGATGACCTCTGGGGAGGAGACAATGTTACGGATGAAGGCTCCAGTGGGCTGGGCAGGACAGTCAGCAATGGGGCAGGTACAGTTCAGCACAAAGTTCTGTTCTATCCGAGTCGTCAGGTACTCGTTCCAGCAAGACTGCCAGGACCAAAGGAGAGGCTGATCAGGGACAGGCAGCCTGGCCACTCTCTGCATGCTCACCTTCCACAGCTTCCAGAAAGCCAGAGATGGAGGGCTCTGGGCCCACCTCACTGCTGACCCTGCCTTCCAGATAGCTTGGTTTTCTGGGATGAGACCAAATTGTAGTTATCTTGAGGAGCATGGGGCTCGGGCCTGGTCTAACTACAATCGCTGCTGAGGAAGTAACAGTCAACAGAAAGCATCTAAAGAAATGGAAATAGCCATGTGTGTCGGCTTAGATAGGGTCCAGTGAAAGGCTGGTGTTTCACAGCTTGGTCCCCAGGGGAGGCAGCGTTAGTGGGGGGCTTTTGTGGGGTGGTTGGATCATCCGGTTCTGCCGTGACCAATGGCTTACTACACTACTCAAAAATGGTTGTCACAGATCACTGGGGATGGGCCTCTGAGACCACCTTGACCACCTAGAGGTAAGCAGCGGTCCCCTGGCCTTCCACCAAGATGTTCTGCCTTGTTACGGGCCTAAAAAACAGTGGAGACAGCCAGCTGCACACTGAAAACTCCTAAACCGTAAGCCGAACAGATGTTTGTTCCCTTACGCTATCCTCTCAGGTACTTGTCACAGCGATGTAAGATCAACACCAGAGGTGGGGACGGAGCTAGAGTGACTCAGTGGCTAAGACTTGCTGCTCCTCTAAAGAATCCAGGTTTAATTCCCGCACCCACATGGTGGCTTACAACTGTAACTCCACTTCCAGGGACCTGACCCTCTTCTGGCCTCTGCAGGACCAGGCATGTATGCAATGCAGGCAAAACACTCATACACACAAATTAAAGATGATTCTTTCTTAAAGGTGTAGGACAGAGAAGGGAGCCTGGGAAACCGCAGCCCTACACCCCCTGGACTCTGGGCTCCTGCATGCCGGTGCCCGTGCCGGTGCCAGCACTGCTGATTCTGCTTGTTCCCTCCCTCCAGTTTTCCAGCCTGAGACTCTACGTCCAAGGGCTCCACCTTCAGACAGACTCAGTCTTCCCCACAAAACACACTGTGGTGTCCCCATGTCCTCCTCCACAGCACAGCCATCCCCACCCCACCCTCGTCACCTTCTGTTGTTCCACCTACGCCACCCTAAAGCAGGTCATGTCTTCTCCATAATACACAGGAGCCTCCTGATAAATGGCCCTTTCCCCACCTCAACTCTCGAAACAAAGTCCATGAGTTTCTTAAACTGTTCCACTAAGCGCCCTTGGTCTTCAGACTGTGACCAATTAAAACACCAGGGAACCAGGCCACAGTACCCACGTGAAGAACCTAGACCATCTATCACCAAACCAAACCCTTTACATCTTGAAACAAATCAAGACAAAGTGCAAAGCAGACTAGAACTAAAATCTTTGCCTCATTTTAGGTGAAGCAAGGGGTAAGTTTTCCAACTGTAGACCCCACACTTGCAGGCACACAGTACCCTAGAATTCTGTCCTGAATGGCAGAATCCTGGAGTCTGGATCTGAATGCCCCTAGCCTCTTGGCTTCTGCCATAGGTACTATGCAGCCCTAGAGGCACAGCGCTAGTACCTGCCCTGTGCCCATTCTGCCTGCCAACAGACTCATGACAGTGACCTCTCTGCCTGCCAACAGGCTCACGACAGTGACCTCTCATTGCTCCGGGCCTGGGGCTGTTCTGTGGCTTTGCCATTTCTGCCTTATTTACAGGCTGGAACTTTTGTTTGTTCTCTTGTCTTTCATTGGTTTGTTTGAGACAGGGTTTCTCTGTGTAGCCCTGGCTGTCCTGGAACTCACTCTGTAAACCAGGCTGGCCTTGAACTCAGAAATCCCCCTGCCTCTGCCTACCAAGTGATGAAGCATGCGCCCCTACTGCCCAGCAGGACCTTTTAAAATCAGTTACATTTTGCAGGCTCCCTGTCTCTGTGTCTCTACAAGAGGGTCCCCTAGGCTCAGCCCCACTCTTTTCCTCAAGTGTAGTCAGCCAGGCCCTCCACCTAATTTCAAATTCCAAATCCACGAGCTAGCTGCCTTTGCCACATAATATCCAGCGAGTGGCTCAGACTTCATGGGGCTGTGACCATGCTTCCTCTCAAAGCCCCGCCCTTCATCCGCACACCTTGCCCTAACATTCCTCTCAGATAAAGTAAAGGCATCACATCCCACTCACTGGGGTGCCCAGCTCCGAAGCAGAGGGCTGTCCTTGGCTCTCCTATGTGGAGCCTGGGCATGTAACCCGCCAAGTCTCGTAGGTTCTATCAGTTACTTCTCTTGTTACCACCACACAGGTCCAAACCGCATCATCAGCTCACACAACACTGTCCAGATGGGGCTCTCCACACACCA
This sequence comes from Mastomys natalensis, assembly GCA_021653895.1. NCBI lineage: Eukaryota > Metazoa > Chordata > Mammalia > Rodentia > Muridae > Mastomys > Mastomys natalensis. The sequence continues at coordinate 14,143 of JAJTUV010002335.1, forward strand.
GCCAAAGCTTTTGGTGGCTGGGTGCACACGTGTCTGTATGGGTGCTTCCACATCTGTTCGTGAGAAGCCCAAAGTTGACAGCTGTTTGATGGCTCTCGCTGACCCTGACTCACCGATCCTGGCTGGTTTAGCTAGTAGGTCTGCCCCAGGGATCCTGTCTCTGCCACTGGAGTCCAGGTAACAGGCAGCCACCGACGTGCCTACCCTCACTTTACCTATGCTGGCTTTTCCGTGGGTCCTGACATCTCACCTCTGGTGCTGGTGTCTGCATGGTAAGCACTTTTATCCGCTGGGCTTTCTCCCAGCTCCCGGCTCAGTTTTCAAAAGTATAAATCAGATTGTATCACCTTGCTTGAAACTCACAGTGGTTTCCAAGGATCACCATCCATCTCAACCTCCTCACCCTTCTCTTAGCCCGCCTCCCGAAACACACAGCCTCAGTCCCCACACTCCACTTGGCCTGTGCTACAACTCTCCCTCACAGGATGCCGCCTGCAGGCAGGCCTCCCTTCATCTCCCCGGTGTAAGGGGAAGCCCAAATCCCTATGCAGTCACTTCCTATGACATCACCAAAGTGTATCTTCTTCCCAGAATTTATCATCAGAGACTGGAGAGAGGGGTAACGTTTGGGGTAAACCTGCCGAAATTCAAATCTTGGTTTAGATAAATTGGCATCACCTCTAAGTGTCTCCATCTGTCATCGGTAAACTGGAGCTGATAAGGCTGGAGGTATGGCTCAGTGGTTAAGAGCAACTGATATTCTTCCAGAGGACCCGGGTTCGGTTCCCAGCTCCTATATAGTGGCTCACGACCATGTATAACCCCAGTTCCAGAAAAACCTGATACTCTGGCCTCCATGGGCACGAGGCACACATGTGGCACACACCCATACATGCAAAGTACTTATATGCATAAGGTTTAAATAAATAACCCTTTTTAAAGGGGACAGTAAAGCGTGCTACTCCCCAAACCATTACAGAGTAATTAGGAAATGCAGGCAGACAGCATGATGCTGGCCCTAGAGGCCCTGCCATTGTTAGCAGCGCTCAGATCCCACCCACCTGCAGGCCTAGTTCCACACCCTCTCACAGTGGCCTACACACTACACACACTAAGTCCCTGCCTGTTTTAACTGGATGAATATAAAAGAAAAACCTACAACTGTGGAAGAAGGGAACCCAAGCAACTAAGTCATGCTGGTGACCTCCCTGCTTCCCGTCTGCTGTGAGCTCCTCAGGTCCAGCCACCGTCTTACTCCCCGCTCCCTGTGCCCACTCCTGGCCTATGCTATTTCTCTCTGTCCATGTGTCAAGTGAGAATACATGACAAAAGACTTGCTGTTCTGAGAGGAGTGAGCTTAAATGTTGACAAGCAAACCATGAATTAGGTAATACTAATGGCATTTCCTCCTATTCTGTCTGTCTGTCTCTGAGGAGTGTGACAGGTAGTCCCACTTACAGAGGGCACACTAGCTGAGCTGAAGGGGCGGTAAGAGACATACCTGGGCTTGGGGTTTAGCTCAGTGGTGATGCCAGGCCCTGGGCTCCACTCTCAGGAGGGAGGAAGAGAGAAAGGAAGGGCAAAGGAGTGCAGAGAGGCCCAAGATAGCCCAGGTTAGAAATGGTGTCTCCAGGGCACTAGCCAGGTGAAAAGGCCGGGTAAGGAGAGGCTGCAGGCTCACCTTGCAGCAGCAGTGCAGGCAGCAGAGGGAGGGAGAGTCATCATTGGGCCCCAGGGGACTGACCACACAGGGCATTGGTCAGGGCGCGTGGGGACCGCCTGGGCCTGAGGTACGCGCAGCCCCGCTGCAAGGAGCAGTGGTTCTGGATCGTCGCTGTAGCTCTGCAGCAGCTGCTCCGTGCCCCAGTGGGAGTGGGCCAGAAGGTGCTGAGCCACGTCAGGACTCTAAGTTCAGTGTCTCCTGCACCTGCCGCACTGTCTGGCCATCAATCCTTCTACCTCCTGGGGACTCATGGTGCGGCCTGCAGGCAGCTGTAGGGATGCCAGGGCCACCACAGCTTCTGGGCTTAGGGAGAGAGAAGAGACAGTGTTTAGCATCTATCCCTGCTTATCTATCAATAAGCTCCCAATAGCCACGTCCCAGCTCCCCATGTGTGACTGCACTCCAGCTTGCCCTGTGTATAACCACCTGAACCAACCTGGGAACAGAGCCCTCCACAGACTAGACGCTGAGTAAGTGTGGGGCCGAGGCTAGCTGGAACACTGACTTGGGGCACTGGAGGCCAGTGGGTAGGTCATGGTGCTAAGTGACTTATAATGAAGGGGACACCCCATTGTTCAGAATGACAGCAGCATATGCAAAGTGTAAGCTGTGAGCCGGCAGCATGGGAGGAACAAAAGGAACAGAACCAGCTCTGGGCTCGGCCACCACGCACACACAAATGTGCTGCACACCGAGGCTTGAGAAGAGTCAGAGAACTCGGCCCACACGTCATGCAGACGATGAGGACGAGTACTAGTGCTGTAACAGCCTCCGGGATGCATTTGAGGTTGGAAGTTTCAGGGGTACCGGCCACTTAGGGCAGCCTCTGGCAGATTCACCAGAAACAGACTTCCTGGAGCGTGGTGTATGCCCAAGGCAAGTGCACAGGAGCACTCCACATGGGTTTATAACACAGGCCAAAGTCACTCAGGAAGACCAGTATCTGTGCACCTGGGTCGCCTGCCTAAGGGCTGGCTCTAGGAGCATCGGGGACATGAAGACCCTTGACTGACAAGGTGTGAGTGGGTGTGTGTGTGGAGAAGAAGCGGGTGAAGACTAGCAAGGAGCAGTAATAGAAAACAGAGAAAGGGCAGAGCAGACAGGAAGTGGGATTTTGTTTGGTTAATTTTGTTTTTTTTTTTTTGAGACAAGATCTCTCTATGTATCCCTGGCTGATCTCAGACTCACAGAGACCTGCCTGCTTCTGCCTCTCTAGTGCTGGAACTAAGAGGAAATACTTTTATACAAGTGGGGTTTGAGTTGGAGAGATGGCTCAGCGGTTAAGAGCACTGACTGTTCTTCCAGAGGTCCTGAGTTCAATTCCCAGCGTAGAACCACGTAGTGGCTCACAACCATCTGTGATGGGATCTGATGCCCTCTTCTGGTGTGTGTCAAGACATAGCACACACACACACATATATATAAATAATAAATAAATATTTTTAAAAATGAGGTTTGCAGAGCTTTGGCCCTTTAATCCTGCTCATCAACCGAAAGGGGTGGCTACCTAGGTTTGGAGGTCTCAGCGCTCTGGTTGCCACAGAAGGGGACATCTGCCTGACCCCGGCAGGGCCCCATGGGCTCTGGGGTGGCATACATCAGGACCTGAGGCCGGTCATCACGCCGTTCCACATAGCCCTGGCCCAGGAGGTGCAGGATGCAGGAGAGAACATCGTGCTGGAGCAGGCCACACCCGCTGCAGCAGCGCAGCCCAGGCGCCCTGCTGGATTCGGACCCTTCTGCCAGGCCTCCAGCACCTGCAGGGAAAGAAAGACAGAAGCAGCTGCTTATCCAGGGAGCCAGGCTGCTTGGCTCAACACCTGCCCCGACCACACCCACCAGCCATGAGACCAGGTAGGTTACCTCCTCATACCTCATTTTTCTCATCTATCCAATGGTAAAAGTTAGTATTTATTAATATAATTAATATATTAATTTTATTTGTACTATTGTTGTGGATTAAATTACTCAATCACACACATGGTGAACACTCATGTCACCAATAGACAACCCAGACTGGGAGTGAGGGGGAGCTGCAGAGATGGCTAAATAAAGTGATTGCTCATGGGTGTGACCTGAGTTCAAATCCTTTGATTCCATACAAAGTCGGGCAAGTGCAGCACACGTCTGAAACCCAGGTGCTCGATGGAGAGAAGGGAGGCGGAGACGGGAGAATGTCCACAAGTTCATGAGCCAGCAAGCCTCTCACACACAACACAAACAAAAGACCTTAATGCAAGCAAAGGCTGGGAAGGAGAGGACAGGCACCCAAGGTTGTCCTCTGACCTGCACTGTACACGCGTGTAAACACACACACACACACACACACACACAGGACACACATACACATGTCATATGCACATAACAAAAAAGAAGCAGGTAGGAATGTGACCCAGAGGATGTTTCACACTGAAAGAGGCTAACCTCTCTGGAGATGACCCAAGCGTGACTCCCTCCTCCCTAGGGCATGGTCCTCCTGCCTACCAGACAAACCAGCTGGTCGATGTGCAGGCCTTTCTCCCCATGGGCTTTGAGTATCCGGACAAGAAGGCAGCGCAGGAGGTTCCGCTTCTGTTCCAAGGTCCGGCCCTCATCCTTTTCTACGTTGACATACGTCTGGGGAGGTATCAGCCACAGGACCTCTTCATGGGTCTGGGACCTAGGCTCACGAAGCCGCAGCACCCCTGGAATCCAGTCCCGATTAGGTACCCAAGGACAGGGAGGGGACATGTGAATAAGGATCCTACTATGCTCTCGTTCCCTGGTATAGTCTCCCCCACCCCCAGGCCTTCCATCATGCCGCAGAGGCTCAGCACAGACCCTGCTGACTTACCCCCCTGTGGAAAGTTCTGAGCCTCCTCCAGCGTTAAAGGACCGTTGTCAGAGGTGAGGGGCAGAAGGGCCTGGTGCAGGAGCTCTGGGGAGAGGTCAGAATTCCTCAGCAAGGCCTCTACTGACACCTCCTGGTGAGGAGAAACAGTGCCCATCAGACGTGAAGCCAGGAAAGGAGAGAGCAGAGAGACAGGTGGAAGGGGGGGGGGCAGCGCAGCAGAGGCACCTCTGTCTGGTTGAACTTCAGCAGCAGCCACATCTGTACAGTGGACACGTGCAGGGTCTGGTCCCCAAACTGCAGCTCGGCCCGGCCCAGCCATGTCCACTGAAGTCGCCGATGTGGTCCCATGTCCAAGACTGGGTAGTTCTGACCTAAGGAAGTGTCAAAGAGACAGGCACAGTCAAAGAGGAGGGGAGTAAGGGGAAGTAGTGTAAGAAAAATGCGAACAGTATTTTTACGATTGTGAGTTGTAATGATACTGGTATATATTTAAAGACCTCACCGATCATCTTTGGAGTATTCTAAACAATCAAGTCAGAATTTTAAAAGCAAGCAAGCAACAAACAAACAAACAAACAACAATAGCTGTCAGATGTGGTGGTAAATGCCTTTAATTCCAGTACTTAGGAGGAGAGGCATGAAGATCTCCAGAGTTCAAAGTCAGCTCTATGGTCTACATAGAGCAACCAGCTAGCCGGGGCTATATAGTAAGATCCTGTCTCAGTTCAAAAATCAAAAGAAATCCAAACCAAAAACATATCTAGAGGGGAGAGGGCAGATTCAGCCTTTCCTATAAAAATTACTTCAAGAGAGCCAAGCAGCTGGTGAGAAGCCTCTACAGTGAAAGCAGCCCACGAACACATGAAGACACAATGACACATTGGTTTCACTATTTCATAAGTGCTAATGAAGTGCAGGCACGAGGCGCTCGGATGGCGCTCAGTAGGTAGAGGGCTGGCCCTGGTACACACAGGCCCTGGGTCCCGTCCCATGGACATTCCTCAAGAGTGGTTCACACACCTGCAAGCCCAACTCAAAGGGATCAGAGTAGGTCAGCCTGGTAACAGTGATCTCCAAATCTCAGTGTCCCTGTCTCAAGGAACCAAAACCCCCAACATCAAACGAAAAGGGATTGTGCTGAAGAGCCCGGTGGCTGTGGAAATCCACCGCGTCTCTCTTAACATCACAAAGGACAAACGGGAATCCAAAGAAACCTGCAGCCCGTTTCCTTCCCAAATAACTGTTGAGAAAGGGACAGCAGGATCCAGTCGTGAGAGCTAACCACCAGATGGGGGCCTTGTTTGGATCCCCATTAAGCAAAGCAAGCAAGAATAAGACAGAAAATCAGGACAGCCAGGGGAATGCAGAGTGTATAGCGGGCGATGCTGGGAAGGTCTGTAACTTCTCAAGCATCGGATAGTGTCAATGCCGTGGGCTTCAGGAAACCCACCACTTTCAGATATGGGGTAGGGGAATGTGGCACTGCGCCATATCCTGCTAGTCTGGATTTTATGTTGTTTGTATATACTGGAATTATCGTTGTAAAACTACTTTACAAGTTATTATTTTATGTGCAGGAGTCTTTTGTCTGCATGTCTTATCTGTGCACCACTTGTGTGTGGTCCCTCAGGAGGCTGAGAAGAGCATCAGATCTTGTGTGGAACTGGGGTTACAGATGTTTGTGAGCAGCTATGCGGGGGCTGGGAATTGAACCCAGGTTCTCTGGAAGAGCAGCCAATGCTCTTAACCGCTGAACCATCTCTGCAGCCCCCGTTAGTAAGAATATTTTTAAATAAGGAGAGCTAGGGATATACCTTAGCTGGTAAAATGCTTACCCACCGTGCACAGAGCCCAGGGTTCAATCCCACACAGCATAAACTGAGCATGTGACATATACCTATAATCCCAGCACACAGAAGGCAAAGGTGATTCTCAGCTAACATAAAGCTTGAGGCCAGCCTGGGATACATGAAACCTTGTCAATAAAATACCAGGCAGTGGTGGTGCATGCCTTTGATCCCAGCATTCAGAAGCAGAGGCAAGCTAATCTTTGAATTCAAGGCCAGCCTGGTCTACAGAGCAAGTTCCAGACAGCCATGGTTACACAGAGAAACCCTGTCTTGAAAATAAATAAAATAAAACAAAATGCTTTGAGAATTACCAGCCTCATTTTGAAGTATCTCTTCCTTGGCAAGAGAAAAAATATTAACTGTACTTGACCAGGTTGTCAGAATTAACATCACAAGGGATGGGATATGTAGTTTGGTGGTTAAGTACATACTTAGCACTAAAAGTCCCCAGTTTAAACCCCAGAACTGGGGCAGTAGGGTTCAGGGAAACGCAGGGGATGGACAGATGGACAAAAAGAAAAATATTTTGACAGTTATCACCTAGTGATAACGGAACGTGAGTCCAAACCCAAGAAAACATTACACAAAGTGAGCAACTACTTCAACATTTTAAAGGGACTGCATTCTCCAACATATGCTAATGCTCAGAGACAAAGATGACTGTTGAACTGCTAGAATGAAGACACCAGAAACCTAAACCAACAGGTGACACATGCCTGGTTCCTCTCCCAGACAGAAAGCAATGTCACAGAAGCCAGTATGAGTCAGTGGACAAACCCGCAATATAGAAGGTAAACTAGGGCGGTAAACGAACTTCTGTGCATTGAATACTTTTATGCCTAGGAAATATATACTACGGTACTCAGGAGCAAAGAAGTGGCGATGTAGACAATGTCCTCTCAATAGGTCTGAAACTCTGTGTGTTTGCGCAGATAACAACTCATACACATATGTGCATACAAAGAGCAAATGAGTTAAAAATGCTGCCACGTGCCTGTAATCCCAGCACTCAAAGGTGAAGTCGAAATGCCTGAGAGTTGAAGCCCAGCCTAGGCTATAGAGGGAAACCTTCATTTTAAAAGAAAAAAAATGTTCCAGGCTGTGGTGGCACATGCCTTTAATCCTAGCAGAGGCAGGGGCATCTCTGTGAGTTCAGGCCTTTCCTATACCCCACTGCCCCAGTTCTGGGGTTTACACTGGGGACTTTTAGTTGCCAAGTATGTTCTAGGACAGCCAGGGCTACATAGAGAAACCCTGTCTCAAATCAAATCAAACAAACAAAAGCTAATGCTAACAATAAAATGCCACACCCAGCACAGTAGCCCCTGCCTGTTCCAAACCAGCCTGTTCCATACAGCAAGTGCCTGGCCAGCTCTACAGTGAGACCTTTCTTCAAATTAAAAAAAAAAAAAAGCAAACTGTTCACGAAAGGTAAACTTGGATAAAGGTTACATGGTGGTGAGTTATTGTTATAATTTTTGTGTTAACTTGAAATTTTGTTAATTTAAATTTCTAAATTAAAATCAATTAAGGAAGGGTGACTGAACTGTATACAAGCACAGGAACCTGAGTGTGGGTCCCCAACACCCACATAAAAGCCAGGTGAAGGAAATGCTGTGGTCCCAGCACTTGGGAGGCAGAGGCAGGAGATCCCAAGGGCTTTCTGGCCAGCCAATCTAGATGAATTGAACTCCAGGTTCAATGAAAGACCCTGTCTCAAAAAATAAAGTGAGAGTATCTGAGGAAGACACTCGGTGTTGACCTCTGCTCTCCACATGTGCCTGCACATACACCAACATGTACACAACACAACACACCAACACACACACATACACCCATGAAAACATACGAGAGACGTAATGAAAGAAAGAAGAGGAAAAGAAACCTAAGAGCTGTCCATGCAGCCCACTTAGCAGAGTGGATCTAGCCTGTGTGAAGTCCTCGGTTTGAGCCAAAAAGCACATAAACCAGGCCCTGTGGTACCAACTAGCAATCCCCAAACACAAAAGACGAGAAGATAAAAGTTCAAGGTCTTCTGCTACCTAGCAAGTTTGAGGCCAGCCTGGACTACATGAGACCTGTCTCAAAAACAAAGAAACCCAAATAATTAAGGACTTCTTTCAGTGTGAAGGCAAGACAAAAAGGAGACAGAAATATTAACTGAAGCATTCTGAAGCATGACTGCCATCAGGGAAAACAGACACAAAGACAAGACAAAACAGAAACAAAGTCAGCTCATAACAATAACAAAGTTTAGTTACCACAAAACTATAACTCTATGCAGTCCTTGGTGGTAGGCACTAGCTACATGTAGTCCAATTTTAAATTTAAAATGATTAAAATTAAATATTCAGTCCACCAGTAATATCAACCATAAGTTCAAGTGTTTAAAATGGCCAGGAACAGTTATCGAATTGAAAAGTGCAGAAAAAAACTTTTTTGTTTGGTTTTGTTTTTCCAGACATAGTTTCTCTGTGTAGCCCTGGCTGTCCTGGGACTCATTCTGTAGACCAGGCTTAACTCAAAGAGATCCTCGTCCCTCTGCCTCCTGAGTGCTGGGATTAAAGGTGCTGAAATTTTTCTTGTCTTTACAAAAGTTCCATCGGATGGCAGTCTTGAATGACTTTAAATGTGCATCTAAGGGTAGAGCCAAGATAATAGGAAGCAATAGAAACATGTTACAAGTTTTTTTTAAAAAGCCACAGCCAGGAGCTGGGGGGGATGGCTCAGTGGTTAAGAGCTCTTCTAGAGGACCAGGTTCGATTCCCAGCCCCCACATGGTGGTTTACAACCACCCATAGCTCCAGTCCCAGGGGACCTGATGCCCTCTTCTGGCTCTGTGGTATGGGATGTGGTGCATAGCCATACATACAATACACACAAATAATAATAAAACATTTAAAAAACACAACCATAAGCGTAAATCTGAGCCCCTCTCTCAGTAGTAGGTGAAGCAGACAGGGTTAGTAAGGCGTAGCATATGGAGCAAGTGAAGAGGACATTTCATGCATTGTGAATCCAACAACCAAAGAACACATCTCTTCCTGATCACTGCTTATAAAACTCTACCTCCACTAGGTCATAAATGAAGGATCAATAAATTAAGGAAGTAAGCCAACAGAAACTAACTATGTTCTTTGATCACAATGGAATGAAGGCAGAAATCTAAGATTATTAAGCAAAATGAAAAACTTATTTGAGCTAGCTGGATTGCTTTTGCAAACATGGTCTCTAGCACAGGCTGGGCTCCAACTCCCTATGTAGCTAAATATGTCCCTAGACTCCTTGTCCCACTATCTGCACCTCCCAAGGGCTGTGCTTGCTGGCATGAACCATTAAGCGAGGTTTGTGTGATGCTGGGGCGTACATCCTGGGTCTTCTGTGTGCTAGCATGACTGAACCAACTGTGCTACATTGCCAACTCTTTTTTTTGGAGGTTTAAAAATATCCTTTTCATAAACTAATAAGCCAAAGAAGTGGCCGAACAGCACACACCTTTAGTCTCGGTTCTCAGGCTGAGGCAGGAGGATGTCTGATTTCTAGACCAGCCTGTATACAGGGTAAGTCCCGTGAGTCAGGGCTACACAGAAAGACCCTTCTATGAGAAACAGTAATGAAATTTAAAAATTATTACAAGTGAACAATAAGAATCTTATAGTATACAAAATCCTATGGAAATGCTGGAGAGGATTGTGGATGACCCAGATTCAATTCCCAGCATCCACATGGTGACCCAACCGTGTCCATGACTCTTGTCCTCGGGAACCCAAAGCCCTCTTGTGGTCTCTGTGAGCACCAGGCAGACACGTGGTACATATCCATACACACAGTAAAACACTTGCATAAAATAAAAAATAAATAAATATTTTAAAATTACACACAGTGCTGAAGACATGGCTCTGTGGTTGAGACTAATGGCCTCTCTTCCAGAGGACCCAGGTTGGATTGCTAGCAGCCACAAGACGGCTCAAACTGTCTGCTGTAGTACCAGGGGATCTAACTCCCTCTTCTGGTCTCCCTGGGCACCAGGCACACATGTGGTGCACAGATTACACACACGGACACATACACACAGGCAAAACATACATACACATAATAAAACAATAAAACTAAAAATTACATACAAGAATCCTATATGTGGCACACCCTCAGTGTCCCACGAGAATAGGAAAGATACCTGCATTCACACAATGAAATAAGACTCAGCCAACCAAAGCACAAAAACTAATGCTTCAGCCAGCATCCTCACAGACGCCAGGCTGTGTGCAAGAAAGGAGACACAGCACAGCACATACACCATGGTCCCATCTAGATAAAGCACGGGTGCAGGTGACAGGAAGAGAGATCAAAGGGACAAACTGACCGGAAAGGTTATATGAGCGAGAAACCTGCTGGGTGCGGGAATGTTCTGTCTCTTGATCTTGGGGACCACCTTGACTGTGGCTATATAGAGGTTTATAAACTCATTAAGTCTTCTACTGAATACTACTTTTATACCAATAAAAATGTAAAAACAAAACAAAACCAAAACCCAAAAAACAACAACAACAAAACCAAACCCAAAGCCATCGGGTGCAGTTAAAATGATGGGGATATATAGCCTTAAATGTTTTTATTTGGAAGGACGTCCCCATGACTGAAATTGACGTGAGCAGACAACGTGAAGACAGAGAGTGCAAACAGAACTGGCTCCCAGGGAGCTGGGGACGACAGCAAGCATCCGCGTGGCTATTCTCACTCCTTTGCACCCTTCCACAAGAACCTGCCCAGCCTAGGAAGACTCTCGTCCTGTGTGCACACTCCTGCCTGGTGGCCTCTCCTTTTCCTCTGCTGCCTCCCGGAATGCACCTCAAGCTCCAGCCTCCTGTCCCCAGCTCCTCACTGTGGCAGTAGAAGCTGGAGAAGCCATCAAGGGCATCGCAGAACTCCGTGGGAAGGCACTTTCTGGGTTGGTGCAGGTAGCACAGTGGGGAGACAGGCCAGCAGCGTGGTGACAGGACCAGGACAGAAACAGCTGGCCCTGGGTCTTCTGTGAAGAGTTCTGTTCCAGTGTCCTGTCTCTTGTCGTCTTCCTAGGGAGTGAGAGGAACTCATGAGCTCTCTTAGCTGGTCTGTGCTCTCCTGCTGCTGCTCTCTCCTCCCCGGCCCTCACCTCCACTTTCTCTGGCCTCCATTCCTCCTGGTCCCCCTGCTCCAAGAGCTGCCTGTCGAGCTGCTGCAGCTGGAAGAGGTGGAACTGCCGCTGCAGCTCCTCTGAGATGTTCAGGCTCTGCAGCATCAGCTGGGGAAGACGGTTGGGGAAGCAGAGGCCGATCTGCTCCAGCACGGCCCCCTCCAGCCAGCTGGAGCCCAAGCTCAGGAGACGGTCAGCCATGTAATGCCTGCGGCAAACACAGCCAGGCCAGGTCTCAGTGTGGGCGCCAGCATGGCCCGGGCCCAGCCTTCTCCTCCCGAAGGTAAGTCTGTTACAGCTCACATTTGTTACAGGACCAATCTCATTCTCTACCAGCACCGTGTCCTAACTTCCCCTCGAAGTCTTGCCTCATCTCTCCTTCACCCTCAAATCTTCCCTTCTCTGGCCTCTAAGCCTCCTGTTCCCGACCTCTCCGGAACGTGACTCACTGATAGAAGTGTTCAAACGTAGTGGCCAGCTCTAGGCCAGAAAGGACCATGATGGGCTCCAGGTGCCGCTGAAGCCGCCCCAGTATTTCCACTCCGGCGGCTCCGCCAAGCAAACCACCCTGGATTTGCTGGTCAATGTGCCTAGCAAACTGCTCACTTATCTGAGGACAACAGAACGGACATCAGACAAGCTGCGAGAGAACAAGGGGTAGAGAGGGAAAGTGGAGGGAGGGGAGGGAAGAGTAGGAGATGGTACAGGGTGACGCCCGGGCCTGGACTCACTCACATGAGCGGCAGTGAGGAAGGACTGCTGCAGCAGAGCTCCAGAGAAACCGCTGCGCAGAGCCAGAGTGAAGGCTGCCCGAGGCCCGAACAGCTCTGAGCCCGCTCTTTGCAAGCGCTCATAGAGATGACAGTAACGAGGCACAAAGTCTGAGGCCCTCCAGGCTGCGGCCAGAAACCTGCTGACCTGGAATGACAGAGTAAGAAGTGAGTAAAGGGATGACTGCTTATGTCCCATCCTCCTGCCAGGCTTGCATCTGCCTACCTGTCCCTGCACCACACTCAGCCAACACTGGGTGATGTTCTGAAGGCTGGCACTGGGACGGACCGGTGCGGGCTGGTGTGGGACTTCCATCCTGACCCTTACTGTTCTTGCTGACTGTGGAAGCAGAGGGCAAAGGGGTGAGTGTCACTCTGATCTCTGAGTGGGCCACGGCTCTTCAGTGTTTATCTCCTGGAAAGGTCAGCAGGTTCCAGAGGCCTAGGGAAGCAGAGGAGGAAGGAGCCAGACAGCCCACAGCACAGACTCTCAGCCCAACAGGCCGCACTGGACTCACGGGGCTGCGAGGGCTGCTCAGGAGAAGGTCCAGGAGGGGCTTCCACATGTACCAGCAAGCGGCACAGGCGCCGAACTTGAGAAGCAAAGGATGCTGCCTGGCTCTGGCGGCCCCGCGCACCCCCTCTCCCTATGTCTGAGGTACTGGTCCAGCAGCCATCCCAGGGAACTCACACCCCCTGCATCTGAAAAAGACAGGTCACGAATGCGTATCTGTGAAGTGGGGTGACAGAGAATTAAGGTGCAGGCTCAATTAGACAAAAAGATTTGAGGGAGGCGGAGTCCTGGTCCTCCATGCCACAGCTGGCTTCAGCTAGAGCCCAGGGACATGGCGACAGGGCAGGGCTGGTGTGGAGGGGAAGATTCAAAACCAGTGTCAGGGAGCAGTCCTGGGGTGGGAATGAGACAGGAACATTGAAGAGACCGGCCATGAGAGACAAATACAGGAGCCAAGAGAACCAAGAATATCAACCCAGGCGACCCCTGAGAACTGTGAGAAGCTGGGTGTGGGTGGTTACCGGGAGAGGTGATATTCTGCACCAGGGGGCTGACCAGGGCCTCCCAGCAGGTCTTGCCAAGTGCTTGGGCAGCCTCGTCATCAGGGAGGAAGCGATCGGCAAAATTCTGTTCATGGCGCAAAACTCTGTTTAGTCTGGAAATAAAAAGCATATGGCCAGATTAAAGGCACACTCCCTCACCTCTCAGTGCTCAGATGCCCACAGCATCTCTCTGGTCCCCACATCTTACCGTGTCAATCAATCCCCGACTGTTTCCCCTCCTGAGCCGCACCCACCTAGGATAGAGCTGAAGGAGACGATGGCGGTCCTCCGCTATGTCCCGGCTCCATGCTTGTGCCCGAATTGTATAGAAGAGACAAGTACGTCGGCAGAGCTGCTCCCGGAACAATGGCCAGAAGGTGGGCTTGGGGCCCAGCACCTCCACACCCCGAACCCGGGTGTCGATACCACCCTGCAGCACACAGAGTCTTGTTACCTACACCACCTCCCACCTCACCCAAGCTGCTACGTACTCCAAAGCCAAGCTCCACACCCTGGATTCCCAAGAGTTTCCTGGGACTCACTAGGTCTCCAGGCCATCTCCGAGCTACCCACGGAGGAACTCTGACTAATGTCCTGGCTTCAAGCTGCTGGAGAACCCACCTGTAAGGAGACCCTGTGCTTCCTCCTAGTCCTACCTGCTGGCAGCGTTTTATTCGGATCTGGATGATGGGCCAGAAGCGGCTCAGGTTCTCCAGGAGGGTCACCCGGCTGGCAGAGGGCATCACATTTACCTGACAGGGTAGGACAGAAGAAGCAGAGATCACTAAGGGTCTCGGCTACAAAAGCAGAAGACCTGAGTTCGGATCCCAGCACCTTAATTCTAGCTCTCAGGATCTGATGCCCTCTTTTGGTCTTTAAGGGCACCTGTACTCACACATACAGACACACACTTAGACATATAACTAAAGTGGGATAGAGAGAAGAGGGCTGGGGACTGCAGACAGCCATCGAGACCAGCAGGGCCTGCTGTCTCATTCGTACACCAAGCCCAGGCACACTCCAGAGGTGAGACCTTCCCAGGCGGAACTGAGAGCCATTCCCCAGAGACGGGTCTTCCCCACAGGTCTTGAGAAAAATGGGGGATGGGAGTGCAGAGTAAAGGGGAGGTACGAGGGTCCCCACCGTGTTAAGTTCGGTGCTGATGCAGCCAACACTGTCACCCCCAAACACCACCACCCGGGCTGGCATGTAACTTGAATCCTCACTGGCCACAAGCAAGGTAAGCTGCCTGAGGGAAGAGAAAGAAGCCACTGAGAACCAGGGCCACCTCATCCTTCCTCCTCCTCCTCCTCTTCTTCCTCCTCCTCTTCCTCCTCCTCCTCCTCTTCCTATTCTGCCCGTCTTCCCCAGACCCCCAGATTTCCCCTTTATATTTCTCCAAAGTGCTTTTATTTAAACCCTTAGATTCGAAAACAAACGAGTATCCTGCTGTACATGTAATAGACATCCCCACGTCATGATGAGCAGGTTCCTTAAGGCCAGCATGACGACATGGGGCAATCGTCTGTCCACAGGAGCTCACCCCCTTTCTATTTCTGTCCCTCGGAGAAGGAATAGGCCACTACCTGGTCACGGCTTCCCTCACCAACCAGTGTCGAGTTCTGTAGACTCCACACCGCAGTATCTCACAGTCCACTCTGCCCCCTCACCCCGCTTAACTGAGCACACCGCACACACCCCAGCTAGACCACACACGGCTTCCAACACCCTCACTCTGGCCTCCAGCCTCAATCTTCAGGGTTACCCAAATACCAACTAAAAATTGAAACTAGTTTCTTAGAGTCCTTGGATGAATCCCCAAGTTTCAGAACAAGGTTCGAGGTTCCTCACAAAGCTACTGTCTGAATGTGCCTTCTCTCCTGGCTGCTCCCCTGCCGCTGTGATGCACCCGCCTTCATCCCTAACCAGTATTTTAAACCACCCAGCGCAGCATCCTGTTTCTCCCATCCTGCGCGCTGCCTCTCTGCCTGAGGTCTCTTTATTGAGCTAATTTGAGTTTCCAGCTCCAGCTCAGCCCACAGCTCCCGGAAGGTAAGCCTCTGACCCCTGTTGGCCCCAGGATCCTTTCTCCTTCCTCCTGGCTCTTCACGTTGACCTGAATGGCTCTGGCTGGGTTCAAGAGAGCCTCCTGCCTCAGCTTCCCAGGGAGTGGGGCAACAGCCATGTCACTGTGCCTGGACCATGATGCTTTATGCTGTTTTATTTCCCTGTTTCCTCTTTGATTCCTTGCCTTGAGACAGGGTATCAATATGGAGCCCAGGCTCAAACTCTTGATCCTCCTGCCTCAGCCTCCTGAATGATGAGATTATATGCATGCACCATGCACCATGAAGTCTGATTGTCTGACTGACTCACTAGCCTGGCGCCCCAACTACAAACCCCTTGTCTTTTACTGTCCCTGTAACCCTCAGACCCTCAAACAGTGCTTGGAATTCTTGGCATTCAATAAACACCCACGGCACGAGTACCCACGGCACGAGTGGGTACGCAGACTGTTGATCTCTAAGCACGAGATGGTGGTATGGTATCATTAGGATCCAGTGACTGGGTTCAGACAGTGAGATGTTGACACAGCAGAGCATGGACAGGCCAGTGTGTCAGTCATGTTTTTGCTGCACAAAACGAGTTTGAAATGTCCCACAAGGACAGAGCTTACTAAGGGCATTGTGGGACGGGGACGGTGCTTTGTGGGAGATCTCTTGGTGCACAGTAGGACAGTTTGTGTGTGCATACATGCAAACAAATGGGCTCACACCTAATAAGAACACCACGGTGCATGTGCAAGGTGATGGAGTGGGAGCCCGTGCTACCGTTGGACTCCCAGTAGGTCTTGGGGTTGCGGTCCGTCAGCTTGCTGGCCCGGTGGGGTTCGAGGACACCTCTACCTTCTCCCAGCACCTGTCTTCCTTCACTTCCACACTGGAGCCTGAGGGAAAGGGGGAGGGGGGAAGGGATAGGCGATCACAGCAGGGTCAGAGATAAGGGAAGAGATAAGGGTCAGAGACTGGGAAGGAGAGGGCAGAGGCTGGTGGGAGCCTGGGGCATGGCTGAGGTACTAACCCTGGCAGAGATGCCTGAGGAACACATCAAAGAAGGGGATATTGATGGGCTTGTAGGTTCGCCTGTGGTCTTCAATCTGGCCCAGCACCATCTGTAGCCAGAACACAGGGCAGGGGAGGAATGTGGAGGAACAGTCGGACGCATGCAGAGAGGAAAAGAGGCCAAGAAGGATCAGGGCGCTCAAGCCTTCTCACCAAAATCTGACGAGACCATGTGGGGGAAAGCTTAGGGACACGTGCCCCCATGGGGATCCCAGAGACAGACACGTGAAGAGCCCATTCCTTGTTTCTGGTTCACTTCTCTCAGCTCGGCCCCTCCACCAGCCTCCTCACCTGGATGCAGCCAGCCAGGATGCTTGAGGTGAGGTTACTGTAGAGCTGGGCGTACTTCTCGCACTCAGTCACCAGGTGGCGGAGCTCCGAGGCCAGCAGGAGCTGAGCGGAGTGCTTGTCCAGGACTTTGGAGAGGGCTTCCTTGGCTCCCAGGCAGCAAAGCACTACTGCATAGTCTTTATGCATCAAAGCCAGACGGTGCAGGAAGCATGTCAGCTCCTGGACAACCTGAGCCCAGAGCCACACAGATGAATGTCCAGGAAAGCAAGGACAGAGCATGTAAGGGCAAGGGCTGGGCCCACTGAAGGAAGAGTGGCAGAGACTGAGGATGACTGCGGGGTCAGGAGAGGACCAGGGAGAGTGGAGAGAGTTTAGCTGAAGTGCTGGAACTGAGTCAGCTGAGGCACAGCTTGGGTAGTTTCACAGGCTTCTTCCCGCCAGTATCAAACTATCCCAAGAGCTAGCCTTTGTCTGACATCACTCCGTGATGAACGAACCCTGGCTCGGAGACAGCAAGGCCTGTCAGCATTGCTGGGTGACGGCGGCCCTCCTCTCCTTCCTCAAGACACAGTGCCTGAGACCTCAGACCTACAAGGGTCCTGTGAACCTCTAGAGCCCCAGTAGGCAGGTGGTGCCCCAACTTCCGCTTTCCCTCCTCCAACCCCTGCCAGGGATCTGGTACCTCAGAGTCACTGCTTGGCCCATTCAAGCAGTTGAGGCAGGGCTCCAGGACCTCGTGCCAGGGGAGGACCATTGTCTCAGGGTAATCCAGCAGTCTTGTCATGACCCTGGAGGGGAGGGGAACAAGTAAAGCCCCAGCAGTCGCTCAGTCCCTGTGCACGGAGCCCGGACAGACCCTTTACCTGAGCACCGTGAGCAGCAGAGCTTCTGTTGGGCCCAGGGGCGTCTAGGGTCCGCAGTAACAGGAGGAAAGGCTGCGTTTCCTGCTGGAGGCGCTTGAGGAGGGCCGTCATGGCACCTCGAGGGCTGCCTTCATGGCACAGCACACGCTCCAAGTCCAGGAAGAGTTCTGCCGACACGTCCCCCACCAGGGATCGGATGAGTGACTCAGGGGACCCATCCTGACCCTGGGTGCTTGGGGTCTCCAGTGCTGCAGGGCAGACACACCAGAGGAAAATGTGCATGAGAGACATCTTTTTTTTTTTTTTTTTTTTTTTTAAGAAAAGCGTAAGTTTAATTCATTGAACCAAGTGGGGGGGGGTGTTAGGTCAGCATCACTTCTCAGAGCAAGAAACTAAAAACACAGCATGCTCTGAGAGACATCTTATAAGTCAGTCAAACCAACCAACGGTGCAATCCAGGAAGCCATCCCCTGCAAACTTTCTTCCCACGTTGAGGATGCCTGTATCACAGTTTATCAAAGTATAAGAAAATTTCTTTTCTGGTCCCCAATGTGGACCTAACTTTACTTGAAAAGCAATAGAGTGGAAGGGACACTCCTGAGCTAACCACATCCCGGACACCTTCCACTATTAAATGCTAACTATATCCACAGTACTGCGCTGATAGGATCATCTCCAAACTGCTGAGTATGAGGCTTCAAACACACAGACTCAAGGACACATGCCGCATATTACAGTCCATATCCACACATCTGCGTTTTTACCTATTTAAAAAAAAAAAAAACACCAAAGCATTTCCTATGACATTGATAGCCCTCCTTTTGGTCAACAAGTTCTGCTAAGATCAGACATGCCATGGAGATGCACACAGGTACTGCTAACGCCTGGGAGACTGAACCAAGAAGAACTGGAGCTTGAGATCAGCCTGGGCTCCATAACCTCGTGCATATTACACGTCCTCCCTCCCCTCAGAAAGTCTCTGGCTTGAGCGCTAAAGGTCTCCGTCATTTCCTGAAGATTCCTGTATCCTTCATTAAGTGAGCAGAATGTAAAGCTTAGATTCCTGGTCACAGCGTGGCCCACGTCTCTCCTCAGCAAAGCATCCCGCCATCGTACCTGCTCGCTCGGGACTTCCCCAAGGCTCTGAGTAGCGACTGAGAAGCATCATGAGGATGGTGCGTGTGGTGGGCATCGGCTCCGTCCCTGGCGCTATCCCCGAGTGCCTGAACAGCGTGTCCCTCAGCTCCTGCGTTATAATCTGGTCTCCCAGGGTGTGGTGGTTGCACAGGAGCAGGTTGAGTAGAAGCAGACCATTTCTCACGGCAGAGGAGCACCTGGGAGGAAGGGGTGACCCAAGAAGTTGACAGTGAATGCCACGGAGGCAGAGACAAGTGCAGCTGGGCCGGGAGGGGGCTTCAGTGGTCCCTCTGAGGAAGGACTCCCGGCCATCGGACCTTGGGCTACTACCTCAACCCCATGAAGGAAAGTCAGTTTTTCTGCCTTCCCTGGGAACCCCCTTCATCAACTTGGTCTCTCTTCCAGTGACATTCTGTGGAGCACATGAGCCCAGAGAAGTGGGGTTTTAGGGTACAGCGGGGATTTAGAGTCTGGAGGGTAGTATCTGACCCCTCGGTATTCAGCATCAGGATCACAGCTGCAGGCACACTGAGGAGAAGGCTCTCAGAGCCTGGACGTGTGGCAGAGTCAATGCTGGCAAAGATCTCTCTGGTCATCTGGGTATCAAACAGAGGTTGGATGGCATCTCGGCTGGTGACAAAAGTGGGGACCTCGGAGGAATTAGCAATGGCTAGCATCTTGAGTGCCTTAAAGAAAGATGCAGAGGGAGAGTTAGGGGTGGACAGAGCCATCACAAGAAATATAGCAGAGTGGTAGAGTTCTTGTCCATCATGTGCAAGGCCCTAGGTTCAGTCCCCAGCCCCACCCCAAAGGGAAAGAGGACGCTACTGTCATCATTCTAGACCCCAAACCCTGGGGCAGCTGTACTGTTGGCAAATGGGTGGCATGAGAAACAGAAATGGAGAAGAAGATGAAGGAACATGAGGGGAGGGGAGAGGAGGGAGGAGATGGGATAGGACAAGAGAGAGAGGGAAGGACAGGAAAGGAAGTGGAGCAAAGAGGGGATGCAACTAGAACATTCTAAGAGTGAGCAGTACACCCACAGGCTGCTTTTCTCCACTCCTAGGCTCCCGACACCAAGGTTTCCAAGTAGCACGCTGCCCTTTCACCCTCCGCTCCTATCTTCTGAGGCTTTCCTTGAAGCCACACCCCCACCTCAGTTGACCACTCCCACCTTTCCTGAGTCCTGTCTCTGAGCAGCAAACTGATATTCCTCCCATCTTTCTGTATTTCTCTGCCTGGTCCTCAGCTCCAGTCCTCTGTCTCCTCCCTGTCCTCCCTCCCAGGCAACCTCATCTACGCCTGTGGAAAGTGTTTGTAGTGTGAAGTCTTATTTTCTGGTATTACAGAGGCAATAAAATGAAAAGCAGACATTATACCTCTGAGGAAAGGATGTCTCTACTGTAAGGGCTGTCTCTCTGAAAGAAATGCCCGAGGAATGGACTAGTCTAGAAGTAAGATTCAGGACAATTCATGTGAGGCCCAGGCCCATCAGGAAAAGCATTTTCCTGTGATGACCCAGGTCTAGCCCAGGTAACTAGATTCTATAGACTTCAAGCTAGAATCAAGAGGCTGTTAGTCTGTCCTGGGCAAGAATATGAATTTAGGAGTAAATGTTATATTTTTTGGTCATGCGATTTGAGAGAATCAGAAAAGTATTTTTGCATACTGGCTACCCTTGGAAGGTGCAGACCCCAAAGGAACTGTATTGGGCCCTCCCAGGTTAGTCTGCTCTGAGCGGACATGTGGGCGTGTCCACTGTCCTGTGAGAATCCACTTTCAGAACTGCTCTGGATAAGGCTTACTAGTTTCCTTCCGGGACACTGGGTCACACACAGCCAAACACCCATTCCACACTAGCATGGAACTATAGTGAGTGGTCAGGAGGCCGACTTCCTGCAAGCTCTCTGGACACGGCCTTCCTTCCCTGCTGTCTGGCCAAGGTGGCAGAGCAATGGCAGTGTTGTCTGTTCGACTCAAACCCAGTGAGGGGTTATTTCTGTACATGGGGATCACTCAATTAAAAAACAAACACTCTGTCATATCTACAATGATAGTCTTTGGCTGACGCCTACCTGGAATTTCAAGTGAGGGACAGTGAACAGGCCTAAAGACTAAACTCCTGTGGTGGCGCACGCCTTTAATCCCAGCACTTGGGAGGCAGCGGCCAAAAAAAAAAAAAAAAAAAAAAAATTAATAGCCGGGCGGTGGTGGCGCACGCCTTTAATCCCAGCACTTGGGAGGCAGAGACAGGCGGATTTCTGAGTTCGAGGCCAGCCTGGTCTACAGAGTGAGTTCCAGGACAGCCCGGGCTACATAGAGAAACCCTGTCTCGAAAAACCAAAAAAAAAAAAAGACTAAACTCCTGATCTTCTCCTCAAGCTGCCTCTTCCTGTAACGCCCGCCCGAGACAGGAGCCCTCTCCTGCACCCTGCTGCTTCACATGAAACCTGAGTATCTGTGGCTGTCTGACTAGGAACAGGCCCCATAGGCTCATGGTCTGGATGCTTGGCCCATAGGGAGGGGCACTATTAGGAAGTGTGTCCTTGTTGGAGAAGTGTGTCACTGTAAAGGCAGGCTTTGAGGTCTCCTATCCTCAAGCTATGCCCAGTGTGACACACAGGCTCCTTCTCCTGCCTCCTGTGGATCAGGATGTAGAACTCTCAGCTCCCGCCCCATGTCTGTCTGCACACTGCCATGCTTCCTGCCATGATGACAATGGACTTGTTTCCTTCGAAAACTGTAAGCCAGCCCCAATTAAATGTTTTCTTTTATAAGAGCTGCTGTGGTCATGGTGTCTCTTCACAGCAATAAAACCCTAACTAAGACAGTATCTATCTATCTATCTTTTTTCTAGTGTCACCTCTCACTTTCACCATGTGGGTTCCAGGGACCAAACTCAGGTTGTCAGGCTTGGAAGCAAGCACCGTCACCCACCGAGCTGCTCACCAGCTCCTGGGCATCTTTGTTAAACACTCCATTATCCTCTCTGTAGCCATGCACCCTGGCTCCAAGTTCACCCAGATCAAGACCACCTAGATTGCATTCCTTTTTTTAACATTTTATTTATTTATCTTTTTTTGTTGTTGTTGTTTTTGTTTTTGTTTTTTCGAGACAGGGTTTCTCTGTGTAGCCCGGGCTGTCCTGGAACTCACTCTATAGACCAGGCTGGCCTCGAACTCAGAAATCCGCCTGCCTCTGCCTCCCAAGTGCTGGGATTAAAGGCGTGCGCCACTACCGCCCGGCTATTTATCTAATTTTTTCTTTAGATTTATTTACTTTATGTGAATACACTGTCACCAGACACAGCAGAAGAGGGCATCAGGTCCCATTACAGATGGTTGCAAGCCACCATGTGGTTGCTGGGATTTGAACTCAGGACCTCTGGAAGAGCAGCCAGTGCTCTTAACCGTAGAGCCATCTCTCCAGCCCCCAGATCACATTCTTAAAGCTCTCCATGTCTTTCCACTTCACTATCCACAGCTCGGTCTGAATCAGTACAGGGGCCCGTCAGGGTCCTCAGCCATCCCCCTTCCTGTCACTCATCAATCATTCTGTCCAGCTCCGCCCAGTATACTCACTGCCAGTCCTGCCTGCTGCACCAAGACGGATGTCTTGTATTCTTGCATGCAAATCAGCACAGCATAGATGCCACCTTCCCTGGCAAAGAATGGACGCCACTCATGCTTGGTCATGAGCAGGTAGAGGAGGCGCAGGGCCAATACCACCACCATCTTCTCTCCCACCTGGTTGGTCAGCAAATCCACCAGTGTCTTCACAAGCTTCTCTCTGAGAAGAGAAAAGACACTGGGAAACGAAACACCAAGGAGCCTTGCGTAACTCTCCAGACAGGATGTCACATCTGACGCCCTGCCTAACTCTGTCCATCAAGATTCAGTGTAACCTTCTACTCCTCAAACAAAACCTCTTCTCCTGGCCTCAGTCTCACCCCTGACCCCCCTTTCTGCATCCTAACTGCCCCTGCTTCCTCTTTTCAAATGAATCTATAGATTTAAAGTCATTTAAATCAAATGGCTTAAAAGTTTTTTAAAAATGGTCAGCAGATCCAGGAAGAGGGGCAAATATGTAGGTACAGTTAGGAAATGTCTGGAAAATATAATGCTTCTAGTTAACCAAATATAACCAAAAGTATGTAACTGAAACTCTGGGACAAATACAGGGCAGCCTGAGAGATGAGGAGATAAAAAAGAAACAAGGGTAGACCTCAGTCAGTGGGCAAGAGTGGACCACTGGAAAACAGATGGTGGATCTGGGCACAGTGGCTCATGCTGTGGGCCCAGCATTTGGGAGGAAGACATGAGAACTGCCAAGAACTGCCTTAAACACAGTGTGATACCCTGTCTCCAAAAGTTAAAAAGCCAAAATACAAAATAAGATCTAAAAACCCTCCAAGCAAACAACAAGCCCAGCATGTTCTTGGGCTGGGGTACATTGTAGCTTGGGTTCAGTCCCTAGCACCAAAGAGAGACGGGCAAATGTGACGCCATCTCGCCTGCCGTCCACCTGAAGAACAGAGAAATTAGACTCTGCTTCACGCCATTTGCAAAAATAAATTCCCAGTCAAATTTGAAATGAATGTTAAAAAAAAAAAAAAAAAGTAATAAGTATTTTTAGAAAAACAAGAAAATCTTTTTCCAGAGGCTGGATGGCTCAGTCAGTGATGTACCTGCTCTAAAGACATCAAGAATTGACCCTAGATCTCCAGAATCCACATGAGAAAGCTGGTCACTGAGGGGGCAAAGAC
Source organism: Mastomys natalensis (assembly GCA_021653895.1). Classification (NCBI taxonomy): domain Eukaryota; kingdom Metazoa; phylum Chordata; class Mammalia; order Rodentia; family Muridae; genus Mastomys; species Mastomys natalensis. Next base: position 37,726 of record JAJTUV010002335.1, read on the forward strand.
AGGAAGACCCGCCGGCTGAGACCCTTGGGCTGGCGGTTGGCCAGCAGGCCTAGCCAGATCCGTGAACTCTGACTTCAGTGAGAGACTCTGTCTCAAAAACTAACATGAAGAGAGGTCGAAGAACACATCTAACACTTGACCTCTGACCTTGTACACACCCTCCCCCACAAGTGTACAAACATACACCAAAAAGGGATAAATTTTTCTAACCTTAAAATAGATGAACTCTGCCGGGCGGTGGTGGCGCACGCCTTTAATCCCAGCACTTGGGAGGCAGAGGCAGGCGGATTTCTGAGTTCGAGGCCAGCCTGGTCTACAGAGGGAGTTCCAGGACAGCCAGGGCTACACAGAGAAACCCTGTCTCGAAAAAATCAAAAAAAAAAAAAAAAAAAAAAAAAAGATGAACTCTTTTTTATTTTAAATTGTGTGTGTGTGTGTGTGTGTGTGGTATTGCATATGTAAAAGCCCAAAGAAGCCACTGATGCCCTGGAGCTGGAGTTTACTGTGGGCTCCTGATGTGGGTGCTCGGAGGTAAACTGAGTCCTCTAGAACAGTGTGTGCTTCCCTAACCCTGAGCCACCTCTTCAGCGCAGAATCGACTTTCTCAATAGGACAGAAGCTGTAAGACATTGAACAGTATAGCAACCTAAAAACCTGAGCACACTGAAAGACTACAAACAGAAGAGGCAAACAGGAGCTAGAGAAAACTGGCGAGAAACGCCGACACGTGGAGGTGGGACTGCTGAGGCCACGCAGGAGGAACAGCAAATGGCTTTAGAACTCACGGGAGGAGTGTGGCCCACTGGTTACCACAGCCACGTGGGTGGTACGGAGTGCTGCTCTGCTTGCTGCCCTCACATCCCTCTTACTCTAAGAACTGTATGAAAACTCTAAGGGGCTTCCAGCCCCTCACTGGGCAGTGTCTTTGGCACTCACAGTATTATAAAGCTTGATCTCTTTCAGACATTGCTGCTGGAGCAGACCAACGATCCAATCACCACCCTACGAAAGAACTTAGAGACTTACGTTGTCTGCAGTGACCACCACCCTCAGAAAACATTTGGAAAAATAAAACTGCTAGTGAAGCCAGGCTGAGATGTTTATACCTCTGGCTCTGATGTAGAAAATCTTGGGGAAGAGTTTGAAGTTCAGAAAGGCACACTCTTAGTAGTTAAGCTAGGACCTTTATGTTCAGGGAACAAGAACAATGGCAGCACTGGCCGACGTGACTCTCCCTGAGGCTGCACTGGTGATGACTGATTCCTTATACCTACTTTTGCCCTCAGCCTCCTGATATGACTTATTAAGAATTGCTGATGAGTAGATACACATTCTGGGCATTTAAGGTAGATATGACTGATCTTTATATAAAAGTTTAGATTTGTGATTCTTTTAAGATTCTTACAAGATTACTTTTAAAGATAATAATAATTACTCCTTTCTTTGTAACTGCAAATTGCTGCCTGCCAATAGTAAGAGAAACTGGCTGAGAAACTGCCTTGCTTGCACACACTTTGTTAATCTATAACAAGCTGTTTAGTTAGGAGTGTACATGGGTTTGAGGGAATAATTTCTTTTCTTTACAAATGTTATTTCTTATAAACGTATTGAAGAACACATTGTTTTTTATAATCATCCACTAGACGAAAACTAAAACATAATCACATTGTAATTCTACACTGCTTGAAAGGTTTTGCTGGGACATATAAGCTATGGAAGAAAGAATAAAGTGTGGAGGGCTGGAACATGGCTCCTTCCATCCATCAACTGTGTGCATGTATGTACATGTGTAAGGTTTGTATGAATGGGGTGGCATGTTGTTCTTTCTACCCATCAACCATGACTATGTGAATGTATGTATATATGTAAATCTTGTCTGGGCAAGTGTTGGAGCTTGCTCCATCCACCAATTGTGTGTGTGTGTGTGTGTGTGTGTGTGTGTGTGTGTGTGTGTTGTGTACATACATATGTATGTATGAAATGCCTGGCACCTGAATGCTGGAGCTTTGCTCTAACCATTCTGTGTGTGAATATGTGTATATGTCTGTCTGTAGTTCTCTATGTATGTAGGTATGCATGTATATATGACTGCATGTATGGACATATTTGTATGTATGAAGTTATTGGACCCTGCCTTTTGTTTCATCCACTGTGTGTGTGTATGTGTGTGTGTCTATGCCAATTTTCTCTCTTTCCTTCTCTTTCTCGCCAGCCCCAAAGAGTTAAAGAGTTTATAGGTTGTCCACCGGCCACAGGGAGTGGCAGCCCGAGTAAATGAAGCTTTGTTCCCTCAGGGAAAAGTCTGCTGAGTAGCTTCTCTAGTCGCTGGCTGCCATTGGCAGCAGCCCCTGTAGGTATCTGGATCCATCCCCATCAGTAGTTCTAAGCACTGACCCCCAAAGGCTGCCTGCCTCAGTTTACCCACCACATGGATACCAAGGCTGGCAATTGGCATGGGAGGGTCACCAGTCAAAGTCAGCCAGGCAATACAGTGTGAGACTCCATCTCGAAATGTAACAAGAGTGCTGGTTGTGAGTGAAGGTCCTGAAAGGGAAAGCAGGGACTCACTAACACCTTTTCACATAGGGACGGACACATTGGGGGGAGGGTGGCTGGGATCTACTCAGAGAAAGAACACAAGCAGAGACCTTCTGGGGAGGAGCTCAGAGGCAGAGTTCTAGTCTGATCTATTGCCTCAGAACCATGGCAGCTGAGTCTGGATTAAACGGAACAAACGCTCAGCCGCTTCTGCAGTCAGAGCTCATGGTTTCATTTGATGTAGCGTTCTCCTGCCTCTGCTTGCCAAGTGCTAAGATCAGAGGTAGGCTTCGCCACGCCCCGCTGCAAACTGGATTGCTTATAAATTCCTCTAACCAGGATAATGCCTGTGAACAAGGTAAAATGCAAATTGAAATGTTCACCAGAATGTCAGCACTGAGGGTCTGCAGGGAGGCACATGTAAATCATTTTTATCTAATTCTATCTTTTTTCTTCCTTCCTTCCTAATGTAAGAATGCCTTTATACGAAAAAAGCAACAGCTCAACAAAAGTGGAGAAAAGATATTTATGGAAACACAGCATACATGTAAAAATGCCTAAGGCCATCAGAACTAAGAAACTAACACAGACAGGCTCTGCGTGCAAAGATACCTGCTGCCAAGCTTCGGGTCCTGCATTTGATCCCCAGAAGCCACATGGTGGAGGGAGCGACCAACCTGCTCAGGTGTCCTCTGTTCTCCACAAACACGGCACAGTGAATGTTGGCACATATGCGTGCGAGGGCACACACATACAATCACAGACACACAATCACACACACACACACAATCACACACACACACACACAATCACACACATGCACGCATTAATGTGCCCATCTGATCCATTAAGAAGCAATACTGTGCTGGCCAAGGGAAGGAAAATGGAGACAGGGGAGAGGTGGACTTGAACTTGGCAGCAGCCACATCACTGTTGTACACATCAGTGAACGTAAGAAACAGCTCTGTGAAGACTGACACCGAGAGACTCCTCTAATGGACACCGAGTAGGGACGAGGAAATGCCACAGAAGCTAAGACACATATTACATGCTATTTCCACCTACATAATACACACAATGTTCAATTTAAAAAGATGTAATTTACACTTTTCTAAAACACCATACTGCGTGTGTCTGTCTGTAGGTACGCACATGCGCAGCTGACTGTGGAGGCTGCAGAGGCGGCAGGTCACCAGGAAGGTGCAGCAATCGGTGTTTGTGAGCTGCCTAAAGTGGTGCTGCAATCCAGCTCAGGCTCTCCGGACAAACAGCGAGGACTCCTAGCCACTGAGCCATCTCTCTGGTCACCAAACAGCGATTACATATCAAACCTGTCGGTGGCCTGCTTGGTCCATCTGACAACAGCAACTGGAAGGGACTTGGACTTTTTCTTTCTCAGCTTTGATGCAGGATCACAGCCCTAAGACAGCACAGAGCCGACTCCTCTCTTCTCGTTTCTTACTAACCCGCTGTAATTTCCCCTTTCTTTCCAGACTGACCTCACGTTTGCTTCCACCTCGTGAGCTCTGTAATTCTAGATAGGTATGATAGGATTCTCACTAGAATTCCCACCACACCCTGGCGGGGCTTTTCATTCAGTAGTTTTATATGAGCTGTTTTAAAAATGAAAGTGCACTTGTGTAATAAAGAAATCAGATTTTTTAAAAAGTTTAAAATACAACGAAAGTAGGGACAGAAGAAAAAGAAGAGAGAAAACATTTAGACAAACTAAATAACAATAATAAAGCCTCACGCTCATAATACCCCCGAGAATCAGGATTAGACATGTGCCACCATACCTGGCTTGAAAAAAATTTTTTAAAGAAAAAATACTAGAGCTAAAAGGACCTAGGTTTGGAGCCTGGCTCTGGCTCTGTAGAATTCTGAGCAAGTGTCTAGAATTCTCACTTTTCTCTGTAAACTAGAATATCAATCATACTGGATTAATGGCTTCATCAGTTCTGTGGTGGGAGACAGACTTAATGAGAGCACACATGTGCATTCATGGGAGTGTTCAAAGAGCACTGTACACCCTGCCCCAGCCCGCTGGTCCTCAACTGCCCTTCCTCCGCCCCAGCCTTTCTCCCTCTTCCCTCCCTGCAAGGTTCTTCATAGCTCAGCTTCTACCCAAACCCTCCCCTCTGCAGCACTGCCAACCTCAACGATCTGTCAGGACGAACCAGGGGGTGGTCCCGCTCAGTGACCTCCTCCACAGCCTGGGAGAGGGCGCCGAGTCCCGAAAGCTGCAGGTTTGTATCCAGGCTGGACATCTGCACAGTGGCCAAGACCGCTGCCACATGCTGGTCCAGGGAGCTGCGTGGGCCAGGACCCCGCAAGGCTCTGGCCATCTCTGCAATCGGTGAGGGAAAAGGCAGTGGCTAAGACAATGGTCATTCCTCTAAGCTGTGAGTTTTTAAGTCAAGCCCAGTCATGGTATCAACGGTATTCACTACTGTAGCTTTTCCAACTGTACATGAAGGCTCTATCCAGTCACACGCTAACGATGGAGATGCCTGTGAAACAGACTCTCCTCTTTTAAAGAAACTGAAGAGAGTGGCTGTCAGTTGGACACAGTCAAGCTCACAGAGAGACATGTGGGTGCTCACAGGCTTTTCCCCAGGAAGGGCCCTGCCTCCCTGGTTTTCCCTCCACTCTACCCACTTCTACCAGGCCAATCCAAGTCTTGTTCCAATGTCCTTGCTTTCTCTCCCAGAACTGAACTCACCAGTAGCTGCCTCCTGTGTTTCAGGGGGCAGGACCATCCCCTCGGTCACCAGAAGCTGATTAAACAGCTGGGAATCGCTCTGTGCTTTGGGGGACTCAGTCTTTGCACCGGCAGGCTCCGCCTCTGCCTTTGGGGGCATAGCTTTTGTTTTGCAGGACTCTTCCTTCTCTGAGAAGCTGGCAGCTGACTTCGACCCCTCCTCTGGCTCTGGGGTACAGGAGTGACTCCGTGAGGACGGCAAGTTCCCCGGTTCCTTGGGCAGTAGCCCATATTTGGTGTAGATGTGGGAGTTGAGCAGGTCACAGAGGTTGCTACCCTCAAAGCGGTTACTGAGAACCTGCAGCACACCCTCAGCCATCTCTACGGGCACAGAGATCTCTCCCAGAGCCTTTTCTCCCAGGGTCTGCCAATACAAAAGGCCCGTTTCAGGGACAAATAGACACGAAGTTCCTAGGATCAGCCATGGGAAGAGCCCCCCCCCCGACCCTAGGATTTGCTTATAGCCTCTGCATCCTCAACCCTCACAGCCTGCCTCCTCCACCAGCAGGGCCTCCACAGGCTTCAACAGTAGCCCCTCCTCCTCCTCCTAAGTGACATTCCAAGGTCAGCATTTCCCTGGAGCGCCGAGCTCTAACCCAGCACAGCCCTCAGCCCAGAGATCTCAGGCTTCTGCTACCTTATCCAGTCTCTCTTGCAGATTCTGGAAGATTGGCTGCTGCTCACACAAGTCCAACTTCTTGATGAAGAAAAGTAGCTCCCACCACTCTGCCTGGGTCAAGCACCCTGGCTCCTCATTCTTCTGGGACTCAGGCTGGAGATATGGTAGTGAGTACAGGCCGTGTGCGGGCTTCCAGTCCCAGGAGGGACACGCTGAGGATATAGGAAGAGTCAATTTCAGAACCTCTGGAGGAGCAGCTGCTCGGAACGGCTTAGTGCCGGACAGCGCTCCTCTGTTCCAAACAAACTGTCGGCACCCTGTCCTAGGCTCACCTGTGCCCGGTACAGTTGCCCCTGCTCCCTTCCCCACAGCGGCTGCCGCCGACTCCCCAGTAGCTTCCTCAGGCCCCAGGATCTCCAGCATGTGCCAGTGTACCCAATAGGTACGGCCAGTTGACTGCCAGAAGACCTGGGAGGAAATGAACAGTAGAAAGGACTCTGGTCTCTGAGCTCTGGGCCTGACCACAGCTGGTCCAGACAGCTCTCCACATAGCTCAAGGCTTCCTGCGATATGGGGAGTTGGTGGCCCTGCCTTTCTTCCTAATCTTCACGGGCTCTCTTCACACACCCCTCGGCATCTTCCGTTGACAGCATTGGAGGTATCTCAGTATATCACTTCTGACTCCTGGGTACGAGTTCCTGTGACCTCACAGCCCACCTACCCCACCAAATGTTCTCTGCCTGTTAAAATGGAACCCTCTCCTGTACTGACTCGTTTTCAAAACCACTTTACAGCTGGGGGTTTTCTTTTCCTTATATCATCATCGCCATCATCATTTAGATAGGCTCTCTCTGTGTAGCACTGGCCGTCCTAGGACTTGCCATGTAGATCAGGCTGGCCTCAAACTACAGAGATATGCCTGCTTCTCCCTCTTAAGTGCTAGGCTTGAAGTCATGGCACCATGCCTGGCCCTCCGTTCTTTGTGTTGCTGAAACAGGGTCTCACGTAGCCAAGGCTCACCCTCGAGCTTGCTACGTAGCCAAAGATAACCTTGAACTTCAATCCTTCCGCCTCTGCCTCTCCAGTTCTGAGATTTCAAGCATGTGGCAGCATGCCTAGCTTGAATGAGGTGCTGGGGGTCAGATCTGGGCCCTCACGTATGCTAGGCAAGCATTCTACCAACTGAGTTACATCCTCGGGCCACACGGGAAGGTTTTCTCCTTGGGTAGCATATGGGAACCTCCTACCTACCCAGCCGCCACCACAGACCGGAGTCACCCGTGTCTGGCACTGTTTGAGCCCACCTGCACAGGGGGCACGCCATTGTTGCTCTGCTGGAACTCGCCCTCGTCCCCAGCACTGATCTCCTCGTAGTCATCCAGGATGCGAACTCGCATGCCGGGCTGCACCGTCTGCTGCACGTATTCACCATAACCACTGCGGCTAGAAAATTCAGAACGACCCCGGAAAGCCCGCCCTTGCTTCCGGGGAGTAGTGACAATGGTGGGCAGCAGCAGCGGAGGGCCTGAGATGCAGGGCTGGAAGATGGACCGGGAAGGCCGGGGCGGCAAAGCGCCCTGCTCACTGAGGTTCCGCGCCCAGCCCATGCTCCGCACCAGCTCTGAAATGAGGTTGCCCATGGCCATACTAAACTCCAGTTCCCGCTGAGCCCGGCTCATCTCCTTTGTGAGACATGGGGAGCTCTGGTCTCCAGCTCCTGACTCTGGGCTGTTATTCAGCTGATCCAGCAGGGAAGTGACACACAGGTAGCGCTTCACCAGTGAGAAGAGCAGCTTTCCAGGGATCTGCAGGATACAACCCCTGGCTTTCACCCCGCCCCTCAGCAGCTTCCTCTACAGACAAACGGGAAGACCTGATTCCTAGCCCTATGCTTCTCAGATGTGTCTAAGAAACACAAAGGAATTCTCTTTAAAAAAAAAAAAAAATTATGTGCATGCATGTTTTACATGTATGCATGTCTATGTACCACGTATGTGTCTGGGGCCTGTGGAGGCTAGAAAGGGCAATTAGATCTCTTGGAACTAGAGTTACAGATGGTTGTTAGCTGCCACGTGGGTGCTGGGAATTGAACCGGGGCCCTCTGGAAGAGCAGCCAGTGCTCTTAAGTGCTGAAACATCTCTCTATCTCTAGCCCATAAAGGAATTATCTTACACCACAGGTTCTTGTGTTTGCTTCTATGTATACTTGTGTGTGGTGTACATATGTGGCACATGTTGGGGGAGGAGTACACGTGCACATATGTGCACACAGGCATGGTGGCCCAAGGTTGGGATCAGGTATCTTCCTTGGTCTCTTTTCACCTTACATACCAAGACAAACTCTGTCACTGAACACAGGGCTCGCCATCTTAGCTCATCTGTCTGTCTACCTTGTCTGGAGGGTCCCTTCTCTCTCTGTCCCCAGTTGGGATGGTAGGAAGGCTGTCACAAACCACCCAAGCTAGCGTGGGCTCTGAGCTTCTGGACTCTGCTTAGCCTGCTTCTATGACAGGAGCTTGAACCTGCTGAGCCATCCTCCCAGATCCTAGTCTTAGGTTCTGGTACTAGAAATTCTAACTTGGAGAGGTTGAGAAGGGGTCATGACCCTTTACTTCGATTAGCTCTCCAGACTACTCAGATGCTAACCCGCAGTTAGCTTGACTCACAGCTTGAGAAACGGTGCTTGTACCCAGCTCCCCGGGTGTACGGCTGGCAGAGTACCTGAGGGAGGTGGATGCCCTCCCAGGCCATGCAGTGCTCCTCTGTGGATGTGGTCTCTGCAAACAGCTCCAGTAAAGTGTAGCGGCTGTCAAAGTCCATGTGCTGCTCGATGCCGTCGTGCTGGCTCAGTGACAGGAGGACGTGAGCCCGGCTCCCTGCAAGCCATACCGGGTCCAGATCTCCTCCTCATTCTACAATACTGTCCCCTGCCTATCCTAGGCCTTCTCCTTCTCTGGAGGCTTTAAACTTCTCTGGGACAGAGATCCAAAGCAAGAAATATACTTTACACGTAACCTAGCACAAACGGGTACACACGCAGAACTGAAACATAACGTCATGCTACTAAACTTTAGAGGGAGAATTCTGGGATTTTGGTTTCTTTAAGAGACACAGAACTATTATAAGAATATGTTTTCATTTTAATCTCAGGTGTGGCACATGGGGCTGCTTCGTTGACGCTGAACATGATCTGCCTCAGGCTCTAGCAGAAGTATGGTTTTGCCAGCTGCTGATCGTTTCTGTGATTGTGTGACGTTTGGAATTCTGGGAACTTTTCAGAGGGTATATAAATGCTAGGCCCCCGATAGGTGGGGTGGGGGTTGTTGGTCATTCTGGGGGGTTAGCTGCAGTTTGTTACTTGTTGTGCTCAAAGAAGAAACAAGAGGTTAGAGTCAGGGATCTCTTCCCTGCCCCCACCCCCATCCTTCTTATCTAGTGACAGTGTGGAACTCGGGTGAGGATAAAGGGTAGGGAAAGAAAAGAACCCACAAAGTAGCAAAAGTCTGGCTGCAAAACTTACAATTACTAAATTCTGTGTACCTAACACACACACACACATATACATATATATGGTTAGTTTTGTTTTGATTACTTCCTCAAGACAGGTTCTCACTATGTTGACCACGCTGGCTTTGAACTCACAGAGATCTACCTTGCTCTGCCTCCCAAGTGCTAGGATTAAAGGCATGCAACTGTGTGCAGATAATTTGTTTTTAAAGTTGGCTATAACCCTCCCCATACTAACTTCGCAACCAAAAAATACATCTCAAGCACTCAAACTGACGCAAGTCTGCCCGCTTTACTCTCTGCCATACACGGCGAGTGACAGACAAACAATGAGCCTTTTGTTCCGTGGGTACCAGGAATAACCCGTCCATCTGTGTTTCTTTTACCTTGAGTTGCTACTGATTAAGTAACGGTTAGGAACTCTGCTATTTCCTTTCTCACGCCTTGTGGCCCCCGTTCTCTCCACGGCTCCCCTCCCCCCCTCCTCTTACCAGCATCATGGGCTGCCAGAGCCTGTAGCATCTTGCCTGCGCTCCGACGGATCTGAGGCTCCGGATCGCAGAGCGTGTGCATCAGCAGATCTAGGGCTCCCGTCTCCCTGAAGACTCCGGTGAGAGGCCCGATGCTGGCATAGGCACTGAGCACGTGGATGGTGTGAAGCACGGCAGCCGTCAGGCTGGAGGTCCCGCCCTCTGCCAGCTGCCTGGCAGCCCTGCGCACCAGCGCCCGCACGTCAGCCTCCATCTCTGCCATTGCCAATTCATCCAGGCCTCCTGGGTCTCGTGGGAAGCTGCCCACCTCTCCCGTGGGTCCGTGCTGCGGGCCTTTAGATAGTGATCGCTCCCGCAGTAGCGCGGGGCAGTTGGCGTAGACCTCTGGGGCTGACAGCCACATGAGGAGGTGCTCTGTCTTCTCTTCCTCTAAGCTCACTTTGCCCTCTTCGCTACACTTGAGGACGCTCCAGCGGATCAGGTATTCGGGACGGCCGTCATGTCCAGGCCTCTGTCGAATGAGTTCTTCGGGGTATGCCTGCAGTCGAGGCCCCAAGGGTACCATAAGGTCCCCTGCTCGCCGTTCCCCTACCATCCTGATCTCCTGGGATACACAAGGAGACAGACAGATAGGCAGTATGTGAAAGGCGAACCAACTACACCGAGTGTGGTAGCATCTTGAGGCATAAGTGAGGCGGGTGGTCATGGGTGGGCTGAAGGGTGGGATTGAGAGCACAATAAAAGACAGAAGAGGATGGAGTAAACAAGTATCATATTTATATAACTTATATATTATATAAGAAAAGAACGGCATGAACCCAGCAGGGAGATGCAATGAAAGCATTTCAGGAAGGGAGGGGGCTGGGCTACAGCTCGAAAGCAAAACACCTGGTTAATATGTGAGAGGCCCTGAGTGCAATCCTTAGCGCTGTGTGTGTGTGTGTTGTGTGTGTGTGTGTGGTGCGCGCGCGCGCGCTCGTGTGTAAGCTGGTCTTTGCTATCCTTTATCTAGAGCCCATTTCACCCCTAACACTTCCTAGATAGGAGAGGAACAAGGACAGATGGGAAAGAGATCCCTGAGTCTAATTTCTTTCCTTTAGTTTCTTCTTTGACCTCGGGCTACTAACAAACCACAGCCAACCTCCTTACTTGGCCAACAACCACCTGAGGTGCCTTTCAGGACCCTAGTACTTATGTACTCTGCACACAATCACAGAAATTATCTGAAGCTGGCAAAACCACCCTTCTGCTAGAGCATGAGGCAAATCATAGCTGCTGCAGACAGTCCAAAGCAGCCCCACATCCCCACACCTGGGATTTAAAACAAAAGCACATTCTTAAAACCCAAATTCCAGAATTCTCAAAAATGTCACTACAGGGGAAGGGGGGCACTAAAGAGATGATCAGGGGTTAAGAGCATTTGCTGCTCTACAAAATAACCAAGGGTCAGTACCTAGCACTCACATGGCAGCTCAAGACTCCAATTGCAAGGGTCTGGCACCCTCTTCTGACCTCCAAGGGCATTGCACATTCATAGAGGCAAACCACTCATGCACATAAAATAATTTATTTTTTTATTTAAAAATAAAATATTGTATGTATTTGTCTGTGCAGTACTTGCATGCCTGGTGCCCTTGGAGGCACCTGGAACTCGAGTCAGAGATGGTTTTCAGCACTGTATGGGTGCTGGGGATTGAACCCAGGGCTTCCTGGATGCTAAGCAAAGAGTCTACCATCTGAGCTACACCTTCAGTTCCATACATCTCCCTTTTAAAAGAGGCTATGAATTTAAGCCTGGTGTGCTAGCACATGCCTATAATCTTGATATTCAGGAGTCTGAGGCAAAAGAATCACAAATTCCGAGGCTAGGCTAGGCTACATACACAGAAAGTTCCTGGTCAAGTCCAACTACACAGTAAGACTGTCTTTTTAAAACAAACAAACAAACAGAAACAAACAAAACTGAACATCGCCAAGCACAGAAATGCTCAGTAAATGACGTATTATGACATAATCTAATACTATTCTTAGATGGGGACAGTAGGTTGCAGGCATCAGATAAGAACGATTACTAAAGCAGAATATTAATGAAAATAAAACGATCGGGGAAAGGTACGAGTGATCTGAAACAATGCAATGGAGAGAGTAAAGATAAAAGGCGTTCCTAGATAAAAGAGCCGAGCCAGTGATCAGAAAGAGCAGGGCAGGAGTCATGTTAGGACGCACGGATAGAAGATAAGCAGAAGAAAGGAGGAGTCAAATACGATGTGAACCTCCATGGGGATGGGATTCACTTAGCATGGAAGGAAGGCTAGGAGATAGCCACTGATGCCATATAAGCTATTGACTAACATGGGGCCAAGTCAAACCATTCCCTAGGCCTGGGGGCGGGAACGGCATAGGGAGGGCCTAGACCAGAAGCTGTAAACAGAGCTGTGAAGGTGACGCCTGGCTGCGGGGACTGAGACCAGAAAGCAGCACGATCTGTCCCTGCTGAACTCCAGAGGGGCCGGGGAGCCGGCTCAACACCACGCGGGGAATGGCCTGGGGGCGGGGTGAGGACGGCGGGGCGCGGTCGCGAGCTGACAGGACTTGCTTCCCCGACTTCCCCTCCAGTCCGGGAGGAAGGGATGAGGGACTTGGAGGGGGTTGGGAAAGGAGAAGGGATGGCTAGGCGCAGAGCTCTCTTCTCACCTCTCACCGCCCGGCTGGACCCTCGCTGTCACCCAGCAGCGGGTTCCGAAGCTCGGCCCGCCTCCTCCACGGCTCCTTTCCGGGTCACACGCCAGGCGTACGCACAGCCCGGGCGACTACGGGTCCTACGGTGGCCCACTGCGAGAGTGGCAAAGCGGCGCGTGAGTGGAGCATGCGTATTAGCCGCGGGAGTCCGCAAGCAGTCCTGCCCAGGTAGTCGTTTCAGCCGGGTTCACCTTCTTCTTCCACTTACCACAGCACCCATTCCTGCATTAGTTAACCCATACTCCCACCACCCCATGACGTGTGTGTGTGTGTGTGTGTGTGTAGGGGGTTCCCAGCACTCCTCAAACCCTGCAGTATTTTAGGTCATTGGGTCACTTTGACTGTTAAGTAAAACCACTGACCTTCCCTGAGCTGCTAGCAAAACCACGCATAGTGAGAAAGTCCCTAGCCCAGATCTCTTCAATCATGTAGGATTTGAATAGTCCAAAGCACACAGCAGCTTGCGGCAGACTTTAAGGGATTGTGTTCTCTCCTCCCTCCCGATGATGAAAAGATCCCAAAGACACAGCCAAAGACCCCAGTCTGTGCACAAAAATGATACATTTATTGAAAGAGTATTTTTTTTTAATACAAAAGAAAGCTCTGTACAGAGGATGTGACCATGTCCACTATTCCTGGGTCAACATCCCAGGAGAAGTAGAAACCACGGATATACCCACGCGCACTCCACATTCACACAATATATTCACTCAGACACAGGCACACACACACCCCCAGAGCCACTTAGGTAGGGAAACACAAGGGTTGCTGCACATAGAAAAGCCACCTCAGTCCTGACAAACAGGTTCTCCCAAGGCCACAGTCACACAGCACACGTCGTGGTAAGCACTTTAATTCACTCGCCCAGACTCTATCTTTTGTGAGGAGGAATCAACACCTCCTCCGGTGTTGGGGGAGGGGCCGTGAGTGGGCGGCAGTGGAGTGAAACAAGAGCAGAGAAGGGGGCTGGGCAGTTACAGACCTGAGTCCCAAGCTCCCCAACTCTGGCCCCCGCTTTACCATGCCCCAGTCTTGAAAACCACCCAAATGCCCCAGCTATTTCCAGGAGAAAGGCCAGAACGGTGGCATCCCAGCTGGGGAAGACAGCAATGGGGATTAGAGGTTGAGGGGGCTCAACACGTCAGCAGATCACACCCATAATACCTAGGCTGTGCTGGAACCTTCCCCTACCCCTTCAGCTAACCACAGAAGCAGGCTTGTTCCTACTGAAGGCAGTAGCAAGGGGTTAATGACACCCTACCCCAACTGCCCTCCTGAAAAGAGCTCCTTTACTGGATACAGGTGGTTTAGGCTGGCTCTGACACAGCGTAAAACACCCTCCCCTATGCTAGCCCACCCTCAAGGTCCCCAAGGGGATTTTATGGGGGTGGGGCATGGCCCTGTACAAATTACATAAATACTGAGGTTACACTTAGAAAAATAAAGTCATTTTCTTCAAGGCTTTTTGTCTTAATTTAAAAAAGTTACAGTAGCTGCTCACTCCCTGGGAGAGCTGCCCGTGTCTGGCTCCCCACTGCTGCACTCAGCACAAGAGCTGCTCCTACCTCTGACCCCCATTCCTGTGTCTCCCTACCTCCGGAACCTCATCCTGCTCAATGCACCTTGGGCCCCAGATAGCTGCAAGCCTGGGGGAGCACAAGGCTGCAATGACCATGCCGTGGCACAAAGGAAATCAATCTCCTCTACCTGATCCCCTCCCACCCCACCCCCACATTTGGTCTCCCTCTTCCCTCTTCCTAGCAACAACCCTAGAGGGCAATAGAGGCCTAGAACTGCGGGTCACCCTCCCACCCCCCTTTTGTGGCATGGCCTGAGGGCCCCTCCCCAGCTTTCTCCTGGAAAGAACCCAGAATGTGTAGCAATCCCAGAATCTCCCCCACACAAACACTGGTGAACCCGGAGCTCATGGGGTGGCTGTCCCCAGGGCCCAGACAGTTCTAGGGAGCCCAAGAGCTTCCCCAGGAAAGAGGAGTTTGGGCAGGGAGGGGGATGAGAAAAACGCCATTAAAAAAAAGTTAAATATTTTAAAAATATATATTTATAGATTTGTTTTCACTTCATCTCCTCAAATAAAAGTTCAAAATCAACTTTTAAGTAAAGCAGCTGGGAGACGGGGGGAAGACCAAGGGAAGGAAGAGAACGCTAACAGTGGTTCCCTCCAACCCAGGAGCCCCTGGAGGTCCATGGGAACAGAGAGGCATGGCAGGGCAGGCAGCCCCAGTAACCTGCCCAGCGCACAGGCCCAGCTGTTTCAGGAGCTGAAAGGGGCAGAGGGCGACGGCAGGAGGGAAGAAGCCCCCATCTCTCCCAGCTGGCTCCCTGAGGGGCAGGGGCAGGGCTCTTTTGACCCAGACCGTGGCAGACACAGAGCTAACCAGAGGTCACCAAAGAGGCTGGAGAGAGGGTCCCAAATGCTTCCTCAGAGGGGAACACTGTGCCCAGCCAGTCCCACAGAAGGCCCGTGAGTGGGAAGGTGGGCACAGGCCCATTGGGTAGGCTAATACTCAGAGCAAACATTGAGCCAAGCTGGCAAGGGGTCTGAGGAGGGAGGCAAGCTCCACCATCAACAGCATGACAGGTAGAGCAGGAAGGAGGGAGCGGGGGAGGACAGGGGGAGGGCAGGCAGGCCCGGTTCTTTGGCTGGAGTGTGAGAGGGCATAGTCCTGTGGCTGCCCACTCCTTCTCCCGGCCTCCCTCCTTCGGCCAGTCAATGTGTGTGTAAAGAAACCGTGAAAAGGCAACAATAAATAAGTGGTCCCGTCCCTTGGGCCGTCTGTCCAGGGTGACGGGCGGATCATTCACTCTTGGTGCTGTGGGTGGCGTCCAAGTTCACCACCTGTAGCTCGGTGAGGTTGCTGCTGCTCCCGGCTTGCTGCCCTATCACAGCCATCTGTAAGGAGGGAGGAGTGTGAGCCGGGAGGGAGGAGACAACAAGCATGCTCAGGCACCCCCTGCTGGCCTAAGCAGAAACAGCCGGGCCCCTTGGCTAGGGAACACAGGCTGAGCGGGACAGGTAGGAGGTCTACCTTACCTGGTGAAGCTGAACCGCAGAGACGGGGATCTGCACGGTCCCAGACGGTGCTGTGAGGAACACCTGAGGGACACCACCTGCACGGAAAGCACAGGAGACACTCACTCACTTGCTCAGGAGGAGAGCTAGATGTTGGAGCGCAGGACAGTCACGAGTGTCTGGGAAGCCTCAGACACGTGCCCGAGGGTGTGTGCCCCATAGTCTCACGCCCAGCATGAGAGTGCCTGCGGTGTGAGGGCTTACATGCGCATGAGTGTCCAAATGTCTCACTGAGTGTGAGAGTGTCCGAGTCTGTGCATTTGTGCAGGAGTACGTGTGGGCACAGGGAGAGGGAAACGGGGTGAGGGTGCATGTCTGTGATGGAGCTGGGGCACACCGTGCCTGTTGAAAGGAGAAGTAAGTGGTCCTTCTCTCTTCAGCCCTGGCCCTTCCCTCACCTGGCTCCTGGACCTGGCTGTGGGACACCTGCATGGTGGATGGTGCCTGAGAGAAGGCATTGAGCACGGTGAGGCTGCCATCAGCCAGGCCCGAGGTGGGGGCATACATCACTGCATGGGGACTAGGGTACATCATGTGGCCACCCACAGTTGTGGGTACAGACGACGTCATGATGGTGGCGGGCAACGTCACTGGAAAACACAGACACACATCAGGGAGCTGATCCCTCCTGGTAGCTCTCATCCTGCCCCGGGTTTCCAACCTTCACGGTGTTTGTACCATGTCCTATGGCACAAGCTTGTCAGAAGCTTGTTTCTTTGTCAACAACAATAAAGCCTAACTTTGCCTTCTGAGCACAACAGCTCAGTGCTCTACTGTGGGACTGTGTCTCCATCAAAGTCTCCGTCCCCAGCTGCTAGGACCCCAGTGATGACCTGTCCTCCCAGGTAAGTCCAGGCACTCTCTGAGGAAACACCATTGCTCAGACCCTCTCGCTCTTCCTGAACTCACACCTGACAAGTCTATCTTGCACACAAACACGTCTCGAATGTTAACGCAGGAACTCACTTAAGTGCACATTCTGACTCACCTCAGACTCTTCTTGTCCCCAATTCCCGGGGACTCCAGTCCCTAGATCGGAAGGGATTCAGCCATGTGTAATTAATAAGGTTGGAATGACAGTAACTTACACATGAGAGTTCACTATAACTCCTGTAAAAGCCAGCGACAGCTGAGAGGGACTGCTGAGTCCTCTAGTGTCCCATATGGTCAGAACTGCTCTTGGTCCTCCCTGGTTATTGGTATTGATAATTTCTCAATGGCTCCTTATTTCTTCCTTGATTCCCCACTGCAGAGCAGGGGAGTTCTACTTTAGTAAAAATTCCTTGCGGGCCTCAGTACAGAGAGACATGCTGCTAAGTACCTACTTCTAGGCTTCCTGTGGGAAGGCAGGACACGGGGTGGGGGAGGGGAGTGGCAAGGAGTTATACCTGTCCCGCTGGAGGAGGTCTGCGTGAGGTCTGTGCTGCTGTCACGAGAGGGAGAAGCTTGCTGTGGGGCCTGGTGCACATGAATGGCCTGCACAGGGACCTGCTGGGCCACTGCCCCACCTACAAGACACAGGGTTTTACTTGGGCTCCATCCTATGCAGGTGTCACCTTCAAACATGTTAGAGTACTATATTCCCAGGGTCCCATACACTGGCTCCCAATTCCTGTCACTTTCCCCTGGGACTTGAAGAAGTTCTCCATGCTCTGAACGAAAGGCCTCCCTCCTCCTGCTGCCCCAGGCTTTCCTCAGCTGACCCGGAGCTAGCCTCACCCCATCAAGGTCATCATCTGTCCCCAGTCACTACAGACAAATGGGAGAGCCATTCCCCACAGCAACAGAGGTGCAAGGGAGGGCTGGCCAGACAAGACCAGTGTGGACATGAAACTTAGACACCAACAACAGGGATCTCACTGGGCAGGGTCTGTCCTCCAAAGGGAGGGGAGATGATTCTCTTTGTCTAACCTATGTTTACTCTCCTTGTCAAAGAGAGAGGTCCTCCTGGTGCTAGCCCTAAAATCACTCTTAACATCCCCATTTGTCCCAGGGAGAACAAGTGTCTCCCTGCCCCGTGACTCACCAGGCATGAGGGTGAAGCTGGTTGGCAGCTGCATAAGGCCCCCGGAGGAGACAGGGCCGCTGCCTGTACTCTTGAGCACAGTCCCGTTGGCACTGCTGACAGCGCTGGGGCTGACACTAGCAGACACTGGTGCCAGGTAGTTGGTGATGGGGAAGGAGGGGCCGCTGCTGACCTGCATGGTGGTAGAGGTGCTGGGCGCGGTTTGGATTGTGGAGGTGGTACCCGGCAGGTTGGTGACTGTGAATGCTGGCTTCAGTGTGTCCTATACCCAGAGTAAAGACGGAGCAGTGAGCTTCTAACAGGAACCTCATCCCTGCAGTAGCTTTGTGGGAATTGAGAATTCAGGCTTAAATCTGTATTTCAGTTAAAACCCTAGTTACAACTGCACCATGCACAACATGAAGCTGTTGCTGGCACGGGAGCAAGGCCTGGAATCCTAGCACTTGAGAGGCTGAGGCAGAAAGACCGCCATGAGCTCAGGACTTAGCTTAGTCTATACAGTGAGACCCTGTCTCAAAGTTTAAAAACTAAAAACATAAAGCCAGGTGCGATGGCAAATGCCTATGATCCCAGCACTCAGAAGACAGAGGCAGGAGGGTCTCAGTGAGTTGGGAGCCAGCCTGGTCTATATAGTAAAAGTTCTAGGATAGCCAGGCCTAGATAGAGAGACCATGTCTCAAAATAATAAAATGAATATTAAAAAACAAAAACTATAACTACTTAACTCAGAGGTTGTTAAGAAGATTAAACAGGCTAGCATTCTTAAAACCACTTAGAGAATCTTAAAACCACTTAGAGAAAACCATCTGGCTAAAAGCAAGATAAAATTAGGCATTCACAGCTCTCAGAATGACACCTCCAGTGCATTCCTTGCCCCAGTGAACTGCACAAATCTCATCCAGTCTGTTTCTAGCTCTGGGTGGGTGACTGGGTGAGCCCGAGATAGTCACTCCTCTTTTATTCCCTTTAATTTCCTCCTTTACAAATGAGAGGCTTTAGGCTTATGGTCTCTTTAAAAGGATTCTGCCAGGCGCTAAGCAGGGACTGGGATTGTCAAATAACATAAAGTTCGCAAGGGTTCATAAAGGTTTGACAGGGAAGCACTTTAGCCAAAGATCAACGACCAAGGTACTTACCCATGTGCATAGAAATGGGGCCTACACACGCCTGGAAATGATTGCGGGTAACAGGTAACTAACGGAAGCGGGGACCTGGAGTCTTGACTCTGGGGCCTTTGTTCTTAAGGGTAGTGCGGAAGTTAGGACTTGAGAACCAAGCCACTAGGCCTAGATCCTGACTTCAAGCAGAGGATTCAAAAAGCAGGGGTGGGTCAGACCGGGATGTCTGCTAAGCAACTGTCCCCAAGACCGTTGATTGGTAAAGGCGTTGCTAAGGCAAACAGTGCCGTTTCCTTCCATTGGCCAGTTGTTAAGCACCCGGAAGGCGGAGCTCCACAAACAGCAAGCAGAAAGACCCGCCCCTCTCTCCTTACCGGGAATAAGAAGGGGAGGCATAACTAGAGCTGGCATCCTTAGTTGCAAGCCAATGCTCTTCCTAGAATAGTCCAGGCCCAGGTATCATGAACACTCAATATAGGGCTCACTGCTAAGGTAGTCCCTTGTCCAATCTGACTGCCCGCTGGGCAGCAGCAGTGGATTCTCAGGACTCTGGACCCGGAGAGAGCTCCCTTCCTATTCCCAGCCTGCCAGGAGGGCAGGGCCAAACTACACCCCGCCCCCAGCGGGGAGACAGCTGGCGGGAGGAATGCAAAAGCCTTGCCAGGCAGGCGGACTGCGGGCGGGAGGCCGGCGTGGAGCCCGAACCTGCCTTATATGGGCACGGAGGCCGCCTGCTTATCTAGGGGGACGGCCTCCTGTCAGGAATGGAGGATGGACACCTGTCTCCTAGGATAAGGAACACTAACCTGGCCCGACTCCTGGTCACTAAGAGCATCTATGTACCTGTGCTAGTCCAAGAAAGGATAGGGTTCCCTCCCCCCACATAGGTGACCCAAAAAACACACCTTGGTTTCCCCACTGCTGTCAGATTCCGACACCTGGTAGGTGAGATCTGGCTCTTCAAAGCCAGTGGCACTCATTCTCTGGTCTGTGGTGGGGTCTGAGCGGGGAGGAGAGTCTGGCGAGTTGAGGCAGGTCTGAATCAGCGCCTTGCCGGTCTCACTGGTGATCATGGGCTGCAGTTTGCGGGTGGCAAAGGTATACACATGGCCTGTCTCACTGGCCACCAGCAACAGCACCTGTGTCCCTGTCAGCGTGGACAGCTCATAGGCCTGGGGAGTTGGGAGGAGATGGGCAGGTCAGCAACACTTTTCCTCTCTACTTCCCTGGGGAAAATGTATACGGTGATCTCCAGCGGGGACTCCTAAGCTGACCTTCATCTCTAGTGACTGCAGCAGGGTCCTAGCTAGATAGCTCAAGGTGAGCTGGAAGCAGAGAGACTACTTATGTCCTTTAAGAAGCAGGCCCACTGCCTGCAGGCACCCCAAGCAAACAGGAATAGCTTCCAGCAGGGATTGAGCATATAACCTCAAGGTGAACACACCAAGCTACAATTAGCTATCCCCTCGCACTGCTTGCTGTCCGCTTCCTCCTCACTGTCAGAGGACAGTCAGGTCCTACCACACTAGAACTCACACATTTGTGGTAACAGCCACCTAACTGCCAACTGCCCATGTTCCCTGCCAGAAAACGGCGCAGGCTCTAACCTGTTGCCATAGACTAACTTCTTTGCCTGTAATACTATACTGCCCTTTTCTTTTGCCTTGGGATAGAAGGAGAAAAGCTACTCTCTACCTTTTCCCAAAACCTTCTCCATGATGATCAAGGGTTACTGGTAAGAGAGCTAGCTACATTTGCAACAGATATTCGGCGATGAGAGCCCCAGCTAAAATGCACAACCCACCTTGGAAGCAGTTGCAGCTTCTACAAGGAACAGATAACAACACTGGTTCACAACCAGTGAAGGTGGTAGGTGGTTTCCCAGCCCCTCTGCTTCCATCCCTTCCCGGATCTCCTACACTCCAAGATGACTCCTATCCTTGCCACTTTTGATAGGATATCAGCTTGCAAACGATACCGCTACTTATCCTCCTGACTTTCCCCAACATTCCATGCACTGATTTGCTCTAGAGCTAGAAACCCTACCTGTCCCAAAGGCCGGCGATTCTGCAGTCAGCCCTGGGGCAGCATGAGATTTCCACAGAAAGCAACGGAAGACACATGGCCAGGGCGGGACTTGGTCCCAGCTTGCTGTTCCTCAAGGCAGCAGCAGTTCTCCTGCCTCGCTTCCTCACCTGGTCCCTAACCCTGCCTGTCCTTCAAGCCCGCACAACTCTAGCGATGCCCACCTTTCCTCCCACTCAAGCCCGCTCACTGCTGTCATGCAACTCCTGCCTCCTCATCTCCAAACCTTCTGCTTCCTTTTCCACCGCCCTTCCCGCACACCGGGATACAGGGGATCCCGCGGCGGGTTATCCACCTTCCTGCCGGCCCCGCTCACTCCTGCACTCCTCCAGGACCCTCCGTCTCCCGCGCGCCGGTCACTCCCACCTCGGCGCCTTTGCCCCGCATTCCGGACGTTCGCAGCATCTCCCCTCTCCCCAGATTTCCCCGGCGGCCCCTCCCCTTGCGCCCGGCCTAGGGACAACCATCCCCTCCCACACCTCCTGCGGACTAGCCCGCCTCTCACCTCCGCCTCGGCTGTCTCGCTCCCGGGCTACCTTGGAACGCACCCACCCTCTGGATCCCCCCGGGGCGCGCCAACCTCCGGCTCCGGTACCTTCTTCATGATGCCCGTCTTCCTCTTGCTGAAGGTCGTGTAGCGCCGCAGCTTGTTGTCGATGAACTCCATCTTGATCTTCACGCGGCCCCGGGTCTTCTTCCCCGGCTTGGCCCCGCTCACCGCGCCGCTCACCGGCCCGTAGCCCCCAGCGGCCGCCGCCGCCGCCTCAGGCCCACCGACCACCACGCCGAGCTCCATCTCGCTCAGACTCCGCTTGAGGCCGCGCCGCTCGGCGCCCAGCTCCTCCTCCTCGCCGGACTCAGAGTCACCCTCGCTGCCGCTGTAGAGGGCCCGGCGGTGGGCGCCGCTGCCGCTGCAGCCTCCCGCTCCAGACGACTCTGGCCGAGCCCCGCGCCGTTCCCGGGGACGCGGCCCCCGTTCGCCCCGCGAGTCCCACCGCCGCCGCCCGGCCGCCCCGTCGGGGTCCGGTTCAGGCTGCCCCCCAGGGCCGAGCCCCGGCCCAGAGCCGCCGCGGCCCCAGCTTGGCTCGGTAACATGGCGCTCAGTGCAGGAGGGCGGACGGACAAGTCAACGAGGAATCGGGGCCGCTGCCGCCATCGGCTTCCCGGTTCCACCCGGCACTCCCGCTGCTGCTACAGCCGCTCTCGCTGCCGCGGACGCCGCTGCGAACCTGGGGCCCCTGCACGCCCGGGCCGACCTGGGCCCTCACTTTCCTGCCCCTATGGCCGGGGTTGCCCCAGGCCGCGCGCAGCGCCCCCTGTCCGTGTGCTGGGGAGGCGCGCCCTGCGGCCGTCAGCGTCCCCGCGGGGCAGGGGCTGCTGGCCGCGGCCGAGACCGCGGGTGGAGGGGGCCGGGACCACGCGCTGGCGGCGGAGGTATCCCCCAACCCTTCCCCCCCCATATAAAGAGATACAATGTTTCCTTTTATGGCGAGGCCGCTCCTTATATGGCGAGCCCCAGCGCCCCCGCCCCATTGGTCCGCGCTTCCGGCACCTCCGCTCCCCATTGGCCCGAAGGGGACACTTATTTGCATAGACATACCGAACTCGCTGCTGTCATCCTGCGTCAGACCGCGACTCCGTAGCGGGGGAGGAGCCAACTCCTTAAAGGAACAGTGGAGACGAGCCAGTTCCGCCCCCTGTGTCGGAGAGTAGTGGAGTATTATTGAAACTATCATAGTAGAAGCCTGGGAGAGGACTGGAGGGCAGAAGAGGGAACCCCTGAATGGATTGGGGTTTGAAATAAGTGAGGAAAAATACTTCCTAATTCCAGCGAAGGAGTGCAGGGATAGATTGGTTCTCCCACCACTTCCTGAGGAAGGTAAAGTGATTGGAGCCGAGGAAACGCGAGAGCGTTTCGACTCCGCTAGCCCAGCGGCTCCAGTCGTTCCGCTACCACACACACACTTGCCTTTCCCTCTCTTTTCAAAGGATCAACACTTTCCCACAAGTCTGGCTGCGAGGTCACATCGTTCATCATCCTCTACACTGGGGGTGGAGGGGTGTCTTTGGCAGACACACATCTGGAGGAGGAGGCCCAGAGACGTCCTCCAACCATGATGGGGGCAGGGCTGAGAGTGAGAGGTCAGTGAAGACTTCCAGCTGCCGGCTGTGCTGAAAGAGAGGGGGTGGTCTCGAGGATAAAGCAAAGGCCTGAAAGTGGGATAGAAAATTTAAACAAGGGAGTGATCGATATTGCAGGTCCATAGAAGGATTAAAAAAAAAAGATATAAAGGTTAAAACGTGGGTGTTACAAAGCCAAGGTTAAGGGTCTGAGAGTCTGGGTCTCTTCCAAGATAGAGAAAATATCGTGGATTTCAATGTTTCTGCAACTACTTAAGTCTGATCAATATGTGCTGCACACATTTAATTCTATCTATTCCTGAGGCTGAGGCAGGAGGATTGCCCAGAGTTCAAGACCAAACCTACATAGTGAGTGCCAAGCCAACCAAGACTACAAAACAAAACCAGTCAAGAAAATTATTCAAAAGCCGGGCAGTGGTGGTGCACGCCTTTAATCCCAGCACTTGGGAGGCAGAGGCAGGCGGATTTCTGAGTTTGAGGCCAGCCTGGTCTACAGAGTGAGTTCCAGGACAGCCAGGGCTACATAGAGAAACCCTGTCTCAAAAAAAACAAAAAAAAAAAAAAAAGAAAAAAAAAAAAAAAAATTATCAAACATAGGGGGCTTGAAGAGATGGCTCAGTGGTTAAGAGTACTAGTTGCTCTTCCAAAGGACCTGGGTTTAATTCCCAGCACCCATATGGCAGATCACAGCTGTCTTTAACTCCAGTTCCAGATGATCTGACATCTCCACACAGACATATACGTAGGCAAAACACCAATGCACATAATTAAGATCTTAAAAAATTATTGCAGGCCTGTGCCCCGCAAACAAGTGACCTGGTCCATTCTCTAGCGTTGGTACCTGTACTGGCTGGTTTGGTGTCAACTTGACACAAGCTAGAGTCATCAGACAGGAAGGTGCCTCTGTTGAGGAAATGCCTCCATGAGATCCAGCAGTAGGACATTTCCTCAATTAGTGATCAGTGGAGGAGGGCCCAGCCCACTGTGGGCGGTGCCATCCCTAGGCTGGTGGTCCTGGGTTCTATAAGAAAGCAGGCTGAGCAAGCCAGGAGAGCATTCCAATAAGCAGCATCCCTCCTGGCCTCTGCATCAGCTCCTGCCTCCAGGTTGCTGTCCTGGTTGAGTTCCTGTCCTGACTTCCTTGGAGGCTGAACAGCAATGTGTAAGCTGAATAAACCTTTTCCTCCTCAACTTGCTTTTTGGTCATGGTTGTTGCAGCAATAGAAATCCCAAGTACCCATCCCTCAGGTTCTGAATACAGGTTTAAAGGGGGCGAAGAAGAAAGCAAGCCACAGCAGTGGTCTGTGGCTAGGTACTAGGGTCTGCATGTGGCGAGTTGCCCCAATCTGTAAACGAACATCCTGGTGTGTTGGATGAAATGCATTTCCTTTCTTTATTATGTATGTATGTACGTACTAGTACAGTTACGTTACGTATATGTTATGTAGTAGTATATGAGTACAGTGTAGCTGTCTTCAGACACACCAGAAGAGGTATTGGTTCTCATTACAGATGGTTGTGAGCCACCATGGGGTTGCTAGGGAATTGAACTCAGGACCTCTAGAAGAACAGTCAGTGCTCTTAACCCTAAGCCATCTCTCCAGTTCCGAAATGGGTTTCCTTAAAGTGTTGTGAAGATAAAATGATTGGTTCATTGTACTGGCAGCAACAAAGAAGCTACCTAGATGAGGCGGCTCATTCTTGCAACACCCAGGAAGATCACTAGAAGGATGACCATGGGTCCAAGGGCTAGCCTTAGTAATATAATAAATAATGCGTGCACGCGCAGCACGGTGCGCACACACACACACACAAATTAAGGACTGAGCCAAAAAAAGACCCAAGTTCAAACCCCAGAACTCATGTCAAAAAAAAAAAAAAAAAAAAAAAAGCCAGCTTTGGTGGCACGTGCTTATATCTATTTCAGTGCTAGGAAGAGACAGACAGACAGCTGTGGCCCCCGTCACTCAGACTACCTCTATGTGGCAGTCTCCATTTGAGTGAGAGCCACGTCACAACAATCTAAGACTGGGCTATGACATGACTCAGTGGGCAATGGCTCTGACTGCCTAGCCTGATTACAGAGTTCATCCCCTCAGACCAAAATGGTGGAAGGAGAGACTCCGCTCTCCGAAGATGTCCTCTGTACACACATACACTGCAGTGTGTGTGCTCCCACACGCACACAAAGTGTAATTCAAAAGTTTAAATAAAAGCAAACTGGCCTGGCACACCGTTAGTTCAGCACTCTGAATACACAGCAGACAGACAGACCTCTGAGTTTGAGGCCAGCCTGGTCTACAGAGTGAGTGCCAGGACAGCCAGGGCTACACGGAGAAACCCTGTCTAGAAAAAACAATTTATTAATTAATTAATTCGGTGGACAGACTCAGAGGAATGACAGTCAAGGCTGCCACACTCACCCAGGCAGCTAAAAAACAAAACACAAAGTTAAGTATCAAGTACCAAAGTCTAAATTATCACAGGCTGGTAATGAGTTCAGCATGTAGCGAAGGAAGACTTTGAACATTTACTCCAACAGGCTGGAGCCACCACGCCCAGTTTAGCATTGTTACATAGAACTTCCATTTGGGTTGGGTATGGTGGAATATGCCTGTAATTTCAGCACTCAGGATGAGAGGCACACAAATGACTATGAGTCCCAGGTCAGTCAGGACTACAGGACTACATAGTGAGACCCTTTCTCAAAACGTGCACACACGCACACACATGCGCGCACGCACACACACAAACACAATCAACAAAAACTAAAAACCACCACCACTTTTGTTTGCACTATACGTAAGCTGAGCCGTATATAAGTACCATTTTATAGGTCAAGAGGGTGAACATGGATTTCACCTGCTTTATGTTTGTGCTGGGTGACAATGTCCATCGCATTGTTTACTATGAGTCATGGTCCAGAAGACGTGAGAAATACCAAGAGATTTGTAATACAGTATGTACATACATGCACCAACACATAGAATGCAGGTTTAGTCACTAAGTCTCTGAAACTAGGAGCTAGGATCACTCCTCAACCCCATATCCCAAGAGTTTTCTTCCCTGCTAATTTGCACCCCAGGTCCTTAAACATATGGAATGCTTAAGAGGCAGATAGCACAAGTAGGTTCTGGAAGGGTTCAACGGGCACAGATAGAGTGGGGATGGGGTGGGGCAGGGGTTGTCTAAGCAGCCCGATCTGAAATCCACAGCCCTGTGCTTTCATCCCACCCAGCTTCCCAAGAATTCTGAGTCCTGTACTATAAGGCAGTTCTCCATCTCATCCACCCTGGGAGGAATCTAGGGTGACACTATCCTGTCCTCAGTTTTCCAAGATGCCGCTATTTCTCCTGGTTTACTGGGTTGTATCACAGCCTTCCTAGGATGACTTCATTCACACCGACTCCTGTCACCACAGGAAAGGAGGCAGGAGACTCAGAGTCATACCATGCCAGACGAATGCAGGTTCGGGAACCAAAGCGATTGCTGATACAGAATCAAAACTGGAATCATATGTTGGAGAGACGGCTCATGGTCAAGAGCACTGGTTCCCAGCATCCATATGCCAGCTCACAGCCATCTGCCAGAAACCAATTATGGGGCATACACTCTTCTGATCTCTGTAGGCATCAGGCACACATGTGGTACACCGACAAACATGCAGGCATAATGTCATGCACATAAAAATAAATTTTTTTAAAAAATGGATTCATCAGTGTAGGAGATGTAGCCAAGTTTATAGAATACTTGCCTAGCCAGCCCCACACACACCAGTCAGAGTGGTATATACCTATAGTCTCAGGGCTCTGGAGGGAGAAGCAAGAGGATTAAGAAAAAAGGTTCAAGGTTATCTTTAGCTACATAATGAGCTAGAGACCAGCCTGGAGTATATGAGGCCCTGAACTAACGATAAAAATGTATAGATGGGTTTTATTTGGCTAATGTAACATTTATTTTGTGTTTAAAAAATTACATTTGTTTTTGTGTGTTCACTTGCGCATGTGTGCACATCATAGTATGCAGGAGTTGGCTCCACATGGTGGCGCAGAGCTCCAAGAGACAGCCAAGGGTTGCTTCTGACCTCCGAGGGTGCCAGGCACACACGTGGTATACAGACAGATACACATACAGAGAACACACCCATATGCAAAAAAATAAATTAAAAAAATGTAAATGCCCATCATGGACTGGAAAGGGCTCAGTGGTTAAAAGTGCTCACTGCCTTTCCAGAGGGTCTGTGTTGGGTTCCCAGAGCCCATGTTGGGTGGCTTACTGCCTACAAGGAATCTAGCACCCTCTTCAGAAGTCTACATTCACAGGTGCACAGACACAGATATAGACTTACCACATACACACACTTAAACATAATACAAGTAGATCTTGACTCTTATTTTCATTTCTTGTGCATTGGTATTTTGCCTGCATGTGTGTGTAAGTCTGTCAGATCCTCTGGACCTGGAGTTACAAGACAGTTGTGAGCTGCCATGTGGGTACTGGGAATTGAACCCAGGTCCTCTGCAAGAGCGGCCAATGACTGCTGAGCCATCTCTCCAGTCCGAGAAAGTAAACCTTTCAAAATTATTGACATGGATCTGGAGAGACAGCTCAGAAGTTAAGAGCACTGGCTGTTCTTTCAGAGGACCCAGGTTCAGTTCCCAGCACCCACACAGTAGCTCACAGTCACCTGTACTCCAACTCCAGGGGGATCCCATGCCATTTTCTGGCCTCTGAGGGCACTGTGCACATACACGCAGGTCACACACCTATATACAAAAAATTAAATTAAATTAAAAAGTGCCTTTAATCCTAGCACTCGGCGAGGAGGAGCAAGAGGTAAGTGAATCTGTATGAGTTTAACACCAGCCTGATCTACATACCATGTTTGAGAACAACTAAACTATATAACAGAGACTATGTGTAAAAAAAAAAGTCACGACATCTTTCATGCTGAGGTAGAGGGTCTTCGTTGTGACAGCAGGTTATACAGGGAACTGAAAAGAAATCATGAGACAGTGCGCCCAGGAAAATTCTGGAAAGCCACGCTGCACATGCTAACAGTGCTTAGCTCTAGACTAGGTTTGGGGTACTAAGAAGTACCTTATACTTTATGTATGTAGGTGCCTATTGCTGGATGTCTTTGACAACCAGAATTACACTGTGATATATTTTTTTCTCTCATATTCAAGCAGAACTGAAGAAACTGAGCAGAGCTGAGTTACACAAGTTTTGATGCTGGCTGCACAGAACACCAGGGTGAGCTCAGATTCTGAACTGGGCGTGGTTGTGCATGCTCGTCATCCCAGCACTTGCGAGGTAGAGGCAGGGTGATCATGGATCAAAACTAACCTCAGCTCTGTAGTGAGTTCAAGACCATTCTCAGACGATGCTTGAGTCCCTGTCACGCACAAACTCATACTACTAAATATTTTTGGTTTCTGAGTACGGCTGGCTCTCCTAACACTGGCACCCTGGTTCTGTCCAAACAGGCAGAGGGAAGGACAGAACACCAAGAAAACAATGTCGAGGCATAAGGTGAAGACTGGGGTCAGATGATGCGACAGGTGACCTTTTTTTATGTAGCTGAAGATGGCCTGGAACTTTTTTGTTTTTTTTTTAAATTAAAAAGAATAGCTTTTATTATTCTTAATTTTTTTTCATGCTTGTATGTCTGTGTTCTACTGTATGCCTGGTACCCATGTAGGCAGATACCCTAGAACGGGAGTTGTAGACAGTGGTGAGCAGCCAAGTGGGTACTTGGGAATTAACCCTGGGTGCTCTCGAAGAGTAGCCACTGCATACTTTTAATGGCTGAGCCATCTGTCCAGCCCCAGTCTTGATCCCCTGCTTCTACCTCCCGGACTCTGGGATTACAGGAATATTCTTGCATGCCTGATTTATGTTTGGGGATCAAAATTAGTGTTTCATGGTTCATAGATGCCAGGAAAGTACTCTATTAACTGAGTGGTTTGAGGTTTTTGTTGTTGTTTGTTTTTGACAAACTGTAGCTCAGGCAGGCCTGGAGCTCACAATCTTCTACCCTCTGCCTCCTAAGGCACTTCCTAATACATATAATATATATGTGTGTGTGTGTGTGTGTGTTGTATATAATCCTAATATATACATATTAGGAAATATATGTATAGCCGGGCGGTGGTGGCGCACACCTTTAATCCCAGCACTTGGGAGGCAGAGGCAGGGGATTTCTGAGTTCAGGCCAGCCTGGTCTACAGAGTGAGTTCCAAGACAGCCAGGGCTACACAGAGGAAACCCTGTCTCGAAAAAACAAAAAAAAAAAAAAAAAAAGTATTAAAAATACATAAATATAATACATAAGTATAAGTTAGATATAAATATATATTTCCTAATATATACATGTATTTTATGTAGCCATCACCAAAAAATATATATTTACTTAATTATAATAAAGATTTCTCAGCCTGGTCTACAGAGTGAGTTCCAGGACAGCCAGGACTACACAGAGAAACCCTGTCTCGAACCCGCCCCCCCAAAAAAAAGAAAAAAGAAAAAATAATAATAAAGATTTATTTTATGTATATTGGTGTTTGGCCTGAATATATATGTATATGTGCCATGTACGTACCTAATACCTAAAGAAAGAGGAGGGATGTCTAATACTCTGGAACTGGAGTTAGGGAAGGTTTGTGAGCTGCCTTGTGGGTTCTTAGAACTGAACCCAGGTCCTCTGCAAGATCAACAAAGGGGTCTTAACGAATGAGCATTTCCCCGTCATTTTGGGTGGACGGATGGTTCAGGATGGTTCAAGACAGAGTTTCTCTGTGTAACAGGCCTGGCTGTCCAAAACAGCTTTGTAGACCAGGCCCACCGCTAATTCACAGAGATCCCCCTGCCTCTGCCAGGATTAAAGGTGTGGTTATCACTACCCACCTCCCAGCTCATTTTTTATAGTGTTTTCTTTTTTTTTTTTCAAGATTTTTATTTCATGTATGAGCCTGTTTTACCTGCACATATGTATGTGTGAGCCTGTTGCCTGCTTTTGGCCAACCGATGCCGAAAGAGGGGGTTAGAGTCTGGAGTTACAGACGGCTGTAATCCTCTGCTTATGTGGGTCCAAAACCCAGGACCATTTCTCCAGCCCCCGCCTCCTAGTTTCAAAGGGACTCAGGGCCTGATTCTACCATTGGCCCCTTTTCCGGTTCTCCATATTTACTATACTTCTACACTTCTGGCCTGGGTGGCAAAGAAGCAGCAGCCATCACACAGGTAGAAGTGGAACATGAGATATCTGCGAATGGGAGAGCAGAACCAGCATCTACGGGACTGTTCCATTCAAGTCCTGCTAGATGTCAAGAAGTCACACTGTCCCTTCTGATCAGCAAAGAGAAGGGAACAAAGAACACCATTCATGAACAAAAGCCATGAAGGGTCTAGCAAACAGGCTGTAAAAAAAGGCTTCTTTATTGAGAGCAGCGAGTGTAAAAAAGAAAAAAAACAAAAAAACAAAACCATAAAACAAACGAACAATAACAACAACAATAAGAATATGAGGCGGGGGTGGCCCTCCCTCCCTACTTCCTCTAGGGTCCACCCAGACCTCCCCACGCCCACCCACCCCACGCTGCAATTACATACAAAGGCCGCCCATGGTGCGTACAAAAGGGGCGGGCTATATAAGTGTCAAAAGCTCCGGAACACTTCTTCATCTGCCAGGCACTTAGGGTGAGGAGAGGAGACTGAGGCCAGGGGTCTGGCTTAGTGTGCACAAGCCCGCGGTGGGGAGGACTCCACTGCTGTGTCCTTCACAACCGGCTAGACGCCCCCAGGTGGGACCCACGGGCCAAGAGGCCTGCTGGTCCTGTGTGCCCCGAGTTATCCTGGAACTCTGAGTATATTTGTGTATAAAGAAGTCCCCAAAACCTAGCTCAGCCCCAGCCCAGCCCTCCCCAGGCAACATTGGCAAATTCGTGGCAGAGCTGGACCTGGCCAAAAGAAGTCTCAGGCCAGAAATTGGGGTTACCTGAGGTACCCATAGTCCCTGATAAGGGAAGGGGTGGCAAAGGAAGATGCCAGCCCAAGGTCATAGTCACCCAGCCTGGGTTTGAATCATCCTCCCCAATGGCTGAGGCGAAGAGAGACACCTAGGCACTGCCAGCCTTCAGCAATGCCTGCTGTGCTTGGGCGGGGACCCCAGGGCCAAGGACAGGGTTATCTTGCCCCTCATGCTACAGGCTCCCCTCAAGAGGGGTTCTCCCCTGCCCACGCCGTCCTGAGGGACAGCCTGCAGGGCTCCCTCACTGCTTGCTGTCTGCAGGGCTGTCTCCCAGGGTGCTGGCGATCTCACTGAAGGAGGGCCGGTCCTTGGGGTTCAGGGCCCAGCAGCGCTGCATCAGACGGTAGAGCTTAGATGGGCAGCCTTCGGGCTGTGGGAGTCGAGCCTTCCCAGCCTGTAAGTCTGTGGAACACACAGCGGGCAGCATTCATTACCTGCTGGGGCATGCAGTTCCTATGGCGTTCACTCGAAGACTGGTTTGCTCTGGGGAGTACTGGTCAGTGATGGGTGGGCCCCACATTTTAAGAGTATGGCAAGGATCTTAGAAGACAAACAGGTAACTCTGACCCCCAGTTCTCTCTAGCTGGTAGACAGGGTCCCTGTTGGAGCCAAAGCAACTGACAGCTGAAAGAGGCACTGGGGATAAGCGGTATTATCCGTATGAAATTACCTCAACAGATTAGTGTTGAGTTTTGCAGAACTAGGGATTGAACCCAGGGCTTCTCATATGCCAGCCGAGGGCTCTATCAGTTCCTACACAACCTGAGCCTGCTTTCCAGTACTTTAAAAAATGACATATTTATTGATGTGTGTGTGTGTGTGTGTGTGTGTAACTACAATCCGGGAGAGATGGCGCTGTCCTTCCACTGTGTAGGTGCTGGGGACTGAACTTAGGTTATCAGGACTGACGGCAGGTACCTCAAGCTGCTGAGTCACCTTACTGACCTGTACTTACATATTTTTAATACCCAGAGAGGTCCTAACTGCTAAGTACCAGAGGAGCTCGGCTGAGCAAGCAGAGGTGGGACGGGGAAAGGTGAGGGTTATATCGGGAACACAGACAGCTACTTACCTGCCAGCACCTCGTCATCTGCCTGTCCACCATGAGGCATCTCTCCATGAGTAAACACTTCCCACATGAGCACACCAAAGGCCCAGACATCAGACTTAGTGGAGAAGTCAGCCTCCAGGACAGCCTCTGGAGACATCCAACGCAGAGGTACCCAGGCCTGGCGGAAGTGGTAGTATTCACTGTAACGGAGAAGCAACACAGGGTAGGTCAAAGAGGGCCAAGGCCTAGGAGCCCAGCCTCAGCTCAAACAGGACTCCCCCTGGCTGGGCCAGCCTTTTCCAAAGAAGACCTAAAGACTGGGGAATGTGTAGGCTGAGCGCAGGGGTGTGCTGGATTAACCCTGGGTGTGGATCCATTTGAGTGAGGTTTGATGGTGTAAAACTTCCAGTAAGAAGAGGTGGCTGCAGCAATGACTCGTGGGTTAAGAGCACTGGCTGCTCATCCAGGTCTCAGGTTCGATTCCCAGCACCCACATGGCAGCTCACAACCTTTATAATTCTATTTCCAAGGCATCTGAATCTCTCTTCTGGCCTCTGTGGATACCAGGTACCACACCGGAACACAGACATACATGCAGACAAAATACCCATTCATATAAAATAGTACATAAATAAATAATTATTCCATTTAGAGGGGTTGGAGAGATGGCTCAGAGGTTAGAAGCACTGGCTACTCCTCCAGAAGACCTGGATTCAATTCCCAGCACCCAAATGGCAGCTCACAACCACCTCTAATTCCAGTTCCAGGGGAATCTGATAACCTAAGGCCTACAGGCACTAGGCATGTGTGTGACGCAGACATACACCTGTTGGCAAACTCTCACAAACAACACAGGTCTGGTGATACAAGCCTATAATTCCAGCTGCTTGGAAGGCTGAAGCAGGGGGATCATGAGTTTAAAGCTTACTTTACTTCGGCTATAGAGTGAGTTCAATGCCAGCCTCTCAGGCTTAGCAAGATCCTTTTTCAAATTTTTTTTTGTTTTGTTTTTGTGTTTTGAGACAGGGTTTCTCTGTGTAGCCCTGGCTGTCCTGGAACTTACTCTGTAGACCAGGCTGGCCTTGAACTTAGAAATCCGCCTGCCTCTGCCTCCCAAGTTCTGGGATTAAAGGCGTGCACCACCACCGCCCAGCCTTTTCAAATTTTTAAAAACTGATAGGGCTACTTTGGGTTTGATCCCAACACTGCAAAAATAAATAAATAATTAAAATATGAATATAAATTAAAAAGTAGAAAAGGCTTTATTTATTAATAATAAAATGAGCCAAACAATAGTTGGGCAAATTGGGGTAAGCTGAAACTGGGGTGACTGGAAAACCCCTAAGGTGGCATATACAGGCAATCTAGAATATTCTCTGACCACAGTGGATAAGTTTTAATGCCCAAGCTTTAGAGTAATAGTTCCTGAATTACAAAAACTTACAGAGGCAGTGACGTGCCACACGCACAGTTAATGACATATAAACTAGCTATAAACCCAAACCACTCTAGGTTTATAATATTGGGCTGTCTTCTGTTTTGGGGTCTCTTCTGTGTAGTCCTGGCTGTCGTATAACTCCCTCTGTAGACCAGATTGGCCTTAAGCTCAGAGAGCTACCTGCCTCTGCCTCTCGAGTGCTGGGATTAAAGGCGTGCCCACCACCTGGCTTATCATAATTGTTTTTTAACCACTATAGAAAATCCATAACCAGCAGCAACTTGGGGCCACTTCTGGGAACCGGTTGTGTCTTTAGAAAGTGGACAGTTAGGCTCGAGCCAACCCTCTCGCCCCACCCCACCGTTCTGCTAGGCAGCCATGAGGCTCTTTGCTGCCTCCTTCAAATACTGCGCCTCCCCTGTCTCCCCTCAGCTCCTCTAAGCCGTCTACCTGTTGTATACGTCCTTGCTGAGGCCCAGCGCCGACACCTTCACCTGCCGCTGGGCACTGATCAGGCAGTTGCGAGCAGCTAGGTCCTTGTGCACAAAGCGGTTGTTGGACAAGTGCTCCATGCCCAGGGCCACCTGGGAACACAGGGCCACCTGGTGAGAGAGAACAGCTTGTCAGAACAGCCCAGGACTAGGGATCAAGGGGACCACTGTAACATAACCCTTGTCTCCGTGACTCCAGGTACCCCTAGAGTGCTGCTTAGGGAACCTCAAATACCACAGCCTCAGCTATCTTCTCCAGAAAATGGAATACGGTGGCTGCTTCGCTAGGCCTTCTGAAGGTTTAATTAAGTGAGATTAGGGGGTTGTGGAGACGGCTCAGTAGGCAAACATGAGCGCCTGAGTTTGGCTCTCAGAACGCATCTCATTGGCTAGATGGGCTAGCCAATCAGTGAGGTCAGCAAGAGGCCCTGAATCAAAAAATACGGGTGGATGGATCAGGCCTTTAACCCTAGTCCTCGGGACACAGAGGCAGAACGAGCACCAAATCCCCTGGAAGTGGGTTTACAGGCAGTTTGGATGTGAACCACTCACTATCCTGATTGTGGAGAGCCAAACTCGAGCCCTCTAGAGCAGCAGCTGCTGCTGAGCCATCACTCCAGCCCTAAGTTAACCCTTTCAAAGCACAGCCAATGAGCTGAACCAGCACCAGGCAAGCACTAAATGTTATGCATAACAGCTCCTGGTAGAATATACCAAGGCTGGCCAAGACAGGATTCTTGGCAAGAAGGCAGACTCCAAGCCAGGTGGTGGTGGCACACATACGAACTTGGGAGGCAGGAGCAGGAGGAGCTCTAGGCTTGCCTGGAGAGTTCGAGGCCAGCCTGGTCTACAGAACAAGTTCCAGGACAGCCAAGGCTAAACAGAGAAACCCTGTCTCGTAAAAAAACTAATCCAAAATAAACCATGGCACCCAAGAGAGCTAAAACCTGTAAAAACTGTTCTCGAAGAAGGGGGTCACCACGACAGAGGTGCTCCACGCTAGAGAAAGAAGTCACAGAATTTTTATATGCTTGAGAGTACTGGTAGAGATTCGTGATTCTGGGCTAACAGTGACTCAGCAGGGAAAGACCCTTGCCACCAAGCCCGGTGACCTGGAATGCACACAGTGGAAGAATAGAGCCACCTCTGTAGGCAGGTATTATGCAGACACATACACAAATACCAATAAATGTATGGGTTTTTCTTAAAAAAGAAGACGCAGGGAGGGGTGGCAGTGGTGACTGGAGAGATGGCTCAGTGGTTAGAACAGTGTCTGCTCTTGCAGAGGACCTGGGTTTGGTTGCCAGCACCCGTGTGGTGGCTCACAACTGTTTATAACTCCAGTTCCGGAGGACCCGCAGACCGCAGGCATGCATGTGGTATACAAATACATGCAGACAAAACATCCTTACACATAAAATAAAGTCAAAGTTTAAAAGAAAAAGCTTGCTCCTATGCCCTCTATTCCCTCACCTAAACGGCAGAAGTAAACGCTAAAAGACATGGCCCCAGCAGTATCCTTGTTACAGAGACATGACAAGGCTGTGGGGGATAGCTCAGCAGGAGAATGTCTGCCTACTGTCTATGAGGTGCAATCTCAAGTACTAAAGAAAGGAATGTCTTCTAGCCATCAGATGTGTTAGAACACACAGACATACAGCCACACGAGCTGAGACCCGAACGAGATCCCCAGAGCCTAGGGTGGAGGAGAGACTGGCACGTGTGTGCCTTAGTCATGCACACATACAATAATTAATAACAACAACAAACTTTATAAACAATTTTAACTAAATATACACATGTAACAGAAAAACGGAGAGGTCCCTTCAACCTTTGGACAAGTAACTGGCTCACTGAGTGCCTTAGAGACTCACTCAGGATCCCTAAGAGAAAAGTCACCAACCAGAGAATACAGTCATGGAGGAACGAAAATAAGATGGCGGCTGGCGAGGTGGCTGCTGGGTAAAGGCAAGCCTGAGGACCTGCAGCCCACATAAAGGTGGACGGAGAGAGCCGATTCCATAAAGCTGTCCTCTGACCTCCACACACATACAAATGTCAGTAGTTAATTTGTTTTCCCTCTGACTGGCATGAACATCATGATACAGTCTACTTTATCTTCAAAGTCTGGCAATGTTTATGCCATTGTCTCCAAAGAGCTAAGACCACAGGTGTGACCCACAACTCCTGGCTAAATCTGTATTTTTTTTTTTTTTTAAATTTTTAAGATTTATTTTTAATGGTATGTCTGTCTGTCTGTCTGTCTATGTGTGGGTCTCTGTGTGTATATCTGCATGTGGGTCTGTGTGTCTGTCTGTGTATGGGTCTCTTTATGTGTCTGTGCGTCTGTCTGTGTAAAGGCCTGTCTATGCTCTGTGTCTATGTGTGGGTCTCTGTGTACATAGGTCTGTTTGTATTTGTCTGTGTGTGCCTGGATCTCTTGTTGTGTCTGTGTGTGTATCTCTGTGTGTGGGTTTGTCTGTCTGTGCTTGGGTTGGGGCATTTGATTGCAGGAGTCTACGGAGGTCTGAGGCCTCAGATTCCCCTGGAGTTGGAATTCCAGGAGCTTGTGTGTCACCTAACCGGGGTGCTGGGAACTGAGCCTGGGTCCTCAGCTCTCCTAGCCTCTGAGGCCGTATCTCTCAGCCCTCGTTCTGGATCTTTAAAGCAGTTCTGTCTCATCTGAGTGCTGTCCTAGGAGGGTATGGAACCCAGTCTCTTGAAAACTTCCTCATCAAACTGAAGACTAGTTGCAAAAACACGCAGGCTAGCCTGTGGCGAAGTGCTGACGTCTGTCAGAGCACCTGAGGAAATGACAGAGGTAACCGACTACCTCCCTGCCTTGTTTTCTCCTTTGTGCTTTGGAGTCAGGGTCTCATTATAGAGCACAGGCTGGCCTCACGCTCACTATGGCCCCAGATGGAATCTGGTCTCAAGGCCGTCCTTTGCCTCATCTTCCCGAGTGCTAAGCTCAGCTGTCAGCCTGCCTCTGCCCCTGTCTCAGCCGCTTACCTTGATCCTCTCTCCTGAAGCCATCCCTTCCTGCCATTCAACTACTTCCTGTCCTTGAGAACTGAGCTCAAAAGCTTTCTCCGTCAGGAAACCTTCTTTGTTAACCACAGCTGTCTGGCTACCTAAGGACCTGGATGTCTTCCTCAGCTCGCACTGCGGCCTCCCACTCGCTTCCCGTGTGTGTCATGCTCCGAGTCCTTCAGTCTGTCTCCACACACAAGTTAAAGAAACCTGCCCAAGGCCACACCCAACCCGGCAGCCCCTGGATGTGGGGTGCCTGCTGCTGCTTTTGCTTCGAGCTACGGGCATGTGGGTGATTGCTCTCACAGAAGCTTCAACAGTAAAGACAAGGGCCAGAGAGGCTGCCTCCGCTGTGAAGCCAGCACGACGACATCAAGCTACTTGCAGGCCACAGAGCTGGAGCAAGCCACTTAATCTCTCGAAGCCTCAGTTTCTTGGTCCAGGAAATGGGGACAGGAACACACTTCAGGTGACTGCTGTGCTAGCAAACACAGGTGACGTACTTACATGAGGCCTGGCACTCAAGTAGTACTGAGTAATGAAGTGTGTTCTTGCTTGTAACCTACTCTGAAGGATTCCCCCCACCTTGATCTTCTTACCTTCTGTTTGGTGCTGAGGGGCTGTGACTTCAATTTTTCATCCTTGTTCTTGGAAATCCTCAGGAACTGTTTGAGATCTCCCTGAGGGAAGGGCCAAACACCCCCGTTAGTGAACAGCCCAGCTCTGGGCTCTGAGGCATCAGACCAAGCCTGTGCTTGCAAAGGCCCTGCTGTGAGACAGGGACAAGCCCTGACCTGAATGTGTACACACACACACACACACACACACACACACGCACGCACGCACGCACGCAGCACGCACACCCTACTAACAGAAAAACACACGATGCTCAGAAGACTGAGAAGCCCCCTGCCCTGACTCTCCAGAGCGGCAGTGTAAAGACCAAGAAGACCAGGACCTAGCAAAGATGGTGAAGACACAACAGGGGTGAGCACAGAAATGGTAACTTGGTGGACAGGCTGGTGATCAGACTGACACCTGAGCCAGGAGAGGAACCAGGTGAGGGGAGGAGAAGGGAAGTGAAAGGAAAGAAAAGAAGGGAGGGACAGAGGTTGGGGGGAGGGGAGAAGGTAGGAAGGAAAGAGAAAGGAAGGGAGAGGAGACAGGAAGGGAAGAGAGAAGGCAGCCAGGTTCTGACAAGCTTGTTCTCAAGTGGTGGCAAGTTCTGAGGCAGAAAGAAGTAACAAAGCAAACCAGTTGGCAGGACCTGAAAGGCATCTAGACAGGATACAAAGAAGCCCCAGAACTTAAGACAGGAGGAGCTAAACAGAGGTAAAGGCAAGGTAGGTACCGGAGAAGTTGATCAAGTAGCAGGAGGCAAGCCTTGTCTGGGACCAGCAAAAGCCAAGACCTCTGTGGTGGCCCAGCCCGGGACCCTATCCAAGAACACTCCACAACATACCAGGTCCACATACTCCAACACCATGTAGTGGGGCTCAGCCTCCGGCACAGCCCCAAGAGCCGCACCACGTTGGCATGGTTCAGCTTCCCGAACATCTCCAACTCCCTCCGGAAGTCCAGCTGCTGCTGCTCGTCCTTGCTCTGCAGGCTCTTCACGAGGACCAGCGTCTCTGCCACGCCTTCCTCTACGCCCTGCGCCTTTGCAAGGAACACCTCCCCAAACTCGCTTTTCCCTGTGGGGAGAGGTACATGTAGGCAAAGAAACCACTGGGTGAGAGAGACACAACCATGGCACATGCTTTCACTGCACCGAACCCATCAGGCAGGTGAGCGATTTCTCCAGCCCCAAAAGTTTTGATATACTTTAAAAAACAAAAACAAAAAACGCAGAACAAATGTATCAACGTATCATTTCTCTTATTTTTTTCCCTAGAGAAAAAGCTTACTGTAGTCCTTTTTTTAAAAAAAAAAGAACCATTTTTAGGAAGTATCAAGGAAATACTACTTGGGGGCTGGAGAGATGGCTCAGAGGTTAAGACACTGCTCTCCCAGAGGTCCTGAGTTCAATTCCAGCCACCACTTGGTGACTCACAAACCATCTGTAATGGGATCTGACGCCCTCTGCTGGTGTACAGACAAGCATGCAGAGTACTCATATACATAAATAAGTACATTTACTAAATATACATATACATAAATAAGTGAAATTACTAAATTTACCACCTCAGCCCATTATCCGGACGCAAGACCAGCGTCCTGAAGCAAAGCTGGGGCAGCTGTAGGCAAGGCCACATACCCAGAGTGGTGATGGGCTGCAGGCTGGCCCGTGGGAAATGCATCTTATCACCAGTGCTGTGACGTTTGTTGGTGGCGGTAGGACCAGAGCCCAAGCTGGTCAACGCCACCTCTTCCTGGATCTCTGCTGATGGCTGTCCATTCTGCA
Source organism: Mastomys natalensis (assembly GCA_021653895.1). Classification (NCBI taxonomy): domain Eukaryota; kingdom Metazoa; phylum Chordata; class Mammalia; order Rodentia; family Muridae; genus Mastomys; species Mastomys natalensis. The sequence goes on from JAJTUV010002335.1 coordinate 77,295, forward strand.
ATGGCCCGCCTGGGAAAAGGTGTCAAGGGTCAGGGGTCAGGGGATATCCTAAGACCGACACCCTGCATACTGCCAAGAGCTCAGTTCCCATGTCCTGTGGTGTGTATTGTCCCCTCTCCACCACCACCGTGCTTCCTGGCAACTTGAGTCCAATCACACACAAAATTGCTATTCCCACAGATATCGTGATGGGGCTTAAGGGCCGGCTACAGACCCTGGGTGTGACCATTTATTGATGAAGACCATTAGGAGGTATGAAGTGAGTTTGGGGGCTCTAATCTCAATCAATGGACCTGAATGCCATAGCCACACAAGCTGTTTGGTTTTCACTGGACCCATTGTAGCTAAGGGGAAAATGTCCGGGTAGAGCCATGAGTGGAGACCCACCAATGCCCTCAGGGAGCATCTACTGGTGGGAGGGATTAGGAAAAAGATGGACAGATAGATTGCCCCTGGAGGCTGACTACTGAAAAGACATGTAATAGATACATGTATATGCATACCATTTTTATCTGTGCTTTACTGGTGGGAAAGAAGGCTGGCCCAAGAGGCCCCACTGAGGTAGTCCCAAGCCAAGCAGTTCAGAAGCCAAGGTCCTGAGAATGGGCCAACTCTAGGCTTGTAGCCAGAGAGGCAGCCCCAGGTCCAACCCCCAGCTTGGTTCTACTGGCTCTCTTCCTCCACAGCTGCCACAGGAGGGTGCTCTGTACCCATGCTGGCCCACCTCCCGCCAGCGGGACCCACCATTGAGGCACTCCGTCTCTGGCTCCTCCCCTTCAGGCTGTTTCTGCAGTCTCTTGGCTTTACATCGCTTCTTGCAATAGAACATGAGGCCCAGGACAGCGATGATATAGGCTACCGCTGCACCCACTGACAGTCCGATGGTCTGGATCATCTTGTATGGGGGAGGGCTGCCTGGACCCTCTGAGTCCTCCATCACTGGCTTGTCTGAGAGACACATGGAGAGGTCAGGACAGGGGCTACTCAAGCAGACCAGCCCCCGAGTCTCTACCATATTTCCCCACCCCAGATACATGATCATTTCTAGACACTTGAAGGCCTCCACATGGCATTAAGACCCGCAGAGCATCCCTGCCTTCTCTGGATGACTAGATACTGTGAGCTCACTCTGGAGAGGATACCGGGAAGCTTCTGGTTTAGCATCCCAGTATCACTCATTGCTAGTCTACTGGCTTTCAGTGGCTCAGAAGACAGAGGTCCCATGAGTCACTAGGTGAATATTAATGGCTTCAAGCAAGAGATCCCACACTCCATTTTCTACGAGATATGTTCCTAGGAAACAATTCTGATGAACGGAGACGTTTGTGGGATAGTTTGTGAACTTTCTTCCTCTTCTCTTCTGCAGCCACAGTGACAACTTCTCAAAGGAACAGAGATCACTAGGGCAGGTGTGGCCTGGGGCTGTTAACCTGTCATCATCTCTGGGCCGGCTGCATTCTGACCTGGTCCCCTCTCCACTTGCAGTAGTTTCAAGTTTTTATTTCTTTTCTTTTGTTTGAGACAATGTCTCATGCTGTAGCCCAGGCTACCTTGGAATTCACTATCTAACCCTGACTAGCCTTGAAGTCATGACAATCCTATCTCTGGCTCAAGGCTTGAGCTCGTGACAATCCTCCTGTCTCAGAATCCAAGATCCAGGATTAGAAGAATGAACTGCTGCCATGCCTGGTTTATAAATTTGAAACATTTTTTTTTAAATTTACATTTATATGTATATGTTTGTGTGTCTATGTGTGGTATGTGCCTGTGATGTTTGTGTGCCGATGTGTAGGTATGTGTCTGTGTACGTTTGTGTGTCTATGTGTGCGTATATGCCTGTGAGTACAAGTGCTGTCAGAGGCTAGAGACCTAGTGTCACCTGGAGCTGGAGGCACAGGCAGTTGTGACCTGACGTCAGATGCTACGAACAGAACTTGGGTCCTCTGAAAGAACAGGAAATGCTCTTAACCTCTAAGTCATCCATCCCTAAGCTTGGATCTTGTAGGCTTTCCTCCCAAAGGTCCACATGTTGAAGGCTTAGTCCCCAGCCTATGAAGCTACTGGGAAGCGGTGGGACCTTCAGAAGGTGAGACCGAGTGGAAGAGAGCAAGGTCGTGGGGAGGTGCCCTTCAAGGGGACACTGAGGTGTAGCTCATTCATCTCTTTTGCTTCCCACTCAACACATGAGAAACAAGATGTCTTCTCATCTGCCACATACTCTTTGCCACCATGTACTATGCTGCCACAGACCCAAAGCAACAGGGCCTAAGCAACACAGGCTGAAGGCCCTGAGATTTCAAGTAAAAAACCTGTTCTCTTTATTAGTGAACAAGAGAACGAGGCATATGAGAGAGAGAAAGAGAGAGAGAGAGAGAAAGAGAGAGAGAGAGAGAGAGAGAGAGAGAGAGAGAACGTCCTAAAGCAGCCAAATACACACAGCTCAGCTGTGGAATGTCAGGTAAATGACAGTCCAGCAAGCAGTCCCGTGGAAATGTCTTCTCTGTTCAGGATGCCTATAAGATGAGACAGGATTCCACCCCTTCCCCTATAGGGCGCCCTTTCTAGGCCCTTACCCACAACTAAGAGCGGGGCCTCCGTGTGCCTGATGTTACAGCTGTTGCCAGCGATGCAGGTGTAAGAGCCCGAGTCCTCGGGGGCCACATCATGGATCACTAGGGAACCGTTCTGGAAGATGTGCATCCTGTCATGAGAGAAGCCATGGCGATGGTCACCTGGCCAGCCCCCAGGGAGCCATCATCACAGGAAAGGTGAAGTCAATGTGGAAGGAAGGGAAGCAGCCCTACCTGGGTCCCAGCTTGGTGGGGTCCAGGATTCGGTCTTTGCCTTTCCACTGAATAAGAGGCTTGGGGTCCCCCTGTGCCTCACACCGCAGCAAGGCTGTGTGGCCCTGGTACACAGTTGTCCGCTCTGGTTCCACCTTGAAAGTGATGAAAACTGCATAGAAAGAGACCAGGGAAGATCGGGAAGTAGTGAGCGATGGAGCTGTCGGAATGTTAAGGTGTTACCCCCCCGGGCCCTGCTAAGGCCGGCTCCTGGGCACTACCTGCCACCGTCAGCTGGACATGGGCACGGATCTGGCCCTGTGGCTCGTTAGACGCAATGCAAGTGTAGTTGCCAGCGTCACCTCGGGTCACTCGGGCAAAGTGCAGGGTCCCAGCATTGTCTGTCACCCATTCAGGAAGGCTGCTTCCATCTGCAGAAAGAGCAATCAGGCAGGAGAAATCACGCCATGGGCTAGAATGACACGGATGGCTGTGCAGGCAGGCCCTCAGCTCTACTCCACACAAGCCACGCCCCTCTCTACTCCACACGAGCCACGCCCCTCCTACGCATAAGCATGTCCAAAGGCCCCTATATTTACCACTTCTCCAGTTATTCAGGCTTCCCTCTATCACAGCTCAACAACATTTCACTTGTGCCAAACTAGACTTCTGACCCGGCCACTGTCTGGCCTCATCCTCACCTCACAGACTGTTACTCCTCCCTCCTGATCCCATCCTAGATCCACCAGGACACCACTACTTCCAGAAAGATCCCAGACCTGAGTGAGGGAGCCTTCTGCAGACACCACAAACCCACTCTCACTCCCATGGCTGGCGCAAATGTGAAACCAGTTCAGCCTTGTATTTGGTGGCTCATATACATGGTTATAAAAATGCTCATACCATTTTACAGTTATATTATATATTTATTTTACATTGTTTATATATTTTACATATATTTATTTTATATTATCTATATGTTAGATATATTTATTTAAACATAAACAATATATATGATATATTATATATTTTATAATTATATAGTATATGATATGTATTGATGTTATATTATATGTAAATATAACATAATATACATATACAATATAAAATAGTATTATATACATACACATATATTATAATTATATAGTATATATTATGTATTATATGTTATATATTATATGGAAATATAATATATAAGATAATATTATATATATGCACACACATACACACACACTTTCTCTCTTCTGGGATTCTTTCCTAAAACCTAAAGCCAGAAAACTAAAGCCTACTAGCATTGGGATCAGAGATCCACTAGAGCAATACAAAGAAGGGGTAACAACCCAAGCCTCTAACACGTAGAGAAGATTCAAGTAAATGACAATGAATCCAATTACGAGACTGTTATTATAATAGTTGAGACTGATATTATGTACAATAAAGACAAAGGAGAAACGCTTAATGATGCTAAATTAAAAATCAGGTTAAGTGCTAGAACTCAGGAGGTAGAGGCTAGAACTCAGGAGATAGAGGCTAGAACTCAGGAGGTAGAGGCTAGAACTCAGGAGGTAGAGGCTAGAACTCAGGAGGTAGAGGCTGGAACTCAGGAGGTAAAGGCTGGAAATCAGGAGGTAGAGGCTGGAACTCAGGAGGTAGAGGCTGGAACTCAAGAGGTAGAGGCTAGAACTCAGGAGGTAGAGGCTAGAACTCAGGAGGTAGAGGCTAGAACTCAGGGGATAGAGGCTAGAACTCAGGAGGTAGAGGGTAGAACTCAGGAGGTAGAGGCTAGAACTCAGGAGGCAGAGGCAGCCGGATCTGTGTTTGAGAACAGCCTGGTCTACAAGCTCCACGGTTCAGTCAGGGCTAAACAGTGAGATCTTGCTTCATAAAGAAAAGAGGTGGGGAGCCGGGCGGTGGTGGCGCACACCTTTAATCCCAGCACTTGGGAGGCAGAGGCAGGTGGATTTCTGAGTTCGAGGCCAGCCTGGTCTACAGAGTGAGTTCCAGGACAGCCCGGGCTACACAGAGAAACCCTGTCTCGAAAAACTAAAAAAAAAAAAAAAAGAAAAGAGGTGGGGGAGGGGAGCTGGAGAGATAGCACAGGCTGCCAGTCTCAGGTTTGGCCCTAGCACCCATAGCACCTACACAGTGGCTCACAGCCCTCTGGAGCCCCTGTAACTCCAGTCCCATGGATCTGAGGCCTCCTGCTGGCCTCTGCGGGCACTACGCTCACACAGTGTGCAGACAAACCTTCAAGCCAAACACCCATACACGTAAGTAAGAAAAACATAAAACAAAAAACCACATATACTCTGAGCATGGTGGTACATGCCTTAAATCCTAGTACCCGGGAAGCAGAGGCAGGGGGATCCCTGGGAGTTTGAGGGCAGTCTGCTCTGAATAATAAAACTGTCCCCAAAACGAAAGCCAAACAGGTCAGGTGTGCAGATGGGGGTGCATAACTATAATCACAGAACTTGGAAAGCTAAGACAGAATGACCCTACACTCAAGGTCAGACTGGGCTGCAGGGAGGTCCAGGCCAGCTAAAACTATACAGTAAAACCTTAATGACAATTATTTATTATTATTATTATTTAATTAATTAATTAAATAATTAAAAGATTTAAAAAAAGTTTTGAAAAGTGGTCAGGGGCGTAGCTCACTGGAGGCAGCTTGCCTGGCATGCTAAAGGTCATAGGTTCAAAACCCGACTACTCTACTAATTCAAATAAACAAAACAAGCATGTCTTTGTTCGGGAAAAGTAGTAAGTAAAAGTTGTATATATAATAAAATTATTACGTAAGAATAAAAGATTCACAGAAGGAGACAGACATAAAGATGGCAGATAGCAGAGTGATGTCCCCCCCCAAAACAAATGTTTGTCAAAAACTCCATGCTACTTTAATACTCGTGAAGAGGAGGGGTCTCGACACCACTGCCTTGACAGCCCACCGAGCAGCTCGGCGTCGCCGTCAATGCTGACCAGTGCTGTACTCTCGATCCTTCTGGGGTTATAGCTTTCCCCTCTCTACCAGATTACACCAATCAGTCCTTCAATTCTGGCTTCTCCCAACAATTCCAGGTGTAGGCTGGGCATTCCCCTGTCCCTCAGACATAGACACGTATGACTAATTGACTGCCTTGGTCACCATAGCCTGCGTCACATAGTACCCACCTGCCCGTACCCACTTAACGGTGGGCTTCTCTCGGCCAGTGGCTGAGCAGGGCACCGTAGCCTCCTTATCAAACTCCATGCATTGCTGTGGCTGCGGCGGTGGCGTGAACTTGAGTTTTTCTGGTTCGGTGGGGAAGGAGATGAGGAATAAGTGAGACACGGAGAGAGGCCAGGGCCATCTCTGTCACTCCCCTGCCTACACAGGCTAGGCATTCTCCCAACAGAACACATACACCAACTCACCCAGCACCTGGACGCGGGCCTGGGCCTCGATGCTGCCAGCTGGGGTGCTGCTCACACATCGGTACAATGTCCCGTCGTAGACCTCCACACTATTGATGCGCAGGGTCCCATTCTTTGAAACTTCGAACCGTGAGTCCTGCGGGACGCAGACTTCAGTAAACGAGGGCTAGCTCCATCTCCCTGAGGGCAGCCTCAGGGGTGAGAGAGGTCTGGGGGTATGCGCTGAGAAAGGCTGTGGGGAACTCTCCCGACCACCAACGAGCCATCCTTTCTCACCTCTGAGATGAGCATCTGGTTTCTGTACCAGATGACAGTGGGCTTGGGTGTGGCCTGTGTCAGACAGTGCAAGTAGCCAGGCTTGCCCTCTTCCAGCTGGCTGTCTTGGGGCTTCCTTAGCCATGTGGGTACAGCTAATGGAACGAGAAACAGGCAAAGTTGAGCGACAGGTTTCCGAAACCAAAGGTGTCCATCACAGAGTTCTAAGTCACGAGTGCTCCTGAGTTCAGAGCCCCAGGCTGCTCAGGTGGCACGCAAAGGCCTGGGTGCCAGCACTTTCCAATACCTTTGTTCCATCCATAATAAACACCTCAGGAGCATTCCTCTACCCACGGTCCGGCCAGGGAAACCGAAGTTCAAAGAAGTAATGGCCACTGCTACCACGAGAGGAAGAGGGTCCACAGCTCTGCTTTCTGACACTCCACCAGCAGGGGCTCTGAAGTTAAGAGCAATGGTTGCTCTTCCAAAGGATTCCTAGCACCCATAAGGTGGCTCACAACCACCTGTAACTCCAGTTCTAGGGGATATGAGACCCTCTTTTGGCCTCCACAGACCCCAGGCATGCAAATAGTGATTTTCACGTTACAACATACCATGGTTAGCCTGAAGTTTGAATATGAAATATCCCCCACAGAGCTGGGCATAGAGCCGGGCAGTGGTGGCGCACACCTGTAATCTCAGCACTCAGGAGGCAGAGGCAGGCGGATCTCTGAGTTTGAAGCTAGCCTGGTTTACAGAGTCAGTTCCAGGACAGCCAGGGCTATACAAGGAAACCCAGGAGGGGGTGTCCCTCACAGACTCAAGTGTTGTAAGCTTGGTCCCCAGTTTGTGGCACTATTTGGGAAGATGACAGAAACTTCAGTAAGAAGCTAGCGCCTAACTGGAGGAAGAGTCTTCAAAGTCACATGTTCTTTGAAGAACATGACTTGTCCCCAGCCGTTCCTCCTTGTAACTCCCTCTGCTTCCAGGCCACAGTGAGTTGAGTAACCTCTGTCACAGGCAGCCAACCAAATGTTCTGTCTCCCCTTAGGCCCAAAGCAATGGATGCAACAGGCCACGGAGCAAAAACCTTTGAAACTGTGAGTCAAACACACATCCTTCCATTCTAACATCACTCCGACATTTGTCACAGCGAGACAGATGTCCTCGGTCCTCAGAACTGCTTCATAAGCTGCACTGGCTCTCTACAGCATCTCCTCGATCTTCTGAACACACAACCCCAACCATACATCTCCTGACTCGCGGCACCTCCTCACAGCACAAACTGTCTCCTGGCATTTCCGAACTGATATCCATAGGCATCCAGGCTTTACGTGCATAGAAAACTATACTCATGTCCCTCCAAAACCTGTTTCTCCTAATCCATGCTATGCCAGAGAGCTATCTTTGTCCTATCCTATCCTCTGCTCTCTATCTCAGTAGGGAACATTGTTTTCCAGCCAACTGTAGAAGCTACAGGTCCAGTCTTGACTTACTTGTCCCCGAGGCCAGGCTTGGGGACAGTTTTGTGCACTGTGTATGTAGATCTCCTGTCTCAATGCTGTGTAAAAATTGTTTTCTATCACCTCTGATTGGTTACTAAAAAGCTGATCAGCCAATAGCTAGACAGGCGAGGAGGGGGCGGGGCCTCTGATCTCAGTGAGTGGGTTCCAGGTAGAAAAAGGAAAGGAGAGTCATCAGGAGAGAGATGCCATGAGGAGCCGGATACAGCAGGAGCAACCAGGGCAAGACTAAGATGGCGGGTAACAGGCATGTGGCTGGGTAGTAGGCAGCATGGTCAGGTCAGAATAGATGAGAGCCTGCCAAGCTACAGTGCAAGAAGCTTTTAAATAAATACATCAGGTGTCCGGTCATTATTTCAGAGCAAGAATAAGCACAGAAAAGCCCATACATGTAAGTGCCATCACTTTTATTCTAGACCAATCCTGCTTACTGAAGCTCTGAAGCTAGACCTGGCGTTAGCCAACTCTCATGTCTACCGCTATCACCTCCTCTCTGGTTCATTCACTAGTCCTTGGGGCATCTACCAATTGTTCTATTTATACTTTTGTTTGGAGACAAGGTCTTACTATGTATCCCTGGCTGTTCTGGAACTCTCTGTGTAGACCAAGCTGGCTTTGAACTCACAGAGATCCACCTGCTGCTTCTGCCTCTGAGTGCCAGAATTAAAGGCGTGCACCACTATGCCCAGCTCCTACTCATACTCCTGTTTAGAAAATGTTTTTTGATTTCCAGCACTTGGATCTCTGAGTTTATGGCCAGTCTGATCTCCATAGTGAGTTCCAAGCTGGCCAGGGCCACACAGTGCATGTGTGCCGATCAAACACAACTTGTTGGGCCACTCTCTCCTCTCACCATGTGGGTTCTGGGGATTCAACTTAGGTTGTCAGACTTGGTGGGAAGCATCTGAACAGCCCTGTTTAAGCATTCTGGTCTTCTTGGCACAGCTGGAATGATCTGAAAAGCCAGTCTTCCACGTACGAGTGAGACAGAGTGTTTGGAGCCACAGGCAGCCCATCCCCCTGCCCAGCCTTTTCATCTCTTTTTAATGTGACAGCCACACATCCTCCATCAAGAAGCATCTATCTCTATTTCCTGGATGCTGGGTGGCCCGAGACTGGCTTTGCCTTCGACCGTGTACTTTGGCTCTCTTGGAATCCAGTTCCTACATGAGGAAACCCGGCCTAGCCAGGCACGTGAAGAAGACTATCAGAGAGACCAGAAGGCCTCTAGACATGAGCTGACTGACTGGTCCTTCACCAGCACTGTGGAGTTTGTGAGCCCTTGAAGGTAAATCCTACTCTCAAAAACCAAAGCACATCCATGGCCGTTTGAAGCCACTAGGGCCAAGAACCATTTGCTATGAAGTGCTGGGTAAATAACACACTTGAATGTGAGCTGAAGTCCTCGCAGGTTCTTACAGGTCTCCACCCTGTAGACAACCTTACCCAGTGTCACCAGCATGAAGTCTACTGAAGCCAGGCAGGCCCTGCTGTCTCCTAATCACACACCTACTTCCAGCCAGGATTCAACCTTAAACACTAACTAGCCCCAGTGCCACCTTCTAGAGTCTTCCCTAACCTCTCCCCACTCCTCCCATCTCAACATGTCTGTTATTTTTCTGTGTAGTTGAACTGCAGCCTAAAATGATGTATTTAGGGGGCTGGGGAGGATGGCTCCGTGACTAAGAGTCCCTGTTGCTCTTGATGGGAATCTAGGTTCAGTTCCTAGCACCACATGGCAACGTATAACCAGCTCCTAGGGAGGGGACCCAATGCTCTCTTCTGGCCTCTATGGACAGCAGGCGTGCATGCGATGCAGAGGCACTTTCAGGCATAACACCCATACACATAGAATAAAGTTATGGAAGTTCTGTAATTGCTCATTAAGCTATTTCTCACACTTGTTTGTCTCTCCTGACAGAATACAAGCTACTGGGGTATGGAAAGGTATGTGTCTGTTTTCCTTATTGCCACCTTCCTACTTCTGAGAACTGTGCTCTAGCATAAAGGGTCCACTCAGCAAGTCTCTGCTGACTGAACAAGGTCCCAGAACCCAGTTTCCTCTGACTCTACAGCTCCATGCTTGATCCAGCGATGCCTCACGCAATAATCCCGAACTCCATGGGACTCCTCAGAGAGCATCTCTGAGAACAGCTCTGTCATTCTGTGAAGTGACCGAACGAGGCCGCAGTTCCCAAAATTGAACACGCATAAGCATGAAGTGCTGAGTGCTGAGTGTCCCCAAAGCACCCCCAACTGCCGAGGCCCACGCAGGAGGAACAGCAAATGGCTTTAGAAGTCACAGAATGCAGCCCACAGGTTAGCCACATGGGCAAGCCTCGGTGTAGCTGCAAGGACGATGTGTTCTGAGGACTTCATGCTGTTACAGAGTGCTGCTCTGCTTGCTGCCCTCACATCCCTCTTACTCTAAGAACTGTATGAAAACTCTAAGGGGCTTCCAGCCCCTCACTGGGCAGTGTCTCTGGCACTCACAGTATTATAAAGCTTGATCTCTTTCAGACATTGCTGCTGGAGCAGACCAACGATTCAATCACCACCCTACGAAAGAACTTAGAGACTTACATTGTCTGCAGTGACCACCACCCTCAGAAAACATTTGGAAAAATAAAACTGCTAGTGAAGCCAGGCTGAGATGTTTATACCTCTGGCTCTGATGTAGAAAATCTTGGGGAACAGTTTGAAGTTCAGAAAGGCACACTCTCAGTAGTTAAGCTAGGACCTTGATGTTCAGGGAACAAGAACAATGGCAGCACTGGCCGACGTGACTCTCCCTGAGGCTGCGCTGGTGATGACTGATTCCGCCACCTGAGCGCTCAGGTTCCAAGTGCTCTTCTCAGCGTCCACGGCACTGGTGAGCACCAGTGCTCTGTGCATGGCAGACAAGTCCTCAGTCTACCAGCTGTGAGCTACGTCCCTGGCCCAATTTCATTGTCCTTAGGGGAGGAATGTCACCAAAATGTCTCATTTTTAAAGTTTTAAGATGTATTTTTATTTTACATATAACAGTGTTTTGCCTTCAGGTATGCACGTGGACCACACTAGCCGTATGTGTGGAGGCCAAAGAAAGGTGTCAGATCCCCTGGAACTTGGAGTTACAGACATGAGTCCTGTGGGAGCTCAACCTAGGTCCTCTGCTAGTGCAGAAAGGGCTCCTAACCACCCCTCCAGCCAGAGCACAATGAACTAGAACAAAACTGTCATCTGACCACTGTTACTTCTCAGAGAGCAAAAGAGAGGAGAGAGAGAGAGATGGCTCAGTGGGTGCCGTACATGCGGCAGAAGCTTGCAGTTACAGGACCCATGTGAGATCCAGTGGTGATATCTGTGACCAGCACCGAGCAGGAGAGACAGAAGTGTCCCTGCAACCTGATGTCCAGCCGGTTTGGTAGAAACAGCAAGCTCTGGGCTCAGGGAGGCCGTGTCTAACGGTGGACAGTGAGAGGAGGGCACCCAACACTGAATTCTGGCTTCCACATGCACGAGTGAACACACCTCTTACACTAGAGAGCGGTGGGAGGAAGAGAGAGAGAGGGACAGAGAGAGAGGGACAGAGAGCGGGGAGGGGGATCCGGGGACAGAGAGAGAGAGATCTTTTTCATCTGCATCCCTTGATCTTTCCCACTACTGCGTTTTAACCCTGTGTGGATGAGGAGACAGAGCCACCGCAGTTCAGGGGAGACATGGTCCCAGGCACTGTTACATTTGTGCAGTAACAAATCGTGGGGCAGAACGGGACCCAGGTCTGCAGACGCCCAGGAGTGTTCTTTCACTGTCGTCAGGGATCTACTTTTGTGGGAGGCTGTGTTTACTTCCTCTTCAACCACCTGTCTCTGTGTCTGGCTCACCACTCTCACACGGCCAATATTTCCATGGCTACAGATCCCAGAACTGGGATCTGGGAGAGAGCCATGGGTGTGCACCCGGGAAGCCTCTATCCATCGCACCATGTCCCGAGACCTCCTAGGCTCACCCTTTGGGGAAAGTACTCACTGGCCACTGTGATGTTGACATCCTGTCGCCGCTGACCAGCCAGATTGGCTGCATGGCAGGTGTAGACACCAGCATCACTCTCGGCAATAGTGGCAAACACGAGCTCCAGGCCCTTCTGGTGGACCCGGCCATGGGCAGGAAGACGGACTCCAGCATGTTCCCACCAAACACTGGGTGTAGGTAGACCCTGGGGGGCTGGGCAGGTGACACGCTCCTCACCACCAGCTATGAACACCCGTGGTTCGAATGGCAGCATGTCTTCAATCTCTGCAAAGACAGGAGGAGAAGGGAAACTGCTTCACTGCCTTGGGCATCTGGGTTTGTGATATTGTACAAGAGACCTAGGCTCCCTCCAGGCACAATTCCTCCTCTGCATCTCCTTTTCTATCCCAGCAACCTTCTCTTCCTCTCCTAGCCCTCCAAGCTGCCAGCTAATTCAAATAAGGGTCCTAAAGCAACCCACATTGGATGCAGTGCCTACCTCAGCACCAGAGACCCACCTGCCAGGTGAAGGGTGGCTTCCAGGATGACGGGTGGGCCCTCTGTCCCTGACCGACACAACGGTAGACTCCTGCATTCCGTGGCCGGACTTGGGTCAGCAGCAGAGAGCCATTAGCAAACACCACAGCTCTGCGGAGGTGAGGGGGACTGCGGAGGGAAGAGAGTCTGTCTGGAAGAGGCCCTAGGCCCCTTCAGAAAGAGGATGTAGTGGAACTTCACATTCCAAGGGTCTGTGTTGAGAGAAGGGTGTTATATGCACCTGTCCATGTGTGTGTGCAGGTACGTCTATTTTCTCTTCTCGCTTTAAAACTGATTCTTATTTTATAAGTGTTTGCCTCGGGCATGCTTAGGGCCAGCAGAGACCAGAGAAAGTCAGATACTCTGGAACTGGAATTACAGACAGTATGGGCTACAGGTAGGTGCTTAGAACCAAATCCAGATACTCCCCAAGAACAGCACGTGGTCTTAGTAACTGACCTGCCCCTGCTGGTCTGTAACTCTCTATGTAAAACAGGCTGGCCTAGAACTCACAAAGTCCCCTGCCTCTGCCTCCTGAATTCTGGGATAAAGGGCATGCACTATCACCTTCGGCAGCCCCCTCTCTCCTTCCCTCCCTTATTTTTCTTCTCTTTTTTTTTTTTAAGTTTTTCTTTTTCTTTTCTTTTTTTTTTTTTTTTTTTTTTTTGGTTTTTCAAGACAGGGTTTCTCTGTATAGAGCTAGCTGTCCTGGAACTCACTCTGTAGACCAGGCTGGCCTCGAACTCAGAAATCCAACTGTCTCTGCCTCCCAAGTGCTGGGATTAAAGGTGTGTGCCACCACCGCCTGGCCTTTTTTAGTTTTTCAAGACAGGGTTTCTGTGTAGCCCTGGCTGTTCTGGAACTTACTCTGTAGATGAGGCAGGCCTTGAAGTCAGAGATCTGCCTGCCTCCTGAGTACTGGCTCGCTATTTATTTATTTATTTATTTACTTATTTACTTATTTATTTTCTGTGTACCAGTATTTTGCTTATATCCTTGTCTGTGTACCACATGCATGCCTGGTTCTTGTAGAGGCCAGAAGAGAGCATCAGTTCCCCTGAAACTGGAGTTACAGGTGGCTGTGGGCTAAAAATCAAACCTGGTGTTAAGTGGTTAAGCCAGTGTTCTTAACCACTGGGCTATCTCTCCAGGATGGCTTCAAACTTATATATCACCCAAGCTGGACTTGACCTACATAGAGTGGCCTCAATTGTATGTGTGTGTGTGTCTGTGTATGTGTGCACATGTGAGAGTGTAGCCTGTATCTGTGTGTGCACGCACATGTGGCATGTATGTGTATGTATGTCTATGCAGGTGTGCTCACCTAACCCATGTGTGCACATGTATGTCTAGGTCAAAGGTTAATGTCAGATGTCTCATAGCTTCATACTACTTTATGAGACAGGGTCCCTCACTCTACCTGGGTCTTACCATTTCAACTTGACTGGCTGGACAGCAAGCCCCCAGATCCCCATGTCTGCCCCTCAGCACCGGGTTACAGATATACACTGCCACACCTAGTATTCTTACACAGGCACTGGGGATCTGAACACAGGTCTTCATGCTTGCTCACAGTGGTGGTTTAAATAGATTTGGCCCCCATAAACTCATGTGTGTGAATGCTTGCCCCATAAAGATTATATTATATGGAGGCCAGAAACTTCCAAGACTAGGCCTAGGTTTGCCGACTAAGGCAAGGAGCCTTAGACAATTACATCAGGCAAATAAAACTGTACAGGTGTACTGAGTGTCAGCACTGTCTTGTATCTTTCCACGCAGACTGTGACCACGAGGCCCCCAGACCCCATCCCCCACCTGCCCACCTTCTCTCTGGTGTTCTGAGCTTTCTTAGCTATTTATACAATTCCATTCCTAACTTTATTCTCCAACACATCATTGAACACCACAGGGTGTCAAGCAGGGCCGTGAGGAATGGGGAGGTTGCAGATGGAGCCCAGGTTCGGTGTGTACAGCCGGCTGTGCTGACTCCACCTCTCTGGCAACCCTTGGGTACCACTCAACCCTGGGTCTCTGCTCTCCCATCCCGGATGCCCCATAAGGGCAAGAAGAGAAGGGAATCAAGGTCCAACCATGGGCATCACAGAAGGCATTTCCCAGAGACTTCCCTTGGTGAAGACTCTGTAAGTGACACTAGGACATCTTGCTGCCATCTGCTGAAAACTTGAAGAAATACAAGTCTAATGTCTGGACTTGGACTGAATCACACTCATTTCTGAAGCACCGGCAGACATCTTACCGGCTTCGGTTACTGATGGGCGTCTCGTCCTCAAAGAACCACTGCAGGCTCGGGGGTGGTTGGGCTGAGAACTGGCAATGGAACATGGCCTCCTCATTCCGTGCTACAACAACGTCCTGAGGCGCCAGCATCACCCTGGCAAAGCTTTCATCTGTGTCGAGCAAAAGCATGGAGGGGGTGAGCAGGCAGGGCAGGGATCCCCCTCCTGGCTCTGCCTCCTCTCTTCTGTCCCCAAGGCAGGCTCACCTGCAATACTCAAGGTGATGTTCTGGCTGCTGCAAGCCTGGCCAAAGGCATTGTGGGCACAGCAGGAGTAGAGACCGCTATGTTCGGGACTGGCTGGCCGTAGGGTCAGGTTCCTCTCCTTGCTGCTGACTGTGTGGGTGCTCTGGTCATCAGAGAGTGGGGTCCCATCTCGGAACCACTGGTAGGTAGGCCTGTAGAGCATGGGGAATCATAAGCAGGGAAGAGGGAGTACCAATCAGACACCTAACTAGGTACTCCAGTTTACAAGTGGAGAAATGGGGCCTGAGAAGGGAAAACAGTCTGCATAAGGGTAAATACTAATTCAGGGATAAAAGCAAACAGATCCAGATTACTCAGTTCCTAGAATCTGGGGATAGTCCATGCGGTGTTCCCCCTTCCCCCTTCTAGAGGCTGATGGAAGAATGTGGGATGGGGTGAGGAGCTCTGCGGGCCAGAGGGAGGGGCTCTAGCATGAAGCAAAGTCCATCTGCACAGACTCTAGGACTTGGGGTGACATCCTCCCCTCCATGGCTCCTTACCGAGGGTGCCCGTCAATGTGACAACGAAGTGTGACCTGGGTCTGCGGCTGGATCTCAGCTTCTGAGGCTGGGTGCTTCAGGACCACGGGGCCTGCCTCGATCCCTGGAGCAGAGGCCACAGTTGCAGTGAGCAGAGCAAAGGTGGGAAAATGGAGGGGAAGGAGAGTATCACGGAGCCCTCAGGTGTGTAACTGCCATAGACACACAGGTGAGCGCTGTGAAGCTGCAGCTGAGGCTATGGGTCCATACAGAGCACACGCCCTGTCCCTGGCGGGTCAAATGTAATACATGCCAAGGACTTCAATGAAAGCCTCCAGCAGATAAACGGGACAGAGACTTGAAGTGGTATGGGGAGGTTAGGAAAAATGAACATATTTTAGTCATAGTATGTGCTCAGTATGTGTGGGACCTTAGGTCCAATCCACAGCAAAGGAAAGGGAAGGGAGGGTTTGGAAGGATGGATGGGAGGGAAGAGGAGAGGACAGGGTGAGGAAGACGATGCAAAGATGGTAGAAAAGTGAGGAGGGAGAGACGGAAGCAGGTAGGAGCCTTCTGACTTCCTCTGATCCACACAGCAGTACCACAAAGGAACTCCAGCTGGCCCACTCAACTGGCAGCAGGAGAAAGTGAGGCAGAGGGTTCCCAGGCCTCAGCTGCTGAGGCTGATGGATGCACCAGGTACAGTACCCTCCCGCCACTGACTCTCACATTTGATGTTGAAGGAGGCATTGGAACTGCGGGCTTCCTCTCCAGTGATGTTATCCCGAGCCACACACTGGAAGGCACCAGAATCCTGAAGCCGGTCCACAGCTGCAAAGCTCAGACTGCTGCCCTGGGCAAACCGTCGCTCGGTGTCCTGCACAGGCACGCCATTGAGCAGCCAGTACACGTGTACTGGGTCCGGAGCCTCAACTTCACAACGGAGCAGCGCCCGGCGCCCCTGAAGTGCATCCTGGGAGGACGGTTCTTTGATAAAGACGATAGCGGCCTGGGCACCTGCAGATGCAGATGTGGGAGAAGCAGGGTCAGGAGGACCTGATGCCTCCATCCTAACGTCCTAACACAGGGGAAACGGGGCCGTGAACACAGCTGGTCAATAAACATAGGTACAAAGAACAATGTTATAGTTGCAAAAGGTGCTCAGAGGAGCTCCAACTGTGCTGGATGCGCTGCAGAATCCAAAGACAAAATGCCCCAGGTCAAGGAGCCTTGAGTTCTGAGGCTGGGAAGGACAAATGCATGAGATGTGTCTGTGGCCATGAAAATGCCAAGTGGGTGGTGTGGAAAGCTGGTGCCTGCAGAATGCAAATAAGGAAGGGTGCCCTGAGGACTGGGTGGGTGCCCATGGTATCCAGCTTCACGAAGAGAAGAGCCCAGACCTACAGGACCAGATCCAAGGTCTTGATGCTAGGCTGGGAACCAAGGGACATGAAAAGTAACCCAACCCTCCCCTGCTGACCCCAGAGTGAAGGCACAGAACAAAGTTCAATCCTGACCTGAAGAACATCACGGGAAAACAACAACTTAGCCAGAAAACCCCAGAGTACCAGCAAGGAAGGCAGCCACAGCTCTGACGCCCATCCACAGATGCCCTGCAGCCCTGAGACGTTACCCTTTCACTCGAGAAGCCAAATTCTCTAGACGCAAGAGCTATGGCCAAGCTGTGTAAAGGCTGCCCTGATGTCTGGTCTATCTCTGAGAGCCCAGCTGCAGTCAAAGTCACAGAGTTGTACGCAAAGCCACTGACCCTCCTGCACACGGTCACTCGGGCTTTAGTCAGAACCAGGGGAACAACTATGAACAAGGAGCCTCCACCCCCACCCACCCTTGCAACCAAAGGCGGAACCAGGGCCGGGGGCAACAAGGGAAAATCAAACACCTGTGCTGAGCAGATGGGCTAGGCAGGCCGAGGGCAGGGCTGGACATGCGAGTGGCATAGTTACAGCAGTGTCAGAGGTAACACACTGGGCTTTGTTCCTGCCCCACGTGGGTGCCTGGCAGAGTCCTGGAACCAACGGGCTTGAACGTGGAAGAGATGTTCCCAGCCACCAGGAAGAAGCAGGCTCAGGGCCATATAAGGGAGGGAGACACTAATGAGGTCTTCTTCCCTGTTACTTTCCAACTCACTGGGGAGCAATCACGGCTCAGCCAGCACTCTCTGAGGACCCTGGAGATGAGGTTTGGTTCTTCAGAGATTCTATCTTAGGGTCCATATGAGGGGCTATTCTAGAACCAATCCACCTCCCAACCTTCCCAAAGGCCCACAACCCCCAACATAAGACACTCAGGGAGCTGGAAGTGCCCCAAAGCACCCTTCTTCCTTCTCAATGGGGTCCTGTTGGTTCTCTGTGCAAGACAATTCTCCACCAAGCAGGGTGATCCCACCCACTGTGCCAGTTAACAAGCATGCCTTCAGGCACCTCAGTTCCGGTGCCAACCCAGACACTCCCCTATCCATTTCTAAATACCCCACAGGGGTGTGGTCCTGCCCCCGCTAGGCATCATGGTAGGAACCTTTTGTGGTATAGAACTGTAAACTCAGGCCCAGAAATACGAAGGATTTATTAAGGGTCAGACAACCCACATGTTACAACGCCATGCCCACAACCTAAAGAAGCCAACTCCTCATCTCGGGCTCTGCCCAGCCCTGCCCTGGAAATATCTGATCCTACAAGGGCGAGTCGGTTTCCTCAGTTAGGTAGTGTGGCAGACATTCCTCCCACAGACAATATGAGGCTCTCAAAGACACTCACAGAACACTGGTTGACCTGAAGAAAATTCATGTCTTGGACAGGCCTGGCACCAGGAACACTTGCCAGCCTCCTCTGGTGACAGGCAGAATCGGCTCTACTCCATGATCCTCTGTAAACGCAATTCACCAAAAATCTTGGGACCCTCAACCCATAACTCCAGGATGTTCACCAAGGAGCAGAGACATCACCTCTCTCCCTTGGGTGGTAGCCAGGGTGTCCAACTTGTTGCTCAGAATAGTATGAACACAGTCGAACAGATTGTAAACTTGCTTAAAAAAAAAAAAAAAAACAAAACAAAAAAACACAGAGTCTTGGGCTGCAAGAGATGGCTCAGTGATGAAGAGCACTGACTGCTCTTCCAGAGGTCCTGAGTTCAATTCTCAGCAACCACAGTGGCTCACAACCATCTGTAATGACCTCTTCTGGTGTGTCTGAAGATAGCTACAATGTACACATATACATAAAATAAATAAGTAATTCTTAAAAGACAACCACAACACAGGAGTCTTAAAAAAAATAAGTGTATGTGTATGCGTACACATGTGCACATGCATGAAGAGGCCAGAGGTCAACCTCAGGTACTACTCCTCAGCAGGGTCTCTTCAGTGATCTGGAACTTATCAAGTAGGCCAGACTGTCTGGCCAATGAGCCCCACGGGGGGCCTTCTGTCTTATGCCCCTCTGATGCTAGGTTCCAAGCATATGCCACCACACCTGGATTTTTAGGTGGGTTCTGGGGATTGAACTCAGGTCTTCATGCTTGTGTGGCAAGCACTATACTAATTGAGCCATCAGTTCTGAAGTGGTTCTATTTATATATTTGTGGGTGTGTGTTGGTGTGTGTATAGGCAGATTGCTTATGTACGGAGATCTGAAGATAATTTGTTAGAGCTGGTTCTCTCCTTCTACCATATAGGTTCCAGGAATTGAACCTGGATGGCAAGTGCCAACTGTATAACCATCTTACTGATTAAACCCTTGAGACTTTTTGGGGGGTGGAGAGAGGAAACAACTTGATTCCATGTGTGGTCTTCTTTTTCCTTACAGGTTCATTTTCTTTTAATGATGTATTTCGAGTGTGTTGAGCTTCAGACAGATCCAGTCTGATCCTGTTCCGCTCCGTGCTCTTCCCACAGGAGGATCTTGTGAGCCATAACGCAGCTATGTGTGTGAAATGCCTCGGCCAGAGTTCACCTTTGGTAAGAGGCAACTACTGTAAAGCCCATGAACTCTTCCTGCTCAAGGATTCAAATTCTCAAACATTAGACAACTCTCCTCATGCCAAGGCTCGGGAATATGCCCAAAGCCTAGACAGAAGAGAGATCACCACCAGAAAGCAGAGAACAACCCAGATGGTGGGTGGGACGAAGGAATAGGCCCTGGGGGTACAGGAACCACAGACCACCTGCTCAGAAATCTGAGAAGATCTTGCCCGTGTAACTCTGAGGGACACAGCTCAGCCTCCCCTCCCCTCAGCTTTCCACATCCCCTCCTGGGGCCAGGGCTACGATTCTCTAGAGCTGTGACCAGAGATGCAGCATTCCCAGACTGCCACTCAGAGCCCCCGCCATCCCACATCCCTATGACATGGCCTGGGAAACATCAAAGTGGGGCCTCCCAGGGGCCTCTGTGCTGACGTCAGCTCACAGCAGGTCCTGGTTAGTGCCTGGCTGGGGTAGTCTTAGATGTTTCCAAAGTTTCTAAAGCCAGCAGGAAGGAGCCTCCGGGCTTCTCAGAGCCCCTACTCAGTGGCCCCCACATTTGCTCAGAAGGCAGTGGGAATGTGCCTGGGCTGCCAACCTGCATGGCTTGTTGTAAACATTTCTCCAGCGATGTTTTGGGGAACCAGGGAGTCCTGGCAGCAATGCCAGACCCCAGGAGCTCTTAGCTTTGTGCAGAGGTGGCTTTCGGGGGACTAAGGTGGTCGCTATTTCAAGGTGGTACATCTCCTGTCTTTACCACTAACTAGAGGAATGGCCTCCAGTCTGTGGTCTGAGAAAGGCCTTCTTGGGACTCACTGGCCCTGGGTCTCCTAAAGCTGCACTGTCTCTCTTCACTGGGCCTTATGGAGCTGCAGCACAGCAACCTACTCAATAATGGCAGTTTGCTTGCCTCCAAGCAGCCCTGTCCAGGTATAATCTGGGGAGTGTCAGGACTCCAGACT
The DNA here is from genome assembly GCA_021653895.1 of Mastomys natalensis. NCBI lineage: Eukaryota > Metazoa > Chordata > Mammalia > Rodentia > Muridae > Mastomys > Mastomys natalensis. Next base: position 97,762 of record JAJTUV010002335.1, read on the forward strand.
ACCATCCAGGCTGTTCAAGGGCTAAATGGATTTATATATGCGAGGTTCGCATCTAGAACGGGAGCAGGTAGGCAGGAGCTCTGCCTGTGGGCACGAGCAGCCCAAGAAGCTCCCTGGCAACAAGATGCAGGCAGAGCCATCTCCCTCTACCAAGCAGAATCCCCAGCACAGCTGGAGCTTCAAATACCTCATAAGGGCACTTTCTGAGCCATACCTTTGGCTCATTAATAGCCAACTACATAGACATTTACCCTAACTGTATCTCTAGTCCTAGCCTCTTAAAAAAAAAAAAAAGAAAAAAAGGCAATTTCCATGCCTGCTCTATGCCTGACACCCAACTGCACCTGATACACAACCCTGATCTAACACCTAACCCTCTCTGGACTCCAGACTCACAGAGTCTCTGTGCATGGGTATATGCTTATACATATGTGTCGACACACTCGCTATATGGAAGGAACAGCAGAAAGTTTGGTTTTGAGAATCCTGTTTTGTGGTACTGGGGTTCAAACCGAAGGCCTTGCGCACGCTGAGGCAACGTGCTCTATCACGGAATACACACCCAACCCTTGGCGTGTACACAAGGGTACACTTGGAAAAGAGATCTCACTACAGAGCCATGGCTGGCCCGGAGCTTGCTATGTAGATCAGGCTGACCCAAGCTCACAGAGATCGGACTGCCTCAGCCTCCCGAGTGTGGGATGGATTAAATGAGCGCTCCAGAGAGCCTGGCATCAGTCCTTGCTCTTGACAAACAGGGTCTTACAAAGTGGCTCAAGTCTACCTTGAATGTGAGATCCTCCTGACTTTGCCTTCCAAGTACTGAGATTACACATACATGAGATTACACATACATGCCCTCACCTGTAACAGGACGCTTTCCCTACTCACTCTGGTTCTAAGTCATTTTGGCTAATTCATTGTGTGTCGCATCCAGTTCAGTTGCCCATCATCTCTCAAGGGCTATCCCTCTGACCTATGGGAGGAAATGCCTCTTGGACCATACAAGGCTCAGAACCTACATAACTTAATGAAATAATTCTAATCCTTCTTTTCTCTCTTGTAAAAAAAAAAAACAAAAAAAACCCACTCTTTGGACCGAGCCCCTGCAATCCTAGTTACTGAGCTGCATTATCTTGGCAGCCCAAGCTTTCCAGGTACAGCTCCGGACACCACAAGGGCATTTCACATGGTTGTGTATGTTCATGAGGGACTGTATTACCTCCCCTATACCCAAGGGCCACCAGTCATACAGACCTGGCTAAGTCTTGCACACCAGAGCTCAAGACTGAACTGCCAGCTCCAGGGTTCAGGTCCCTATGAGGAAAGTCCTCAACTTCAGGTGGCCCTGGAACTTACACAGAGTGGCTCTTGCTGAAACAGTACCAACAGAGATGAGCGACAGTGTGCCAGGTTTCCATGCCATCTCTAGAGCAACACTAAGGCACAGGCCAGGACAAGTACCCAGGTGAGGGAGCAGCCGGGCTCCTGTCCCGCAAAAAGACAGTCTCCAACACAAGACTCTCCATGTGGACACTTCTACTTCTTTTCTCTTGAAAATTTATTTATGTGTCTGTGTCTGTTTGAGTCATGCTGCATATGTATAGGTGACCTTGGGGACCAGAAGAGGGCATCAGATGCCCTGGACATGGCCAAGAGGAATGTGGTCCTGGGAACTGAACCCAGGTCCTTGCAAGAGCAGCAAGCAGTCCTAAGCGCTCAGCTACCCTTTGCCGTGCTTCCTTGAGGCTGGGTTTCATGCAGCCTATGGTGGCCTGCTATACAGCGAAGGATGGTCTTGAACTTCCAATGCTCTGGCTGCTAGGACTGCAGGCAAGTTGATCAGGGTGTTGAGATCCAACCTGGGTCCTTTGGAAAAGCAACCAGTGATGCTGAGACACCTTTTCAGGCCCTAGCGATTAACGTCTGAGGAATACATCTCTACCACCGTGGGAATAGATCACTGGGATGAACGGCAAGCCCAGTCACCTCCCAGCTCACCCAGGTTGTCATTTGTGCCTGCGAGTTGAGATATCCTTTGGCGCCCACTCTAAGGACACATGTAGTTTCAGCACCCACAGGTCTGAGGCCAAGCACGTATGTCCAGCACCACGTGGATCCAAGCAGACTTGAGACATAAGTGCTCCACAGCCTCTGGCCACACCATAGGTGTGACACCCTGTCTTCTATGGGCAGGGTAGAACCCAACAGATGTGATTCACCCGTAGGGACCCCAGAGCATCTGTGCATGTCTCCAAGGAAGCAGCAAAGTCTCAACTCAGAGCGAAGTGGGGGTCATGAAGAAAAAACATGGGGCAGGGAGAGAGACCTGGGTTCTAGTCCTACTAAGAACATAACCCTAGCAGATGGCCCCTGCCCAGGCTCCAGGACATAACTCTGAATTAATTAGCTCCAAGGACGCTGCGAAGCATTGGAGACTCAGAGCCTCTGTTCTCCAGGCTGCTGTCTCCAGCCCAGCCTGCGGCTGCACAGTTGACTCTCATTTGGAAAATGTGGGGCCAGGCCTTGGAGGGATTACGTGTGACCCTTTCCACACAGCAGGTGCACTGGGCCTGAGGCAGCTGGGGGCGCAGAGGAGAGGGATCTGTCATCTTCGCTGTGACCGTCCCTCTCCTAGGCTCAGTCTCCTAATGAGAGTCTCTACTGCATCCTATGCCACTGAGGCCACGTGACACACCCACATGGAGGGCTGACACTTGTCGGCATGATGATGCTTCTGTGCCCCTCCTGGTGACTAGGACACTAGGAAAAGTACCCCATGAGCATGTGTGGCAGTGGTTCTCAACCTTCTGATGCCACGACCCTTTAATACCGTTCCCCACGTTGTGGTGACCCCCCAACCATAAAATTATTTTTGTTGCTATTTCATATCTGTAATTTTGCTGCTGTTATGAACTGTAATGTATTTTCTTTCTTTCTTTCTTTTTTTTTTTTTTTTGTGGTTTTTCGAGACAGGGTTTCTCTGTGTAGCCCGGGCTGTCCTGGAACTCACTCTGTAGACCAGGCTGGCCTCGAACTCAGAAATCCACCTGTCTCTGCCTCCCAAGTGCTGGGATCAAAGGCGTGCGACACCGCTGCCCGCTTGTAATGTATTTTCTAATGGTCTTAGGAGACCCCCGTGAAACGGTCATTTGACCCCCACGTTGGGCTGATAACTGTCACATGACTGCCCCTCTCCTGAAATAGGGTTCTAGATTTACTTCCATCTGACACGGCCAATTTGATTTTCCTCTATGGGCCGACTTTCCGGTTTGGAAGATGGGAGCCTTGAATAGATTTCTGCACCACCCCCAGCTTACAAGAGGCAATTTAAATTTAACTTAATGTGAAATGACATTCAAGTGAGTTGGAGAGACGACAGCTCAACAGTCAAGTACTAGCTGCTCTTCTAGGGGCCCCAGCACCCACATCAGGTGGCTCACAACCATCTTTTGTGGGATCTGAAGCTCTCTGACCCCTTTGGGCACCTATATGATATACATAAAATCATAACACATATACACACCACCCACACACACACACACACCACACAATTTTTAAAATAATAAAAAGAACAAGAAATAAAGTCATAAAATTCTCTTTCCCAGACTCTGTCCACTCGCCACATTTGAAGTACACAGGAGTCACATGTAGCTGTCAGTCACCACACTGAATGGAACAGAGAAAACAGCTCCACCCTGGAAGAGTCCCACTCAGTGGCAATGCCTGCCCGCCTCTTGCCAGGTTCTGTAAGATGCTGTGCTATTTCTGAGCTATGGAATTCTCAACACTGGTCAGCAGGATTTATTTTTGCATCTGTATGTGTGTGGTATGATGTATGTGTGAGTGTGTGTGTGTCTGTGGTGTCTAGTGTATGGTGTGTGTGTGTGCGTGTAATGTGTGCGTATGTGTGTAGAGTGTGTATGTGCGCAAGTGTGCATGTGTGTGTGTGTGTGTAGTATGTATGGTGTGTGTGTGGTGTGTGATGTGTACTGCATAGTGTGTGTGTGTGTGTGGTGTGTATGTGTGTGAGTGTGCGTGTGTGCATGATGTGTGTGTGTAATGTGTAAGTGTGCGAGTGTGCGTGTGTCTGTGTCTTTCTCCATCACTCTCTACCTTATATGAGGTGGACGCTCTCACTTGAACAGAGACTCCGCTTCGGCTGGCTAGCTAGCCGCTTGCCCCTGTGCACTGGGATTAGAGGTGGCTGCTACACCTATCTCCCAGTTAAGAAGGTTCTGGAGATCTGAAGTCCAGTCTTCCACTCATTCAGCAGGCTCCCACTGAGCCAACTCCCAGCCCCTCAGCACAGTTTTATAGACACTCTGGAGTTGGGATGTCTTCATCAATGCCGGAATGAGTGCCCACCCCTGGTCTCCCATGATGCACCAGGAAAGTAAGGGCTTTCTTTTTGTTTGTATGTAGCATTCTTAAATATGATAGTTGGTCTACATGTAAGTATTTTTGAAAGGTTTTTGTTTTATTTTGAGCTATGTTTTCGTGTGTGGGTTTGTGTGTGTGAGTGCAGATACTTATAGAGGCCAGAAGAGGGCGTCAGATAGCCTTGAGGCTGCAGTTAGAGGTGATAGGCATCTAACACAGGAGCCAGGAACTGAACTGGGGTCCTCTGTAAAAGCTGTCAGTGCTCCTAAAAGCTGGGCCAATTTCTCACTCCCTAAACAAGTTTGTTTGTTTGTTTGAATTTACATTGGTATTCTGCCTCCATGTATGTCTGTGTGAAAGTATTAAACTCCCTGTAACTGGAATTATAGACAGTTGTGAACTGCCATGTGGATGCTGGGATTTGAACCTGAGGCCGTTGGAAGGACAGCCAGTGCACTTAACTGCTGAGCCATCTCTCCAGCCCCTAAACAGGTTGGTTTGTTTTGTTTTGTTTTTTTTCCCCTTTCCTTCCCTCTTGTTCCAGCCCTGCTTGTTCTGGCCCCACTCACTCCAGCCCAAAGGTTTATTTATTATTTATTATATGCAAGTACACTGTAGCTGTCTTCAGACACACCAGAAGAGGGTATAAGATCTCATTACAGATGGTTGTGAGCCACCATGTGGTTGCTGGGAATTGAACTCAGGACCTCTGGAAGAGCAGCCCATGCTCTTAACCGCTGAGCCACCTCTCCAGCCCTAAATGGGTATTTTTAACTTATACAAACTCTTTTACGCTGTGTCTCTGTACTCCACATCCATACTGTTTTGAAGTTCCCTTCCTGTGGTCTGCACCCACACCCTGCTGTCCTCCTCAGACGATGAAGGGCAGGAAAAGCAAAAAAAAAAAAAAAAGTATTCATTTTTAGAGAGATGAAGAGATGCCTCTATAGTTAAAGACGGCTTGCTGCTCTTCCAAGGGACCAAACTTCAGTTCACCCAGCACCCAGCACCCACCAAGCTGCTCCAGGAATCTGGTGCCTCTTCTACCTCTGCGGGCACCTGTACACACTCAACCCCACACACCACACATCTCACACACAGAAACAAAAGTAAATCTTAGAGTAATAATAACAAGCACCATGTAGTGGCGCACACCTTAATCCTAACACTCAGGAGGCAGAAGCAGGAGGATCTCTGTGAGTTCAAGGTCAGCTTAGTCTACAGAGCAAGTTCCAGGACAACCAGGGATATATAATGAGACTATCTCATATAAATTATTTTTTAAGATTTATTTATTTTACATATGTACTATATATGTACATATGTATATGTACAATGTAGCGCATCTGAAGACTACAGCTACCTTCAGACACAGCAGAAGAGGGCATCAGATCCCATTACAGATGGTTGTGAGCCACCATGTGGTTGCTGGGAATTGAACTCTAGAAGAGCAGCCAGTGCTCTTAACCCTGAGTCATCTCTCCAATGCAATACAAATCATTTTTTTAAGCCAGGTGATGGTTGATAGCTCACACCTTTAACCCTAGCACTCAGGAGGCAGAAACAGGTAGATCTCAAGAGTTTGAAGCCAGCATGGTCTACAGATTAAGTTCCAGGACAACCAGGGCTACACAGAGAAACCCTGTCTAGAAAACAAACAAAGCGGGCAGTGGTGGCACATGCCTTTAATCTCAGTACTTGGGAGACAGAGGCAGGAGGATTTCTGAGTTCGAGGCCAGCCTGGTCTGCAGAGTGAGTTCCAGGACAGCCAGGGCTATGTAGATTAACCCTGTCTCAAAAAACAAAACAAACAAAAAAATTTTTAAAACAAGTAGGTAGCTGAATACAGCTGTCCACAACCTGAAGTCAATCTTTACAACATAATTTCCTTCTTACATGCAGAGGAACTCCTGTTTCCCCAAGTGTCAGGGTACCCTCGGGGCCTCCATACCCTCCCCCCACACACACCCCAGCCTTGCCTCTCCTGCTCTCCATCCTCTTTGCTCCGAAAGTCGTCTGAGAAGCTGGACCTCAGCTGACTTCAAAGGCAGCATCATTAGTCTCTATTTTTATACTTAGAAATGTTCTGCAAACCACGTCCCGAGCAGCCAAGGCAGCGGACTGTGAGGAAATCACTTTGCTATGCCATGATGTGGAAGGCCTGTGGCAAGCTGCATCTGACACATGGCCAGGACGTGCAGTGATGTCGAACACATGTGCAGGGGGCTGAGGCGCCCCTCAGCAGCTGGGCTGCTTGCTAGAGGTAGGGCCCAGGAGTCAGAGCCACACACAGCCCCTTCCCAGAGAAGAGACATCCACCTGTCTTTACCAACAGCTGCTTCTGGGCCAGCTCTTGGGGGCGCCTCCCCAGAGACCTAAAAGGCCATGAGTCAGGACAACCTGGGACACAAAGGGAAGAACCCAGACTGAATGGGAGGTGCGAGGGGGACCGAGGCTGCTTGGAAGTGCTGACGGTTTGAGGCAAGGTTACATTCCTGGCTCCCAGGACTGTGGGTGAGGATCCTGGGAAAAGGGCAGAATGTCACATGGAGCCCTTACCCCGTGTCACCAAATACTGTCTTCTCTGTCATTTCTGCTTCCATAGGCCTGGAAAATGCTGACTAAGGTACAGGAGAGGTGGCCATAGCCATGTAGTATGTCATAAATGCAGCCATGCCTGCTGCTTAGCTGCCACTGACAGGCAAGCTCTGTCCTCCCATCCTGGATTGAGGGGGCATCTGTGGCCTGGACGGGCCAGCTGTGTGATTACAGTCAAGCCATCGGACTTCTTTAAATACTTGGCGGCGCCTCATAAATGTCATCATACTGCTGACATTGCAAACTCTTAACCACATTACTAACGACTTGGGTTTTTTGTTTTAGTTTTTCGTTTTTTGTTATTTTTTTTTGTCTTAGTTTGATTCTATTGTTCTCTTTGCAACGCTAGGGATTAAACCTTAGAATCTTGCCCACGCCAGGCAAACACTATCACTGGGCTGGAGCGATGGCTTGACAGTTAGAACCCTGGCTGCTCTTGCAGAGGACCCAGGTTCCTTCCTCAGCACCCACATGGAGGCTCACAACCATCCTTAACTAATTCCAGTTCCAGGGGATCCAGTGCCCTCTTTTTTTTTTTTTTTTTTTTTTTTAATTTGTATTTAGGTGTCTGTGTTTGTATGCAATGTGAGCACAGGTGCCCACAGAGGCCAGGAGAGGGTGTCAGACTCCTGGAGCAGGAGTAACTGCCAGCTGTGAGCCACTGACCTAGGAGCCAGGAACAGAACTCAGTTCCTCTAAGAGAACGGCCAGTGCCCTTAACCACCGGGCCATCTCTGTGGCATCTCATACTTTACTTAAAAAAAAAAAAAAATCTAGATTTGATCCCCAGCTTCTTACACACAGACACATTTCCCTCTCAAAAGCAACACTTTAAAAATATATCATTTAAGCCAGCCAGCGGTGGCACACCACAGCAGTCGCTGCGCTCTGGAGTTGGAGGAGGCCCTCTCTCCCGAGTTCAAATCCCTGTCCTTGCCTGTCAATCAATGTCAGAAAAAATATATATATATGTATGTTGTGCGTGTGTGTCTGTCTGTCTATCTATCTATCTATCTATCTATCTATCTATCTATCTATCTCCGGGCAGTAGTGGCGCACACCTTTAATCCTAGCACTTGGGAGGCAGAGGCAGGCGGATTTCTGAGTTTGAGGCCAGCCTGGTCTACAGAGTGAGTTCCAGGACAGCCAGGGCTACACAGAGAAGCCCTGTCTCAAAAAACCAAAAAAATAAATAAATAAATAAAATAAAAATATATCATTTAGGCCTAGAGAGAAGGATCAGTGGTTAAGAGCACTGACTGCTCTCCCAGAAGTCCTGAGTTCAATTCCCAGCAACCACATGGTGGCTCACAACCATCTGTGATGGGATCTGATGCCCTCTTCTGATGTGTCTGAAGACAGTGATGGTGTACTCACATTCATAAAATAAATAAAATCTTTAAAAATATTTATATTACCAAGCCTGATGACCTCAGTTCAATGGCTGGAATCTGCATAGTTGAATAAAAGATACTTATTTCCCCCATATATAGAGTTTAGAAAATGCATTCTGGCTAAAGATGGCAGAATAAGGATTTCAATTTCTAAATCAATAACAACAGATGAATAAACAACAACAGATGAAGAAGGAACAGAAACAACTCCTTAAAATTATTTTTAAAACCACCAAAAACAACCAGTTCATGGCCTACCCTGGCTACAAACACCATAAAACAGAACATGTATGCACCCATGCTCACACATGTGCATATGCATACACTTGCATACACTCATGCTGTCATACATGCATATGCAGCCCAAGAAAAATAGAGCTCGCCGGGCGGTGGTGGCGCACGCCTTTAATCCCAGCACTTGGGAGGCAGAGGCAGGCGGATTTCTGAGTTCGAGGCCAGCCTGGTCTACAGAGTGAGTTCCAGGACAGCCAGGGCTACACAGAGAAACCCTGTCTCGAAAAACCAAAAAAAAAAAGAAAAATAGAGCTCTTCGGAGCGGCCGAAACACCTGAGGTTTATTCTGTGCCTACTCTGCCAGCCTGTAAGTTGGAGTCTGGGAGGCTCAGAGATCTGGTTTTCTTAAGTGTCCATCTGTTCTTAAAGGATTGCCTTATAGACTTGCAAAGTCAGGAATGAGGGGCAGAGATAGAGACAGAGGAAGAGACGAGAGGTGTGTGTGGGGAAGGGTGGGACATGAGAGACGCTTGCAGACAACAGAGCTGAGAGATGGGACAGAGAAATCAAGAGAATGGGAGAGGAAGGGCCAAAGAGAAAGCTGGACCGGAAGAGGGAGAACAGGGGACCGACAGGCATAAAGGCACGGACAGGCGTGATCTGAAAGACAAACACAAAGATGGGTAACAGATAAGAGGACACAACAATCAGAGAGACAAGAGTAGACATGAGCACATGTAAGGCTCCCTGTGTCTGTAGCGTTGGCCCCAGACCTCAACTAACCCTACTAACTGCCCCTGCAGATCAGACCTGGGTCTCCAGGAAAGGAACTGTGCAGTGACTGAGGGCACATCAGACAGCTGCTGGCCACAGGCCCCCGGGTCTGCTCAGAGAAGGATATATAATGAAGGTGATGGTATTGTGTGCAGGGCAAACAGAGGGGAGGGGGAGGGGCTACACACCTGTGCAAGATCCAGGACATTTATAATGGAGAGCCCTCGATTTAGAGGCTCCTGGTAAATAATTCATCAGGAAGAGGACAGCGCCTTCCCTGGCCTCATCCATTATTCAGCATAAGAAATGCGCCATGTTATAACGCTTCCTGACATCTAAAAATGGGCTGAGCCATTAGGCCAGGAACAAGAGGGCAGCAGAGCCAATTTCTACCCAACTTTTCCAGAACCCCTGACCCAGCAGTCCTGTGGCTTTGGAACCTTACTAACTGTTCCTCTAAGTCACAGCAGCTACTCGGGGTGTTGCAAGGCCTGTAATCCCAGTTACTTGGGAAGGTGAGGCAGGAGGATCACAATCAAGGCCAGCTAGGGCCAAATAGCAAGTTTAAGGTCAGCTTAGGCAACTGATCAAGACTCTGGCTCAACCTGAAATTTAACAAGATCTGGGCTCTGGGGATGGAGAGAAAGCTTAGTGGTAAGAGCATGGGATGCTCGTCCAGTGGACCTGCGTTCAGTTCATAGCACCCACATGGCGGCTGCTCACAACTATCTCTAACTCCAGTTCCAGGGGATCAGAGCCTCCTCAGGCATCAGGTATATACATGGTGCATAGAACATACACACAGGCAAAAAAGCCATACACATAGAAAATTAAAAATTAAATGAACAAATAGTCTGGGAGTGTAGCTCAGGGGTCGAGCCATTGGCCTAGCACGCCCAAGGTCAGGCCTGGGGTCAGTCCCCAGCATAGAGGCAAGGAGTGGTACACTCTTAGCTTCCCGGAAGAGCTCCACTGTGAGATCCCAAGGGTAGCCCAGGAACAGGCCCCAGAGTAGACAAGTGTGACCTAAATGATCAGGGAGTTTCATGTCTCTCACTAGAAGGAAGTTGCCTGACTTGAAACTTGGGGCACCACAGTCCCCAAAAGGTTTTACGGAGCAAGTGAGTGTCCCTACCAAGCACACAGAGCTGTGCCCTACATGCCTGGCTCTGAACATGCAAGTCTCCATCTCTTCCATGTCAAATGAACTGATGTCACCTGTTCTCTACTCTGCAAGTCCACCACCAGGACAAAGGGACTACAGGAAATCCAAAGAGCTAAACAACTTCTAGGTCCTAGCCCAGAGGCCTGAATGGAGGAACAACATTTCGGGGCAAGAAGTCAGGCACCGATAAGCTGGTTCCCATGACCCACGTGTGGAAGGGGCAAGTGACTCTCAAGTTGTCCTCTGACCTTCACTTGTGTACCACAGCATGTGTGTGTCCCCAACCCTCACATAAACACAAGATGTAACCAACAACAACAACAACAAGCCTGGAGACTGGAGGGCAGCCTGCATTCAAGTCCCACACCCTTACCAAGAACACCCTTACCTTGGACACCCTGTTTACTATCCTGGAACTTGCTTTGTAGAGCAGGCTGGTCTCGAACTCACACAGAGGCCACGTGGGTGTGTATGCCATGCCAAGTGTGGGGGGTCAGAGGACACCCTGAGGCAGTCAGTTTGCTCCTTCCAGCATGTGGGTCCCAAAGATCAGACTGGAGTTCTCAGGCTTTGTGACAAGGGCCTTTACCTGCTGAGCCGTTGGGTTGGCTCTCACTACTTTTTAAAGGATGCCCAACCTATACAAGTAACTCTTGCTTAGAACAGGACTTAACGTAATTCCTTTTCTGTCCTTCCTTCTTTCTTTTTTTTTTTTTCTTTCAGTGTTGTAGTTTAACTGATGTTGAAAAATCCACCCTGGATATGGGCGGCACCATCCCATAGGCTGGGGTCCTGGATCAAATAAAAAGGAAAAGGGGACCAGACGGCAGCATTCGTCTCTGCCTGCAGGAATGTGGGCGTGCTGTAACAACTGCCACCCACGACATCAACAGTGGACTGCGGGCCCTCAAACTGTGAGCCACACCAAATCATTTCTCCTTTAAGTTGCTTTTGTCAAGGAAAAACAGTAATGTATCCAGACTACTTCAAAGCCAATGCTGTTCTTGGGGACGCAGGCCGATCACTGCAACCCCTGAAGGCTGAGACAGAAGGATCAGGACTTTTAGTCCAGCCTGAGCGCTGTGGTAAGATTTTTGTCTCAAAAAATCAAAAAAAAAAAAAAAAAAAAAAAAAACCAACACAATTCATACAGTCACGATAACAGTTTTTTGTTTGTTTGTTTTAAATGCCCAAAAGTGTCTGTCTCACTGGTCTCCTCTGAAGGATGCCAGGAAAAATATACTTCATTATTGTGAAAAGTGACAATTATTAATTATTAATAAGGTGCTTATTTTTCTTTTTTTTTTTTTGTACTTTTGAGACATAGTCTCACAATGTAGACCAGGCTGGCCTCGAACTCACAGAGAACTCACAGAAATCTGCATGCCTCTGCCTCCAGTGCGCTGAGACTAGAGGTGTGTGCTACCACAGACAGCTTTTCTCCCTTTTAAAGAACAGTTATAGCTCAGGATAATGAAACAAATGGGAGGTTTGTCTTCCTAGGAATTTCCAGCTAATGAATAGAGTATCCTCATTTTATAGTCTCCTAATGAAATAATGGCTCTAGCAGTGATTGCTGATGCCTGCTGATCTCAGAAGACAAGCAGATGTGATGTGTCTACTGAGGGAGATGCACATGGGACAAAGATCAAATCCAGACCCAATAAAGCCTGGCTTCATTACCAACAGGCTCTGGAATCTCTCTCAACTAATTTAGAATTTAAACAGAGATGGCTCAGTGGTTAAGCATCTGCTCAAAGCCTGCTGGCCAGAGTGGGATTCCCTAAGACCATGTGATGTAAAGTCAGAAGCAACTGCACAGCATGCCATTCACCTCTGCTTTGTTTGCTTGTTTTGTTGTTTCCTGCTTAGATTCAGGGTTTCTGCTGAGTAGCCCTGGCTATCATGGGACAAACTCTGTGACCAGGCTGGCCTTGAACTCAGAGATCTGCCTGCCTCCACCTCCTCTACGTGGTTGCTCAAATCTAACACTGGGCCAAGACTTCACAGACTACCACCACCACCACCACCACCACCACCACCACGACGTCTGCCCCACGGAAAGCCCACAGAAGGTAAGAGCTAAGCTCACACTTAGCTAACTTCATCCCAGGTGGCTTCATGGGAGGTGGGCACACAGGAAGCATCAGCTGGTTTGTGGTGATTTAACTGCTCCAGATAACCTGATCAAGTTCTCTCTACCCCGAGTGGCATCCTCCGAGGGTCAGACCCTAATATGGGTTCCGGGTAGGCAATTACATTAATTATCATCATTAATTCAGCAAACATTTATTTAGAGCCTACCATGTGCCAAGTGCTCTGTAAGTCACTGGAGATGCAAAGAGAAAAACACACAATTACTGTCTTTAAGTGTCTCAGCTCAGTGGGGGAGTCAGACAAGCAAACATATAATTACAGTAATAGCTAACTCACTGACCCGCACGACGTACCAGGCGCCGTTCCCAGCATGTTAACCATGCTGTCTTGTTAAGGCTCATGCCCGCCCAGTGGAACGCATGCCACAATCCCCACCATGCAGATGTAATAACTGAGGCATAGAAACAAAGCTACTTCCTGAAGCTTATGGAAGCTGGTAAGAGACAAAATGCAGAAGTCAAACCTCAGGTCACACACCTGGCTCCAGGGCAAGGTTTACCGTGATCACTAGCCTTGCCTGTTCTGTCGCTCATGATGGGAGAGAACAGAGAATTCTTAAGAGAAGCCTCTCAGTCAGAGGGAAGGGATATACAGATGGGGGATTAGGGGGAACCTAGAAGGTATCTTCAACACAAGCCTTTATGGAGTTATAGAAGAAGGAAGCCTGGAAAATAGAAAGTCAGAAGCAAGAGGGACAGAGATGGAATTCAGTTGTAGATGTGACTAGGACACGCCAAGTTCTGCTGAGGTGCAAGCCCCAGCACAGAACAACAAACATAAAATAAAAGCCAGAGACTGCTGGGCAATGGTGGTGCACGCCTTTAATCCCAGCACTCAGGAGGCAAAGGTGGACGAATCTCTGAGTTTGAGGCCAGCCTGGTCTACAATGTGAGTTCAAGGACAGCCAGAGCCACACAAAGAAACCCTGTTTCGAAAAACCAAAAATGAATGAATGAGTGAGTGAGTGAATGAATGAATGCCAGAGACTAGGTAAGAGCAGAAAGCTCTGAGAGGCCATGGCCATATTGCTGTGGGGCTGGGAGGCGAAGGCAGCGAGAATGTACCTTGCTCTGGGTGTCCCCCCGTTAAAAAACAAATCACCACCAAACAAGTCCACCTTTCCAAACTGCCACAAAAAAGCTAAACTCTCCGTCGTGAGGAGAGCGGCAGGCTTCACCATGGAAGTCCTGAGTCCTGGCCAATACCATACCTGTTCTACAATCTCCAAGGCTGTTTCGGAAGGGCCACCCCTGAAGATGGGCTGCCCCACCTCAGCAAATGCCAAGTTAATTCTAAACTAAATCACATTCACAGGTACCAAGCTCAGAAATAAAGCAAAAGAAAGTTGTTTGGGCTCGAGCCGTGGGTGCTCGCCTCAGTTTCCTGTCTGCTGGGCTACAGGCATGTATCAACACACTGATGGGCGGGCACGCGGGCTCTGCCGGGGCACAGGCCCCGCCAGCAGCAGGGCACTGTTCTCATGCTGGGACACACATGGTGAACGGGACACCATCTGATTTCTGTCCTCAGGTTTCCTACAGCTTTTCTCTGAAGATGGAGTAAAAGCAGCAGGGTCCAGCCTGGAAAGCCGAGAGTCTGCTTCCTCCCTTGGCTCAAGGCTGCCAACTCGACTGCAACAGGTCTCCTGGAGAGACTGCTGTGGAACTCCGGGAGGCTCTTCTACTCAGGAAGAATGTGAGCAGGAAAGGCAGGACAGCTTGCTGTGTCTCTGACCTCAGCCTCACCCAAGGTGTCTAGGACCGACAAAGGTCAAGCCCTTCAGAGCTCCTTCATCCCAAGTAGGGAGAATTACCAAAGAACCTCACCACCTCCTCCACAAGCCCCTGGGACAGGCCGGACAGGTCTGACTTTCCTCCCCCAACTTGGGGAGTGGCCAGGTCCTGCTTGGCTGTAGTCAGTGCATATTTAATAGGTTTTATTTTTAGATTTATTTTTCTATCTTATGTATATTAGTGTCTATCTGTGCACCTATGTGTGTGGTGCCCCTGAAGGTCAGGAGAGTGCGTTGGATCCCTTGGGATGGGGCTACGCTGGCAACTGGGAACTGGATCCAGGTCCTCTGTAAAAGCTTGAGAGTTCTTAACCATCTTCTTCAGCGCCCAGCGCATATTTTTACAAGTGACCCCCCGTACATTCTCACACAGGCAAACAGTACGATACTTCACCACAGCTATGACAAGGAGTAAATGTATCTAATTCAAGGATGGCTGGAAGAAACCTGTCCTCTTCAGGTTAAGCCTTCCTGCTCAGCCTTGCCTTGATTATCACTGACTGAACCCCCCCTAGGATCTCCATCTGTCTAACCCCATGTCAGCCCAGATCCCCACCTCACACCCTCTCAAACGGTTTCAAACCCGAAGGAAGAGGGTGAGACAGATTTCCACAGACTTTCCACCACGTGCCCCATTTCTCAGCACAGCCATGATGGATGCAGAGGGAATCATGGGTAGTTATTTTCAGTGTGCTGGGCTGAGGGTGTACACCCCACTCAAGTGTCCTCATGGGGAGCCTCAGCGGGCCTCTGCTGCATCGTCTAGACCCACCCCATCCTTTGAAGGCTGGTTAGGAGTTGTGTGTGTGTGTGTGTGTTGTGGCTTACAGGCTCAGAGGGTCAGTCCATTATCATCATGGAGGGAAGCATGGCAGCATCCAGGCAGACATGGTGCTGGAGGAGCTGAGAGTTCTACATTCTGATCTGAAGACAGCAAGGGTAGACGCTCTCCTGCACTGGGTGGAGCTTGAGCACTCAAAGCCCGCCTACACAGTGACTGACACACTCCCTCCAACAAGGCCACACCTACTCCAACAAGGCCACACCCCTAACAGTGGCACTCCCCATGGGTCAAGCATATTCAAACCACAGCAAGAGCCAAGCTGCATCCAGGAAGTAGGACTGAAGAGGACAACACTCAGGAGACAATCAAGAGAGCAGTAATAGTAAGCGGCCCCTGCTGTACTGTGGGGTCTCCCAAGACACGCAGCTGAGAAGAGGGTACTCCCAGGGAGTGGGTCTCTTGGAACTCACATCCCACAGTCATAACACACCTGAAGAGCCTCTCTGAAAACCACCTGGCTGGGCCTGAGTGTGAGGACAGACAAGGGGAATCTTCATCTGACACAAGAAGACATGGAATTCTACAAAGCTAAACCTTTTTAGGGTAGGAATTCTGGTCTTGGGAATCCGACAACATGAACAACCACGGGGCCTGTGGGGCAGGTGAGGACTTATGGGGGAACCAATAACAAGACTGCTCCAGAACACTGGGCTTATCAGCTTAGGGACAACAAAAAGGAACCCACACCTGACAAGATGGAAGCCGCACAGGTGCAGGTGACTGATGCCAAAGAGAGAACGAACATGACCTCAGAGATGGAGTGAAAGCCGGGACAGGCACCTGGCCACCACACCACCAGTTACCTGGAACAAACTGGGTTCATGTTGGCTGTTGCATCTTGATTATTAGTAAGAAGGTGAGAATGCTAGGAAGAGATAAAGCACCCGGGCTCCCTGGCAATGACCGGTACTTGAACTCTCTCTTTCCAGTTTGCATACACAGAGCCTGTGTGAGTGAACTGATTCAGGAGCCAGTAAAAGCATGAGAGCTACACACACCTCTAGGTGTGCTCACACGTGCGCACACACACTTGCTTTACACACACATGTCTTGTGCACAGTTGGGATAAGTTCACAGCCTCTGACAGGAATTCTGGAGAGACGAAAAGCCCAAGGGAGTTGGTAAAGGCGGTGTTTACAGTGGGGTGGGGGTGGGGTGCGCTGGAGACTGGGCTCAGCAGTTAAGGCACTGGCTGCTCTTCGATTCCCAGCACCCACACTGTGGCTCACAACTGTCTCTAACTCCAGTTCCAGGGAATCTGATGCCCTCTCCGCATCCTTAGGCAACGACCATGGCACAGACATGCATGCAGGCAAAACATCCATAGACATTTAATAAATAATAATAAAATAAAATAAATGAGGAAACCCTCAAAACACCCTCAAGTCCGCCAGCAGGGAACTCATGAAATAAACTGGAGAAGGGAGTCGAGAAAGAGGGGTGCAGGCAGTGCTCCCTGTAGACTTAACTTCCCCTCAAAAGTGTTCAGGAATCCTCCTGTCTTCTCCCCATGCTGTGCCCCCCGACTCAGGAAAGTCCCAGGGGAGGAAGGACTTCGAGTAATCACACAGGAGAAGGCTAAATAATGAATTGTAAGGTATGTTTTCTTTGGCCAGGGCAGTCTGGCCACGCTCTGGAGGCCGCTGGGCAAACATTTTTCATATTTTAGGAGCTGGCCTATGCCCAAGGCAGTCAGAAGTTAAGTAAGCTTGAATGAGCTGCTCCCACCCTCTCTAAGGCCCTGAGAATTCTTAACGAGGCTCCACGGTAGCAACTTCAACAATATCCGTGGCTCCAACAAACCTGTCCTGCTGCCTTAAATACCACTCACCCCTCGCTACTTTTAATGAATGCAAATAGTACAGCAACAGAAACACTTAGCCTGCAGTGAAATCCAGCCTTGTGTGGCTTGCCTGCAGCAGCTTACAGCTCAGGCACACGGTCCCACAAAACCTCGTGTGCTAGGCTAGCCCAGGCAGCCGCTGCACAAGCAGGACAGTGGGAACAGAAGGCAGGAAAAACCCTCCCACCTTCCCGCCCTCCCTGGGACCAGGTGCAGACCCTCACATCAGTCTCTTTATGACTCTGCTGCAGGGTAGAGGAAAGTGTAAAGAGATGGGGGAGGAGGGGACAAAAGGTATTTCTTTGATCGGAGAAAGGGGCTGGCCCCATGCACCTCAAAGACCTGTATGGTCAGCACACACCCTGTATCCAAGGGCACGTCCCCGAGTCATGCCCACCCCCACTAGAGTCCAGCAGATGCCAGGGCCCTCAGGAGCTCGGCAACAAGGATCCTGAAAAGCCCACTTGGATCTTTCGTGGAAACAACAACTACGGACAGTGTAAATAACCCAATTTACACCTTGTTTCCAATGGTCTCTTTGGCAGCAGAAACTGAAAGCAATTTGTCAGGAGTCTTAAGAGCAACTCTGAAGTAATTTACTTCCAACTTAGGCTCAGAGGGATTTCTTGTCCCGTCAGCCTGATCAACACCTCTCTCCGGGCTGAGGTATTGGCTGGCCCAGAGCAGCTACTGTGAATCTAGCTGCCCCTGTCTTCACCCATGATGCCAGCAGCTGGCAGGAGAGCCACAGAGGTCCACCCAAGTTCTCCAGGCATTTCCTAGCCACTGTGCAAAGGAGGCATCAGGACCGCTAGACCCAGAACAGGCAACTAGTAAAGCTTAGGACAACTTAAGACCCACAGCCTGGTGTGGTCAGACATAAAAGGAATTTCAGGGCTGCAGATGGAGCTCAGGAGGTAGAGGGCTTGTGCATGCACGAACCTCTGGATCCCATCTCCAGCACCGTATAAACCAGGTCAGGTGATGCACAAAACGTCATCCCAGAATTAGAAAGGCAGAAGCAGAAAAATCCGGGTTCAAGGCCATCCTTGGCTACACTTCGAGCTCCAACCAGACCAGCCTGAGACAACTGTGACCTTGTCTTTGGGTGGGTGGTAGCTGGAGAGACAGTCCATTTGCTGCTCTTATGGAAGACCCGGGTGCAATTCCAAGCTCCTACACCGCAGCTCACAATTGCCTGTAACTTCAGTTCTAGAGGATCTCACACCCTCTTAGCCTCCTCAGGCTCCAGGCCTGCCTGCTGTATGTACACAGGTCCAAGCACAGTTCAAACACATAAAGTAAATCTTTTTAATAAAAGGGTACAGGGCCTTCAGTGTTAGTTTTCTGTACCTGCTGATTCCATCTACCTCAGAGGGATTTTTTTTCTTTAGATTTGTTTTATTATTTTGTACTTACAAGTGTTTTGCTTCTGTGGATATGTGTGCACTATGTGCATGCCTGGCACACACTCAAGTCAGAAGGGGGTGTAAGACACCCCCCTGGGATGGAGTCGCTGGTGGCTGTAAGGTCCATGTGAGTGCTGGGAACAGAACCCGGGTCTTCTGCTCTTAACTGCTGAGTCATATCTCCAGGCACAGGTAGATTTTTTTTTTAATGCTTTTTTACTTGGCATTAACACACAGAGAGACAGAGAGAAAGATCAAGACAGAGAAAGCCATGCATAGTGATACATGCTTTAATCACACCACTAGGGAGACAAGACACAGGCAAATATCTGTGAGATCAGGCTACTCTGGTCTACATAAAAAATTTCAGGACAGCCATGGCTACAGAGAGAGAGCCTGTCTCAATAAAAGTCTACACTGTATTATATAGGAGTAGTAATCTAGACAGGATTTTGAAAACACAGACTACATAGGTCCTATTCAAAACTTGTGGCATTTATTTTTAGCTTTTTTGCTCTGATCTGGTTGGTTGATTTGACTCTGCAGGGCTGGTGACTGACCCCAGGGCCTTGGAAAGCACTATGCTAACTATACACCAAAAGCCCTCCATGTCAATCACTGTAATAGGCTGGAACATCCACAGAGGGGCTATGCACCAATGCCCGTGGAGGCTGAGGGCCCACTGCATGCCGGTGAGCTTGTTTGGGTTTTGTTTATGGAAGCTAAACCAGCACCTCACACACGTGAGGGTCCTGCCTCCATGGTGGAGTGTCCAGGCTTTCCTGAAGTGACCCCACAAGCTCTGGTCTTGACAAAGAGCGCGTTGCTTCCCATCTTCCATAGCACATGCGTCCCTTCGTCACACGAACCAGAACTCAGTCAAGGTTAAGAATTTCAATAGGAAATGGGCCCTGGTGGCACAGGTCTGTGACCCCAGATACTCAGGAGACTGAGGCAGGAGAATTACACATTAAGGCTTGCCTGGACAAAGAGTGAATTCAAGGTCAATCCAGGTAACTTTGAGGCCTGTCTCAAGAAGTTTAAAAAAAAAAAAAAAGAGGGGCTGGAGAGATGGCTTAGGGCTAAGAGCACTGGCTGCTCTTCCAGAGGTCCTGAGTTCAATCCCCAGCAACCACATGGTGGCTCACAGCCATCTGTAATGGGATCTGATGCCCTCTTCTGGTGTCTGAAGACAGCTACAGTGTACTCATGTACATAAAATAAATAACTCTTTATAAAAAAAAAAAAAAAAAAAAAAAAACAGAAAAAAAGAGGAGAGGTACTGAGCTCAGAGGTAAAGCATAAAACGTTCTTGGTTCGACTCCCAATATCACCAAGAAAATAAAAACAACAAGACCACCCCGTGCGTGTCCAGGAGGGCTGAGGGTATGGCACAGTGGCCGTGTTTGTTTCACATGCACAATGAATATCCTGCTTTGACCCCACCCCCACCCCAGTATACAGACCTCCTGGGCTCTGGGGCTACTTGGGTCTCCTAGAGTAGGAAAGACACAATCCCAAATATCTAGGCAGCACAAAACAGAATGGACAGCACCAGCTGGCATCGGGATCAGCCCCACACAAGCGTGTCGCCAAAGGAAGAAAAGGCTGGCTGTCTCCTGCTTGCCCAATTCAGGTCTCCAGGCCCTGAACTTCCTGCCGTTAGTCCTGGACCTTCTCTGAGCCCTCCTCTGAAACCAAATTACTCAGTCTTACTAATTCACCCACAAGACATCCATTCCTGGAATGAGTCTCCAATCTCCCGCAGGAACAGCCCAGCTTTCAACATGAAGACTGTAACCACAGGCTCATTCTTTCCTTAATGAACAGTTTTGCCGGGTTAGGAAACAGCCCATCCCCTGGCTTTCCCAAGGCTTCAAAGTGTTTCATCGGCTGGCACACAGAGCTTAGATATTGGCCTCACTTGATACTTACCTGTCAGATTAGAGGAAACAGCTTCTATTGAAAGTCTCTAGAAGGTGGGAACATAAACAGGCCCATAAATTCATCACCCTCATCAGTGACAACCCTTTTACGGCCCTCAATAGATCACATCACACAGCTAAGTCCTTCCTAAGTTCAAAAGTGCCATTGATTTTAACGTGGACCATTATTTAATGGACTAAAGGAGATGTGAACCAAATGCTACCTAACCGATTGTGTTATATCGGGCATTTAAAGACGTGGTAATGTGAGAGGCGCACAGAGAGACGGTGAGACACAGCCTGTACTCTCTCTCTCAATTCTAATGGCACTGGAAAGCCATCTCTATCACACACAAGAGGAAACAGTAAGTTGTCAGTTCTATTAGTAAAGAAATCATGGGGCAAAGGCCAACCAAATGGCTTAACCTGTAAAGATGCTTTCTGTGTAAGCCATGAATTCAATCCCTTGAAATCCTCAGCACAAGGAGAAAACCAGCTCCTTAAAGTTACTGTCTGACCTATACGCATGTTGGGGCAAGCACAAGCTCCCCTCTGCTTCTCCCTCCTCACAGATATATAAAAATACATATCAAAAGAAATCTCGGAGCCAGAGCTCAGTTCCTAAACAGATTTCTGAAGTTTCCTTGGCGCTAGAGGGTGGGCAGGCACTCCCACAGACCCTCCCGGCTGAGCTGCCCATCAGCGGCCAACAACACTAGTTTGGCCCATTTAAAAAAAAAAAAAAAAAAAAAAAAGAGGTCTTTTCTCAGTTGCACCTTCACAGATCCCACTTCCAGCAACAACAAAAGGAAACAGGTTTTGCTAGCGCCTCCCGGCAGAGCTGGCTGGAAGCGAGGGGGCACTTCTCAGCCAACTTACTATATATAAAGCACACTTAACGATCCTTTCAAGTCCTACAAGTGAGAGGAGGAAGGGGTTCATTGGAAACCTGATACCCTGGCAGCTCAGGGAGAGGGCCCGAGGCCCAGGCATCAGTCCCTGGATAAACACCCTTCCAACCTTTGTCTGCCAGACAGATACTTCCTGGAGGGCAGAGACTGCAAAACTTTTTATGGCAAGCCCACCTAAAGACACCCCACACCAGAGACCTGGTCCAGGATCTTTGGCCAGCCCACCTAACCATAAACCTTCTATCTTCCCCCAGACCTGCTGGGGTCCCTCTCTCCACAAATACCTGTGACCGCCATAAACGCCCTGAAACAGCCCCGTTTACTGCCCGGCCTGCCTGCTGCTAAATGAGTGCATTTGTTTCAAATTTGCAAATACCGAAAGCAGTGGAAACCTAAGTCCAGCCCTAAAATGCAATGTTCTGCATTCCTCGGGGCCTGAAGCACCACGCTTCAAAGCTTCGAGAGGCCCTGGCTGTTTACTCACTGGTGGGGCTATTGGGTGAGGTACTTCCCTGCTCCCTGAGGAGGCTCCTTTGATCCGGGCAGAGTGGGAATGGCAGAAAGGGGTGCCACCCTCGCCCGGGCTCAACTGGGCCCACGCTCTCCTGGCCCCTGGGTCACCCACAGCAGCACCAGAGAGCCTGGAAAAGGGAAATCTCGTGGGAAGGCCCAAGTAGAGACTCGCCTTAAATTGCTGACAGGAGACAGAGCAGCCCATCTTCAAAGGGCCCTGGAGACAAAGAAGGTTAGAGAAGGCAGGCATGGGAGGCTGAGAGAATCCACAGTACCTCAGCCTCTCCCAGTCACAGAGAGGCAGATCCTCCCCCACCAAAAACAAAACAACAAAACAGGAAGCAAATCAGGTCACTGTCAAAAACGGACTAGATGTTTACTAAATAAAAGCCTCTTGTTTGGAAGAACTGGAGGAGAGAAGGTTCTTTCAGGCCCTCCGTGACTCCTCGACTCCTGGGGTTGGCGGTGAGATTCACATCACGGCGGCGGCCCTAAGCTGTTTTCTACAGCAAGCATTTTCTTTAAATCGATGTGTTTAACGATTGGTTTAATCTCTTAAATTAACCAAACCGGGAAAATGAAGGGCTCTTTATGGCTGGAACAAGGCCCCTAGCATTTCCTTTCTTGTTCCACCCCCTAAAACCGCAAGACAAGGTGTTCTTTGTTCCTAATGGGCTTTGTTTTCAGGTGGCAGGGAACAGACTTTGACTCTCAAATGTCACCCTAACCTATCAGCTCTCCTAAGGACCCTTGGTCTGAAGGAACCTTCCCTGTCTTCCCTGGGCTGGGAGACAGCTCGGCTTTGTTTTTCTGAGAGATGACAGAGATGACACTAAGTGGCTTAGACCCCCAGGGTCTGCTTTACAACACAGAGTACATGCTTCGAGGTGGAACTTAAGAATTTCAGACTCCAGAGGCAAATCTCAGCTGAGTCCTCAGGAAGGCAATGGCTCAGCTGAGGAAGGAGCTTCTGGGCATACGGCCTGTATCTCCCAGAATGTCAGAAGCTTTGGTCCAGCCTCCACTCTCATGGAGGTCAAAGGGCTCCAACATCATCAGGCCCAGAACACTGTAATCACCGAATGAGTGACCTCCATATCACCTACAGGGTCCAACCCAGCCTAGCTCAAGGTGGAACTCCTAACAAGTAGCCACGGTCTGGAATGGTGGCAGCACCCTACAAGCCAAGACCTGCAAGATTGACCGTCCAAAAGCAATCAGCAGAGAAAGGGCTCATGAGCAGAGCTGAAAAGTGGGAATCCAGGCACGAGTTCTAGACCTGTACACTACACAGTAAATCTGGCTGTACGCTCGCTCCCTCAGAATGGGTCACCTAAAATCTTAACTTCATTTAATATACAAAGCAAGGGAGAGGTGGCAATCCCAAAAGATCTCTCGAGGGATGGATCTTTTCATCCGTTATTTGTTCAGAAAAAGCAAAGTTTAGTCCACTCTCTGCATTTTACATTGTTTTTTTTTGTGTTGTTGTTGTTTGTTGTTTTTTTTTTGTTTTTTTTTTTTGTTTTTTTTTTAACAGAGCTCTTTCACATTGCCTGCAAAATCCTCTGCCCAGACATCCTTCATTTCGTAACTTCTCCTGACAATGACTGTACCCAGGGACTGAAGTGGAGCCTACCATAGAGGCTGCTCTGTCACCAGCTTTCCAGTGCTGTGCAGATCGTCCTTGTGTCACATGCATACTCACTGACCCCTCCAAAAACCCCTTGTCCGACCGACCTACCACCGAGCCTTGTGGACCCAGAGTTAGTAAGGGTGAAGAAGTTCTGTGAAACCCGGGTGCCCTTTGGGGCTACTACAGATGTGGCCCTTTCCTGGCTTCAAGACCCACTTTGGATAAAAAGGGAACTGGTCAGGTCTAAATCTGGGCCTTTTCTTAGTCAAAGAAAAGCTCTTAATTTTCTCCCCACCTGGGCAAGGTAACAAGCAATGCCAGCACTTGGGAGGTGGGGGCAGGAGGATCAGAAGTTCAAGGTAATAAGCGGGCTACATGGGACTCTGTCTCCAAACAACAGGCAGGCCGTGAGATGATGGCCAAGCCTGAAAACCAGGCACCAGCACTGCGGAAGGAGAGAACCAACCCCTGCCAGTTGCCCTGTCCCTCACATCATGGCACAAGCACGTGCTTGTGAGTGTACATACATCAAACAAATACTGTACTTAAAAAAAAAAAACTAGCAACTCCTTCCGGTCGAAAATCTCCTCCAACTCATGTCTCCCCAGCTCAGAAGGCATGAGTATTCCCAAGATCCCCTGACCTGGAACCTTCAAAGCCCAAGGGTTTAAGACTGAGGCACCGGCCTTCTCACAGGTCCCTCTGCTTCAGGAAGTTCATTGCCTGTCCCCAGGGAGAGCAAGGAAAGCCGGAAGCCAAAGAAGGGAATGTGAGGTAAATCTCCAAGCAGCCTCTTCTCCAGACTCAGCCAGCCTTCCGTGCCATTATCACAGGAAGCTAGAAGCCTGGTCTGCCTGCCAGGCAGCAAAATCTTCTGGCAGGGGAGGAGCCCATAATCTAAGTCCTCGGCAGCTCCAGACAGACACGGTGGCATGCGGTGGGTATGGTCCAGTACCAGCTGAGCGGCGATACCCCACTTCACCACCATGAAGAAGGCTCCTTTGACATATCTGCATATGGGTCACTAAAATCATCTTATTCATCGGGTGAAAGACCAAGGGCTGCTGATCCCAAATTCACTTCAACTGGACAGCCATGAACGGCTCTGGACTGTACACTGACGCCGGGACAGAGCGCTAACAGCAAACACTGTAAACAGCCAGAGTCCAGAGATCTCCTACAGTGTGTTATGCTCACTTGGAAGAAAGGGTTCCAATTTCTTCTAAAAAATGATTTATTATTTTATGTGTGTTGGTCTTTTGCCTGCATGTATGTCTGTGAGGGTGTCAGATCCCCCTGGAACTAGAGTTTCAGACAGTTGTGAGCTGGCATGTGGTTGCCAGGAATTGAACCCAGGTCCTTTGGGAAAGTATACAGTACTCTAAAACCAATGAGTACTCTCTTCAGCCCCCTCTATCTATCTACCTACCTACCTACCTACCTACCTACCTACCTACCTTCTTTGTAGTGCTAGGAATTGAACCCAGGGCCCTATGTATGATAGTCGAGTGCCCTTCCACCGAGCTACTGTCCCGGCCATTCCTAATGTACACAGAGGCACTATTGAAGCCGACTGCTGGATACCTCAGCAGTCCCCAAAGCAGACAAGCATCCTCCTCTCCGCTTCACCTCCACCCCTACTCCCAAGAAGGGGACACAAAAGAGCCAGTATGTCCCCTGAAGGTGAGGCCATGCAAACTAGTTTCACTCTTACTTGAGGCCTTCATCCCTGGCCACAAAGTGCCTCCCACCTCCTTGTGGTGGTTACAGAGGTTCCCACTTGTTACACAGAGCCGCTGACTGGGGAAAGCCACACGGCACCCGTGATGACGGAAGCCCTTCCTCTGGGTACTCTAAGCATCTGCCTGGGCTGCAAGAAGCCAGAAAACCAACTCCAAAACCCTGTGAAAACATCCATAAGCTGAGAGCCATGGTGCCCCTGGTCGCCATGATGCCCCTGGACCAGTAACGGACCCTTAGGCTAGAGGGGTCGGAGAGGAGTTTCCCACTAAGAAATGCTTAGTGGCTGTACCACATTTTCTAAACTGTGGTTGCAATGTTGAGACCTGTTTAGAAAAATCCATGCTTTGAGACTGAAGTGTAGCCCAGTGGAGACCCCTCCTGAGCATCTGCCTAGCACTCACCCGAGTTTCATCCCCAGTACTTCACAAACAGACAAACAAGGAAAGTAACCCCAATAGTCAGGAAAGGCTGACACCCAGCCATCTCTGGGAAAATACCTCAGGACTACCTGCAAGCTGCTTCCAGACACTAGCCCTCTCCACAGCTCAGGGATGGCTGGATTAACAGGGACTGAGGCGCGCTCCCATCACGCGGATAAGAAAACTGTGGCTCAGAAAGGTTAATGTAACCAGTTCATGGCCGCTGTGTCTGTGAGCAATGGTGGAGGGCTAGAGGAAGGCGCTCCAGCCAGCAGGGAACTCTTCCCTCACTTCTTCCCTCACTTCACCACACATGGATGCTGGGAAACAGTGGCCAAGATCCACCCAAGTTTCCAGAGCCTATCTACCAAAGTCAGTGACTGCATGCTGTCTATATCTCCTCAGCGCCTTCCTCTCGCCTCTCCTCTCCAAAGCCCTCCCACTCCATCTGCTCCTGCTACATCTTGGTCTTACTGTCCCATACTTTCTGGAATGTTCTTCTATTCTGGTTAGCACTTAACCAAATGACGTCTTTCGTTATGCTCCATGTGATATACATCTCTCCATCTTGTCTCCTTCCCAGCTCCGGTCCTAAGATACCTCCACCTTAGAAGTCACTAAGACACTATGAACGGCTCTGCCCAGGCCCCTCTTTCTTGCCACTACACCTCCATTTCAGATTGACAGATCTTCCTTCCCAGCCAGGCGTCATGGTACATGTCTATAATCCCAATGCTCAGGAGGAAAGCTGAGTTTAAGGCTAGCCTGAGCTACTTAGCAAGCTTGAGGCTTGCCTGACCTAGCAGCAATACCCTGTCTCAGAAGTAAAACAAAATACACAAAAGAATCCTTCCTGCTACTCAATTTAAGAGTTTTCTAACAAGCTCCTTATAAATGCAATTTCCTTTGGAAATCGGCAGAGGCTATTCAAAATTTACAATATAATTTAATAAAGGGGGCGGGAGGGAGCCTTTTCTGTCCCTCCCTCACGATTCTGATTGACAGGTCTGAACTAAAGCCCAGGAAACTCAAATTTAAATGATTAACCTTGAGTTACCTGCTTCCCCCATTCTTGCTTTACTCTCTACCAAATGTTCTTGGGTGCCGTCCCGCCTCTGCCTTCCTCACAATTTGGGATCCTGTTTCCAGTCCCTTGTACACTTATAAGCAAGGTCACACATACCCTGCTAACTCCTGGCCTAAGTGTGCGAGAGGATGAGCAAGGGCTCTCCTGTAGGACACTCTCCTGTGCCTTCTGCTCAAGGCATGCCTCAGTTAAGGCAAGCAGAAAGACAGGAGTGTGGCAAGCCAAGGGGAAGGGGCCAGCGTGCTGCCCTATGGAGGGCCCTTTGCCCGACGGAGGCCCTTCCTGCCCCAGTGCTGTTTGTATGGCATTCCTGGGAAGGAAATGGCCTAAGCACAGAGAAGAGAGAATGGAAAAAGTGACATGTTCATAGGGCTTCCTCAAACCACTGATTAGCTGTGGCGGCAGCAGCGCCAGCTCCACCGAAGCGCCAGGGGGCTCGGCAGGGGCGACTGCACACTTGGCAGTGAACTTGGCAGAGAACCCCAGGACAGAAGGCTAACCCAGCAGGCCATAATGGTAGGGCTTCTCTGCTAAGCAGATGGGTGCCAGAGAACGGAGGAGCAGGGTGGGCAGCACCTCCGGGGCAAGTAAGGGCCTGAACAGCAACCGCAACCCAGCCTATGAGCCAGCCACATGGCTCCAGCCAGAGGTGGTGTGCCTGGGCACAGCATCATAGGGGCGGCTACTGAGGTTAGGGAAAGCAGAAAGAGTTGAGGGACACAGGCCAAGCAAGGATACCCAACCTGGCTTAACCCCCTTTCTCCCATCAGGAAAACACCAAAGCCTGAGTCCCTGGCCCTAAACTGCTCTTGGCTCCAGTATAAGGGGCTCTAACCAGCCAGCCTCCATCCCAGACGAGGCTCACCGAAGCTGTGCTGGCTTAAATACAAACTCCTGCAATCCCCTAAGTCCCAATATGAGAGCTGGAGCCCTAACAACACAACAGCTGTGGAAGCCAGGAGCAAAGCCTCCCTCTACGGACCAAACGGGTCCTGAAAAGTTGCCCTTCAACAGATTTCCTTGATTTAAAAAAAAAAAAATTCCTTCAGGAAAAGCAATGATTCTAAAAAGAGCTAAAACTCACATTATTTAATGTTACACACCTCCCAGAGTTTTGCATACATCAGCAGGCAAGTTTCTGAACAAAATAAATTCAAATCAAACCCAAAATACCATAACCTTTAAATTTACATATCAGGAGCATCGAAGACGGCCTAGTGGGTAAAGACACCTACCACCAATCCAGATGACCTGAGGTCTCGACCCTGGGGCCACATGGAAGAGAACCAACCCCCCAAAATTACCCTCTGACCTCCACAAATTCATCCATACAGACGATAAATAAATAAAGTAATAACGTATAAATCATCCCAAGAAATATTCACAGGAACAAAGTTACTTAGCGCCCATCTTAAAATCTTCATCTCCTACACAAAGTCTCGGCCCACTGACCAGATCGCAACATGAAAGGGCTGTTTTTAAGTTTCTATTGTACATGGCAAAATGTCCTCACAGGACCTGTGGAGATCTGGGAGCCATCGCAGCAGAGCATGCTCTCCCAGGACTGGACTCCCAGCACTTGAGAGGTTTGGAACGGAGGATAGTGAGTTTAAAGTCAATCTGGACTCCAAAAAAACCAGTTTGTGATTCTGACTTACTCGCTCAGAGACGCTAACGTCACTCGTATAAGGCTCTGAGTGGTACAGCTACAGAATGTCTAGGTCCACATACATTCTCTGCATTAGTTCTTCATCCATTGCCTCTTGGGGCAAGAGAGCTCCTGCAGGCAGAGGCAGCTGTCCCATGCCCAGAACTTTAGGTCAGACACACCACAGCAGAAATCAGAAAAGCCCGCCAGGGAACAGAGAAAGTGTCTGTCCCCTTGATCCAACCATGATGGTGCAGGTCACCAGAGGAATACTAAACGATGCAACCCCATCCCACCCCCAACCCCACCCCACTGCATCACAGGACACCTAGGACGAAATGGAAAGGCTGGACTTTGCTACCTGAGTTACTGTCTCCTGCCTTTTTCTAATTGACCTAGGTAAGGACCCACTCTAAATAAGGGTCCATGCTAACGCAATTCTACAGGGGAAATCCAACCGGGACAAAAATACAGAAGGTAAATTAAGAATGAGAGGGTCCATGGTAGCTCTGTTAGTAGACTCCTTGCCAAGTATGCTGGGAGCCCTAGATTTGAACCCCAGTACTGCATAAAACAGGCACACCTGTAATTGTGGCACTAGAGAAGTCCCGGCAGGAGGATCAGAAGTTCAAGGCCATCCTTGACTACACAGCAAGGTCAAGGCTAGTATAGGCTACTTTGAGAAGATGGATGGATGATGGATGGATGGATGGATGGATGGATGGATGGAGAGATGGATGGATTCTCAGGCAGATAGATAGATAGATAGATAGATAGATAGATAGATAGATAGATAGATTGATTCATTCTCAGCCTGGTTGTTCCGGGAAGACGTAGATTGGGCCCAGGCAGAAAAAAGAGAGATGAGTTGAGGCCAGTCACACACCGAGAAACTACATGGCCCAGACTAGAGAAACACACGTATGTTTTAGGAGACAGCAAACTGACCAGCTAGCTAAAACAGAGCTTTCCAGCAGGTGAGGTGTATTTATTATTGAGAATTATTATAACGCTGGAAAGGTGTATTGGGCTGGGTGATGGTGACACGCACTTTTTATCCGAGCACTCGGGAGGCAGAAGGAAAAGGATCTCTGAGTTTGAGACCAGCCTGGGGCTACAGAGCAAGTTCCAAGACACTCAGAGCAACACAAAGAAACCTCGTCTCAAATAAATAAATAGATAGATAAATAGATAATAAATAAATAAATAGAAATTTGCCTAAATCACAGGACCATAGCCTGAGTTGTTCTGACCACACCCTCTGTGAACGGTGCCCTCCCTCTGATAAAGCAAGTACCATGTGTGAATTAAGGCTGCGGAGTGCTGGGGAATCCAACCCTCACTACAGTGCATCCAGAAGCTGAGGATTCAGTTTCCACAGAGATGCCGAGGCCTAGAGACCCGAGGACCAGGATGGGAAACAGGAGCAGGAAGAAACCACACACGACCAAAGAGCCGGTTCTAAGATGGCTCAGCAGGTAAAGGCACCTGCCACCAAGCATGACAACCTGATTAATATCCCTGGGACCAACACAATGAAGGGAGAGAAGGGGGTCCAGTCAGTCAGTCGTCTTCCGACCTCTACAGCGTTACTGTGGGGCATGCACTGATTCATGCACTCAAACTTGAGCACACCAATAAGTGTAAAAAAAATAATTTAACAACAAGAACAAAAATCCCAGGTTTTGGCCAGGTGTGGTCCTACTATCCTCTAATCCCAGCTCTCGGGAGGCTGAGGCAGGAGAATTATGAGTTCTAGACCAGGGAGGGCTGCATAATGAGTCTAGGGCCAGCCTGGGAGCATGTAATAAGACCCTGTCTAATAGGGGCTGGGGGTGGGGGGCTCTGGGTTACAGACCTTAAGCCCTCTCTTCCTCCTCCACCATATTTATCACACTAGGGATCTCAAGGTTTAGAAAGTAACTTGGGTATTTACAGCATCATCACCCAAACTTCAAAAATAGTCTAATCCACAAACCTGGCCAGGCTAGGTCCCTAGCCCTAGCCGAGTTAACAGTGAGGTCTCCCTACAGCTTCAGTTAATGACACAGTTAAACAACGAGATGGGGACATGTGAAACAATCTATGAAAACCGCCTTGTCCCCTGAAGACATGCATCTGGGGTGGGTAGAGTCCCCGGATCTCAGCAGAAGAGCAGGCGCCTCCGCTGAAACTGTTTACAACACACGGATAGGTTTCACACCAAGGCACATTTGGTGGAACTGATTTAAGGCTCTCATTAAAACGTTTCTTTGTGGAGATACCCCCAACTCCCTCCTATCCAACCCCCCCCACACAAACCCCCTCCCCAGGACATCCACCACTGGAGTTCACATCTTGAACATCAGAGTCCTCAGAGAAGAAACTGTCAATTTAGCGTTTTTGAACAAGGGCCATCTCCACCAGAACTTGCCTTTGACTTTGGAAAGCTAAACCACAGCAGCATATACAGCTATACACAGCTACATCCAGCAGAGACACACACACCGAAAGCCACCAGCCAGCCCCAAAGGCCTGTGAGCTGGGGCTGCTTGCCCATATGGTTGGGCTCTCATCCTGGCTGTGTTTAAAAAAAAAAAAACCTTACATACTTCCTCTGGGAGCAGATGTGGGACTTTGCCATGAGCAATCACTACCACACACATAAGGAACTGGGGGCAACTCCAGAAACACCAGCTTAGGAATTCCCAGGTCTGGTTCTATTAGCCTATGCCCACGTCTCTTTTTTTTTTTTTTATAACTGGGGATGGGAGAGACTTTCATTCTCTGGCCCCTAAACCCTCAACAGCTGGTCAGGAAGATGACAGCAGACAATCCCCTGCCTCTGACCTCCTGGCTAGAACTCTTTAAGGAACGGTTAGGTAAGTTCTTTTTAGGTTAAGAGCTAAGACAGTCCCCAGTCCCCCGAGGCAGAATGTCTCCCCAAAGAGAGAGACCAAAGAGGTTTCTGCAGACCACCACTGGTAGTTTTGTCTTGGAAGGAAAGGAGTCATTTGGTTCTTGTTGATTTGGACCAGCAGACTGGGTATCTGGGTAGCTTGGCGATTTCCGGTTAAGTCACTTACTACACCTTAGTTGTGACTGACTCTCAGGTGTGATCAGCCAGGAAATAAATCTGAGGGACAGGGTGCCCCTTGTTTGCCCTGGAGATGGGGGGGCCACACCCTCACCAAAGTAGAGAGGCCCTCCACGAAAAGCCATAGTTAAGCGCTGCGCCCTCCTCCTCCCTCCCCTCTCCCCTCCCTCCTCCTCCCCTCTCCTCTCCCTCTCTCTCCTTTCTGCTCTTAGGAAGAGAGAGAATCCTTTCCTCCGAGAACACGGACAGGATGGAAATCCAGGAAACGGCAGAGCAAAGCCCGTCCGCACCTTGGCAAGCCAGCAGTGCCCGATTTTGGCAGCGGCCTTCACTCATTAGTCACCATTACAGCTTGGGACCCTCCACTCCTGGGATACGACCCTGGCACCGAGTGGGCTCAAGGCTCCGGCCTAGTTGGAGGAGGAGATGAGGCACCTCTCAGTCTAACCTGCCCTCACCCGCAGGGCCATCTGGGTTCCAGCTTTGCCCCGGAACTTGCAGGGAGGGACCCGGGAGCGTCGGGCCGGCATAGGTAACAAAGCTCCGCGCCAGGCGCGCCCCATGTCAGCTCGGTCGGAATCCGGAGCTAGGTCGGTCCCCCTCACCTGGGCTCCAAGGCCCGAGGCATTCCCGGGTGTCCGCACCCTCTCACGGGATGGGAGGACGCTGCTCCTCCAAAAAGGAGCTCTCAGCAGAGCTTGGGAGCCGGCGACTCTGGGCAACGCTCGAGCAAACTCTCGGGTCGGGCGGGGAGAACTCGCAGCAAACGCGTCCCCGCGCCCCAGTGCACCGGGTCGCCACCGCGTAGGGGGCGTCGCCAACCCCGGATCCTCGAGCCCCCAGCGAGCCTCTCTACCTCCCCAACCGCCCAGCCCACCTCTCCAAGGCCCTTCCAGCCCCCGGGACTCCCGCGCTTCTCAAAGCCCAGCTCGGCCCCCCCCCCGCCCGATTCTCGGGGGACTCACCGGCCAGCAGTGGCAGAAGCAGGGCTCTGAGCAGAAGCAGAGGGCGGGCTCCCATCCTGGCGGGCTGCAGCCGAGCAGCGAGGTACAAGACACACGGCGAGCGGGCGCGCCGACAGGAGCGCGGGGGCCGCCGCGGCAGCTGCAGCCCGAGCCCGAGGCGTCCGGAGCTGGAGCCGCGCGCGCCCCGTACATCCAAGCCCTCGAGCGCGCCGCCGCCGCCGCCAAGCCACGCCCCGACGCCCCTCCCCTCCGCCTGCACGGCGCCCCGCCCCCTGACGCCCCTTCCCCGCCGTCGAGGGGAGGAGCTGGCAGTTGAGGGAAGGATCCGAAGCGGGATGGGGTGGGGGACGGGAGACAGTGGGCGTCTCAGGGGAATGCTGGAGACCTGAGTGTGGTTCCCACCGCCTAATCTATCCACCGGGACTCAAGAGAACCAAAGTGACTCTCAAGACTCCGTGGGCCCCTTAGGAGAAATGGTCTCTCGGAACCTACCTGGAGATCTGGAGCAATAGTTTGCCCAGTATTCTCCAAGTTGGTGGAGTTAAGCAATCCAAAGTACGACAAAGTGAGACAGACCAGCAGGGTGTCTCAGAAGAAGGCAAGGAGGACACAGCCAGGATGTCTCAGAAGACAAGGAGGGCACAGCTGTGGTGCCCTGCAGAACAGATGTAGCCAGACAGGGGGAGGGGCGTGCGTGACTGAAGTCAGCTTTGACACTGGACAAATCTGAACCCAAGGTAGAAACACTGGGCTTTGAAAGCCAGTGAAAGCTATTAAACAGACATTCATCCCAAGTCCATCTCCAAGCAGTCTGGGCTGTGTCAGGGCATGGCCAAATCTCCAGCTGTGGGGAGGCCCAACGCAGCCCTTGTTGCAGGCACCCTCCACCCCCAGCGCCACCACCCCCGCATTCTTTCTTTGTTGTGAAAGCAGCAAGGGGTGTGGGAGGCGGGTCAGAAGAAGTCAAGCTTTAGAAGATGGGCCCCAGCTGCTGACAGGCCTCCAGGATATGCAAGAGAGGATGGATAGCGCCTTGTCCCCCTTCTGGCTCTGGAGGGCCCCCCAGGCCTGCTTAGACCTCCCTTCCCCCAAGCAGCTGGGAGGAGGGAAGGAAGCCACAGAGGGCCTCACAGGCAGGAGAAGTGGCGCCAGGACTCCAGGGTCCTACCACATGGCCACCACATGTCCCTGACAACCCAGTCCACAGCACCTTCTTGTGCGTCTCCGTCTCCGTCCCCATCCCCCAGATGCCTTCCTCCAGGCCCTGCTAAAGAGGGTACAAACACGGAGGGAACCAAGAAAGCCAAGGACTCAATAGTCCTGCACACCCAGCACTGCCCTTATCCTTCTGGGAAGGGCCCTAACAGTCTTCAAGCGAGACTCAAAACACAAAATGTTACCTGATTCATTTATTAAAGAAACATAGTGAAATACGTGGATCTGAAGTGAGGCAGCAGAGGATGAAAGAGGCCAGGGCAAGGCAGCTCAGCTGGCCGGCCCCAAACTGACAGAAAAGCCAGCAGCAGGCCATCCCTGAGGTGCAGACCCCCGACTTTCCCCACCTTGGGAGCCTCAGGTCAGCTACGCTAGAGGACTCCAAGGTAGACAGCACATTATCCAGGGGGCCCTTCCGGAGGGGGGTTCCCAGGGAAGGAGCCTAGACCCTAGAAGCAGCAATCCACTTAACCGCTCCCTCTTCACCACCCTATTGAGTTGAGGAAGAGACCAGAGCCATGGGGAATGCGGTGAGGGGTGTGGGGACCCAGCAGACTGGAAGAGGGAGTTGAATGTCAGCTGCTTGAAGAAAGGTCCACAGTGCTGGCACTGAGGCCCCGGGAAACCTGAAAGAGACCACCAGCCACACATCACTGGGAACTCCTGGAGTCTGCCTGTCCTGCACAGAGACTGCACTCTCTTTGGACCAAGGATGGCATCTCTAACCTCAACCTACGCTCTAGGACTTTGCTTAGGCACAGTCGGCTGGAGGAGCTATGGGGAAGAAACCCAAGAACGCTGGCTTGAACCGTGAATAAGGTGATACGGAAGTCACTGCGTTGAAATAGCATTGCTGTTTTCTCTAAGGAAGACTTCATACTATTGGTGTTTTTATTTCGTCACTGAGACCTCAAGGTAAGAAGTATGACTATGCATGACACGGCCAGCAATGCTAAGTCATTCTGGAATTATTACCAGTTTAGAGAACATCGTAAGTAGCCAGTACTCTCCTGATTAATTCTGACCGAATTGTCTGGCTAGAAATTCTCTCTTCTCTCTCTCACTCTCCCTCTCTCTCTTTCTCTGAATCTGTCTCTTTCAACTCTGTGTCACCCTGGCTGTGCTGGAACTCTGTAGACCAGGCTGGCCTTAAACACAGAGATCTGCTTGCCTCTACTTCCCCAGCACTGAGATTAGAGGTGTGCCCACCACTGCCACTGTCTTTTGATGCCTAGCACCTACAATACCATGCTGTCAGCCTGACTCCTGAAGGGCTCCAGTCTCCCAGGCCACCTTCATTAGGGTGAGTCTTCCACCTTTCCAGCTGCCCCTGGGGCTGCCCTGGGGAGTCCTTCCTCCCTCCCTTGGCATTCTCACCTGGAGGGGGGCTGCATTGGGTTGATTCAGATAGTTCAGAGAGGCTGCCCGCTTCATGTTGCTGCTACAAAGGAGAAGGAGAGGACTGAGACCAGCTCATTGCTCCTCTGTGTAGGACACTTTAGGACATTTCTCCAGCACCAAGAGGAGCTGCCCTGCTTTGTCAACCTTGCCGTGTACCTGGAAGGCCGAGGCTCAGTCCCTTGGAGCTTCCTCACCAGGAGCTCACTGCTTCTACGAAGCACATCCCGGATCTTGCCTAGAGAGCCACTCCTCTGGAGGGTGCCACTGCCATCCTATCCAGAAAAGACAGGCATTGGGAGCTCAAGGGTTCCATGTCACCCAGCTTCTAACTTTATTCTTGCCATTTGTTCTGCACATGTCCCCATCCCTGAAGCCAGTGATTGCAAACAAAGGTCTTGTCAAGAGCAGATTCCCAGGGATAGGCCTGAAAGG
Source organism: Mastomys natalensis (assembly GCA_021653895.1). Taxonomy (NCBI): domain Eukaryota; kingdom Metazoa; phylum Chordata; class Mammalia; order Rodentia; family Muridae; genus Mastomys; species Mastomys natalensis. Next base: position 133,323 of record JAJTUV010002335.1, read on the forward strand.
ATGGGCTAACTGGTAGAGACTACATGACGGATACCCGTACAAACTTGGAGAAAGACAGCCTCAGAGTTTCTCGGTGCCCAGCAAGACAGGACAAGACAGGGCAGTGGCAATGAGCAGACTTACCCCTGACCACTCACGGCCACTGACGCATCTTCACCCCCCTCGAACTTCACACTGTCTCCAGGGCCCTCCTGGATGGTCTTTCTACCATCTCCTTCCCCAAGCAGCTCTGCCACCTTGGTCTGACTGATGGGGTCAGTACCCTGAAAGAAAGAGGAGATGCTAGGAACATGGCCCAGCCGTAAAAGCACTGGCTACTACTCTTCCAGAGGACACAGATTCAGTTCCCAGCACCTACATGGCAGCTCATAAAACCTCTAACTCCAGAGCTAAGGATCCAGTGTCCTCTCCTTTTTTTTTTTTTGGTTTTTCAAGACAGGGTTTCTCTGTATAGCCCTGGCTGTCCTGGAACTCACTCTGTAGACCAGGCTGGCCTCGAACTCAGAAGTCCACCTGTCTCTGCCTCCCAAGTGTTGGGATTAAAGGCGTGCGTCACCACCACCCGGCCAGTGTTCTCTTCTGACCTCAGTGAGCACTGCAAGCATGTGGTACATAGACACACATGCAGGCAAAATAATACACACACACATACACACACACACACACACACACACACATACACACACACATACACAGAGTAATAAAAATTTTAAAAGAACGAGTACTGAGAGAGAAGACTGGAATTCGGGGGCATTTCAGGGGTGACCTAGAAACTTTGTACAATGGAAACTCTCTGGAATCTATGAGGGTGATTCTAGCAAAGACTCCTAGTATTCAGACACAGAGTCTGAACCAGTGGCCACCTTCTGTAACTGGAAAGTGGAGGGGACTGGGACACCAACCTGGCTACAAAATCTTCTACCTATACTTTGTCCTGCTTATAAGATGTGCTAGGGTAAAGGTGGTACAGAACTTGTGGGAGTGGCCAACCAATGACTAGTCCAGCTTGAGACCCATGCCATGAGTGGAAGCCCACACCTGACACTGCCTGGAGGGCCAGAGGCTGGAGAGCCCAGAGACCTAGGGTAGAATCAAACAAGACTGGCAAAAAGAAAAAAAAAAAAAAGCCAATGAGATGAATGCTGGTTGTACTCAGACCGGAGTCTAGCATAATCATCGTCAGAGGCTTCATCCAGCAACTGACAGAAGCAGATGCAGAGACCTACAGCCAGACAGCAGGCAGAGCTCATGGTATCCCTCAGAAGAGGGGCAGGAAGGACTGTAGGAGCCAGAGGGGTTAAGGGCATCATAAGAATATGGCTCACAGAATCTCTTACCCAGAGCTCATAGGGGCTCACAGAGACTGAAAACAATCAGGGAGCCTTGTATGGGTCTGAGCTACGTCCTCTGCAGACATGTTATGGTTGTGTAGCTTGGTGTTCTTGTGCTGTTCCTAACACTGGTAGCAGAGGCTATCTCTGACTCTTTTCCTCATACTGCCTTGCCTCGCCCAACCCTGATCAGAGGGTCTGTGCCCCATGTGTGTTTGGTTGATATCCCTGGGAGCCTTGCTCTTTTCTGAAGGGAAATGGAGCGGGGAAAGGGGAGGCAGGGCATGGGAGGGGAGGAAGGATAGGAGGCTGCAGTTGGGATGTAATATATGAGAGAAGAATAAATTAAGAAAAAAGTAAAAGGAAGGAGCTGGGCCCTCAGATTCCTTAAGTCCCAGGATGTGGTTCTCGGTCTTTCTTCTATCAGCAGCCACTGCAGGGACAGCATTCCCCTTACTGTGCACTTCACTCACTGACTGGGCAGGCCTGCTTTGTGTGGTTAGAGTACATACCTACACAGACTATATGGAGTAGCTATAGCCTGGAGTAAACAGCCACTTTTAAGTCAGCTCAGACCTGCCCTGGTTTGGTTTTTTTGAGACAAGGCCTTACTCCATGTAGGTTAAGCTACATGTAGCTCAGGCTTGCCTCAAACCCACAGTAACTATTCTGCCTTGGCCTGCTGAGTACTGGAACTACAAGCATGAGCCAGCATTCCAGCTATGAAAGAAATCTTAAATCTGTACCTGGACATAAAGGGCAAGTCTGGAGTGAGAACATTCTTAAAAACCACCACAGCCATAAGACTAGGTCCCCCTCTTGGCATACGCACAAATATTCACCTTTTTGTGGGTGCATGTGTGTGTGTGTGGCGCGCGCGCGCGCGCAGCGCGCGCTCACGTGCCTGGATGACGTATGTGCATCACATGCATGCAGTACCCAAGGAGGCTAGAGACCACTGGATCCTCCAGAACTTGAGTCACAGGCAGTCATGAGCTACTTGATGTGGTGCTGGGAACTGAACGTGGGTTCTGGGCAACAGCAGCAAGTGCTCTTAACTACTAAGCTAGCCATCCCTGATACAGGATCTTAGTAAAGACCATGGCTAGCCTGGAACTCCCTCCTACCTCAGCCTCCCAAGCACCAGGATTACAGAGGTGCACCACTGCCCTGTGGGGTGGGCTTCTGACCTGTTTCCGGGAGCGCAGAGCACATTCCTCCAAGGTCTCAGCCGCCTCCAGCTTTCCCTGGCGCCGGTACAGAGCCCCTAGGTTTCTCAGAGTAGTGTTCACTGTGGGGCTGCAGGAGACGGATACAGAAATGGAGTGAGAACACAGCCTGGTAGCAAAGCACTTGCCAGGCACACAGGCCCTGCACATCTCTAAGTGCTACAAAACAAAACGACGGAAAAGGTCAGGGAACGGACGGGCAGAGAAAGTCGGAGGGAAGGCAGCTGGGATCAGGAGGCTGAAATGAGGAGCCTCAGAGACTCCCCCTCTGACCCCTGGCAGCTTACCTGCTCACTCTGCAGGCCTTGTACCACCCTCCGTACTCTGCATAGGGCGCACCACTCTCCCGGGGCCGGCTCTGGGGATGAGAACAGAAAGCTGCTAAGAGGCAGGTGGGCATGGCACAGGTGCAGACTGGGTCGGTAAAGGCACGGTGCATTGAGGGCTGGCCAAGGAAGTGAGTAGCTAAGCTAAGACAGGATGAAGGCAGTGGCCCTGGGAGCCGCCACTCACCCTGCTCATCTCCTCCCGCTCCTCAGCATGCATCCAGATCGGCTTGTGGTCATCTGAGGATGAGATATTGCATAAGGAGGTGAGAGAACAGATCTGGACACTAATGTGGGGAGTCAGAACCCACAGGCCAATGGAGCTGGACTGAAGGGGTGTGGCTGTCCCTACAACCTGTGTGTGGTCCCCGATCTAGCCTGCTCCCAGACCTTACCACTCACCGTCCACAGATCCGAACTCCTGCACGTGGGCACGGGTCAGGATCTCTTTGTATAGAGTCTCGGCCTCAGAGTATTTGCCCTGCTTTAGGTAACAGGAAGCCTAGGAGACAGCAACAGAAACCCAGGAGCAAGAGATGGAAGGAGGCAGGACGCAGCCAGACTCAGCTCCACTTCTTGGCTTCTATTCCCAGAGATCCTATTCATTCAACCTATTACTCTCTCACTGCAGGGTTAAAGTTATTCTTGCCCAACTCCTAGTGCCTCTGGGAGCCTCTGGCAGCCAGAATGAAGCAGACCCTTCACTCTCAGAGGCAGCCTAGAGACAGGCACCAAGGAGTGTGCTCCATTCCAATACTTTCCGAGTCCAGGACCCATATGGGAGGTCTTTCCCACCCCCTCCTTCACCCTCTGTCTCTTCCTTCCTTACCAGGTTATTCTTGGTCCGAGCTACGTTAGGGTTGTCCGGCCCTAGCTGACTCTCATAGATAGCTAGTGCCCGCTGATAATATCGTTCCACTGCCTCGTACTTGCCCTGGTTCTGACACAGGAGGGCCAAGTTGTTCAGCTGCTTTGCCACATCTGGATGGTCGGTGCCCAAGACCTGAGAAAGAGCAAAGGAGCCGATGAATGACCATGATTATGTGTGTACATGCACATGAGGAGAAGGAAAAGAAGGAAGAAGATAAGAAGCCTGTAAAGGGGAGGATGGGAAGGGCCGGGGGGGGGGGGATGGGGAAGGAGGTGGGCACCTTCTCTCGGATCTCCAGTGCCCGCTGGCACAGTGGCTCGGCCTCCTTGTATTTACCCCGTTTGCCGTACAGCACAGCCAGATTGTTGAGTGTGGCAGCCACCTGCAAAGAAGGCCAACTCCCATGACACACCAGTTCTGCAAAGGCTGAACCTCCAGACTGCTCAGCAGGGAAACGGGTTGTTGCCAAGTCTGCGGGCCTAAATTCACAGGGCACAGGGAGAACTGTTTCCAGCACGCTGGTTGTCCTCCGACCTCTGGATAACTCCCCATCCCCTGACCCACCCCACCCCATAATAATTTCAAAAAGGACACGGACAGTGACATGGTACCACCAGAGCCAAAGTCTGGAAAGAGAAAAGAACAGCACGGCTGAAGCTCTATGGGTGAAGCTATCGCCCTCTAGAGGGACTTTGAAAAATTTCCGACGGTGGTTTCTGGCTGCAGTCCAGTGCTTTTAGCAAGGGGAAGCAGGAAAGCCATGGGTACCGTGCCTGTGTTATAGGACTCTGGAGACTGGAGCACCCTGCTGGACCTGTGAGCAAGGGGCATCACTGAGAGGAGGTCAGATCCCGGTGCTGCTGAGATGCAGCGTCCCTGCCTAGCTAATGTGACTCACAGGGACGTGTCCTCACAAGGTCACCTCACGGCCAAAGCTGTCATGGCTCACTTTCTCAACTGGACAACCATTAAATGCTTGGCACTCTGTCCCTACTCAAAGCTGTTTTCTAGAACTTTATCTTTTAAAAAGTTCTTAATGACGCATGTGTGTGTGTGTGAATGTACATATGAATACATGTACCATGGGAGACCAGGGTGCCGCATGCCAATTGTTCTGAGTCACCTGATGTGGGTTCTAGTAACTGAAGCATGGTCCTTTGCAAGAGCAGTACACTCCCTTAACTGTTGAGCCCCATGTCCAGCTACCGATGTCTTATTTTCTAAGCTTTTAAGTGTGTGCTTGTACATGTATGTGTGTACATATATGTATACGTGTATGTGTATGTGTGTATACATGTATGTATGTGTGTACATGTATGTGTGTACTTGTGTGTGTTCATGTATGTTATATATATGTACATGTATGTATGTGTGTGTGTCCTTCCTTCCACCATGCACATTTGGGGATTGAACTCAGGTCATGAAACCTGGCAACATGCATTTTTACTGGCTGAGCCATAAATACTTATAATAATGCTGAATTTTAGGCTAGGCATGTGGTGCACGCCTTTGATTCCAGCACTCAGAAGGCAGAGGCAGGCAGACTTCTGTGAGTACAAGGCCAGCCTGGTCTACGTAGCAAAACAGCCAGAGCTATATGGAAAAAAAAAACTGTTATATTAGTAATGAAATCCTATCCATATGGCTTCTGCTTTTTGTCTTAGCACTTCTATAAATCCAACATCAGATTCTTTTTATGGTTTTACAAGACAGGGTTTCTCTGTCTAACATCAGATTATTTTGTTATATTTTCTAGCAAGTTATACTCAGCTATTTTTTTACACTGTATTGTGTGAATTATGTAATCAAAAAATTTCTTTTTTTTTTTTGCTTTGTTTTGTTTTTCAAGACAGGGTTTCTCTGTGTAGCCCTGGCTGTCCTGGAACTCACTCTGTAGACCAGGCTGGCCTCGAACTCAGAAATCCGCCTGCCTCTGCCTCCCAAGTGCTGAGATTAAAGGCGTGTGCCACCACCGCCCGGCAAGAATTAGTTTCTGTCTCTTTTATATTCATCAGTGTTGTCTGGTTACATTTCAGGCTGTTATATGTATAGGGAGGATATATTAATTGCAAATTAAATTCCCAAAAAAACATGTGTCATAAAAAGAGAGTCGAAGGTCTAGGTGTACTGCCTCAGCGAGTCAAGCTCAGCGGCAGACTGGGCTCTCACACCGCAAGGCCCTGGGTTCCTAAAAACCCATGAGGGAAACTGGGTGAAGAACGGGCTATAGAGGGACAGATGTGGGCAGAGTACTTTATATACATGCTGAAAGGCGGCTCAGAGACTAAGTGTACTGGCTGCTCTTACACGGGTCCTACATTCAATTCCCAGCACCCACATATGATGATGCTCTTCTGGTCTCTCTAGGTGCTGTACACACATGGTGCACAGACATACAGGCAGGCCAACTACCCAGACACTTAAAAATAAAATAAAGGGAAAAGGACTTTTGGAAAGAAATTGTCTCAATTAACCCCGTTATTTTGTACACTTACTAAACACTAATATAAAATGTAAGTTACCGGGCCTCAGAGAACTGAGAACCACCGAATTCACTGCACGGAGCCTGAAGGCCCTTCCTAAGCACAAGCTTTCTTCCTGAGCCTCCTTCCTGACACGTGCTGAGTGGACCGAGTGCAGCACACAGAGGACTAAGAGGCCAAGACAGCAGAGACAGGGGAGGGAGTGGGCGGGGATACTAACGGCTGGGTGGTCCCGGCCCAGGGTGCTCTCACGGATGCTGAGGGCATCGTTCAGCAGATGTGCAGCCTCCTTGTACTTATTCTGGTCCCTGAAAAGCAGCAGAAAGGATGAGTGTGAACTCTGTCCCATACCATCTCCTCCCCCTTCCTTCAGGAAACTGAGGCACACTTAGAAACTGAGAGAGGACGGGAAGGAAGAAAGCTTCATGACACAGCAGGCTGCAGACACTGCCATCTCAAGAGGATGCCACAAGTCCTCAAAAGCAGGAGCCACAAACAGAATGAGACACATATTCTCTCCAGAGAGGCCCAAGAAACAGAGCCTGAGAGATGAGTATTCTCTGAGGTAGGGGTTCAGGAGTGGAGGAAGTGAGATGTCTGGCGTTAGGGACAAAGCCTTGCAAGGTATCCTGGGAGGCCCGGCAGAGAGGAGAGGAAGGCAGGATGTGAGCTGCCATAGACAACGGAGGAGGAGTGTGCTCACCGATACACCAAAGCCAGGATGTTGAGCATAGTAGCCACGTCAGGGTGACCTCGGCCAGACGTGCGCTCCAGGTCCTCTAGTGCTTGCTTGCAGAGCGGCACAGCCACCTCATAGCGACCCTGGGCTGCATACTGGATAACCAGGTTGTGCAGGGTCCGCAACCTTGCTGGGATCTCATATCCACCCTGCTGGGCCGCTGCAGCACCCTGACCACGGGACACTAACTCATCCCAAAAAAAGACAAGGCATTTCCTCAGAAGACTCCTCCTTTTCCCCTACTGCCTGCCCTCCCTTCTGCTCACCCTCTGTCTTTTGGCTGTTCCCCACCAGGCTCTCAAAGGAGACTCCACACCATGGCTATTCTCTTACCACACCCTTGCACCTGTGCCCATCACAATCCAGTTTATTCTCTCAGTAAGTCACTCAACTAACATTTGCTAGGGGTGTCCAACAAAGCAAAACACAAAGGCTTGAGGAATCCGTGTGGCTCCAGCCCAGGGTTATTCTCTGCTAGACTGCGAACTTACTTTCATCTTGGTAATCCTACTGCACAGCACACTCATTAAATGCTGATGGGTACCAGGGAGGGGAGGGACTCAAGTCATAGCCTGGAACCTGCCCAGTCTCCAAAGGAAGTGGAGAACTTATCTCTGGATGTGGAGATCTACTCAGTCAGTCTAGCTTGAAGCAACCTCCTGCTGGCCTCACCCTGCAGCCCCACAGGCAGACTCACAGTCGTTGCTGGAGTCCTCCTCCTCCTCATTGGGGAAGAGGTCATCCAGGGAATCTTTGGTAGCATCTCCCTCCTTCTCCTCCTGGAAGAAAAGGGACAGCATGTCAGACCCCAGTGGCCTCTTCAGGGGTTCTTCTAAGTCACAAAACCACCAACCAAGGTGGCTGAAAGCTTCTGCCCCTGGAAAAGACCAGCAGCTGACCAGTCATGCACAGGCCTCCTGGATGTGAAAGCCAGGGATGTCATAGACAAAGTCGCATACTCTATTTCTCATCCAGAAAGTTCTCTCCCTAACGCCCTATTCTCCCGCTCTCTAATACTCACCTCTTGTAATTATAGCCATGCAATCCCTGTGCACTTACAGTGATTATATGTCTGTCCTGTCTCTCCTGAGGGGAAGGAGTATGTCTGCTCTTACTGACACGTACCCAGAGTGTCTAGCTCTGCCTTGGGCTTACCTTTGGTCAGTGTGGCCTTAGGACCCAGCCCTTACTGTCTACCACATTTCCACAATAGAAAATGAACTTTCTTCTCCAGGGATGGCAGCCTGACACACAGACTCTAAACCCCCCTCTCAGGCTCATCTGTGTGCCCCAGGTAAATTATCTCTGCACTGTCCCTGGACAGAATATCAGCCTAGCCCTGGAGTTTTAACTCTAATACCTCCTCCAGGCCAGAAGGCTCCCCTTCTCCACCTCATCCTTGAAATCCAGCACAACTTCTTTCTGCCCTACTTAACTGAACACGCTGTTATAACTACCTCCCAATTCTGAACCCTTCCAACCATGCCAGCCCTCAGGGACCTATCTAGGTGGAAGTCCCTCTATCTGACTGAGCCACATCCACACTGTGTGCTTTCATCCAGTCACATTGTGTCCTTGTGTACGAGCCCAGTTCTGCACAGACCTGAGAAGGCAGTTACTTTTCATAGCCTCCTCCTCTCTGCACTCTGGCACAAGGATACATAAACGCCAGCTCACTGAGAGAAGACTGTAGGGGAGTCTCCTGCTAAAGTGGGCTATGCTCTCCTTTAGGAGTCTAGGTTCGAGCTGTCTGTTTGTCTTGCTCCACATACTGTTAACTGTGAGAACAAGAACTTTCACCCCATTCTCCACAGGAGTACACATAAAATGTAAGTTGACGGAACAAGTCAAGATTATTTCCCCCTGCTGTTATCTGGAGTTGGTATCAGGGCTGAAGATAAATTCTTCCAAGTAGGAACACATTAAGCACAGATGTTTCCCATGGGACAGTGGGACGGTCGCCCTGCCTGCGGTCCCAGCAAACCCTGGCTGGCACGCTCACCATGCTGTGCCCGTCCTCATCATACTGGCGCAGCTGCCTCAAGAACTCCAGGTGCTTCTTTTCCTCCTCTAGCTGAGCCACAGCCTGCTCGCTGCGCTGGAGCCGCTGCTGAGTGCCTGCCAGCTCATCGCGGAGCCACTGATTCTCCTGGCATAGCCGCCGTACTTGGGCCCGCAACTTCTGCTTCTCAGACTCCACGTGCTCAGGTGGCTAGCCAGCGCCAGCATCACCTAGGTGAGAACATCATATGAGCTCCAGGCTTTTGGATAAGAGCATCCAGGAGACAGATGGCCTTCTGGGAGATGAACCTCACGCAGGAGGAAGTGGCTCTACCATAAACAGACCCTCCAAGGGGCTGGAGCAGTGGCTCTCAACCTTCCTAATCCTATGACCCTTTAATGCAGTTCCTCAAGTCATGGCTAACCCCCAACTGTAAAATTATTTCATTGCTATTTCATAACTAATATTGCTACATTATCAATCATAATGTAAATATATCTGATATGCAAGATTCTGATATGTGACCCTTGTGAAAGGGTCATTTGACCTCCAAAGGGTTGTGACCCACAGGTTGGGAAATACTGGCCTGGAAAGATGTCTCAGTGATTAAGAGCACTGGTTGCTCTTCCTAAGGGTCTGGGTTCAATTCCTAGCACCAACATGTTGGCTCACAACCACCTGTAACTGCAGTCCCAGGGGATCCAATGGCCTCTTCTAGCCTCTGCACATACCAGGATTACAGAGAGTATATAGACATAGCTGCAGACAAAACACCTATATACATAAAATAAATGAATGGAATTAAAAAAGAGATACTCGGGCTGGAGAGGTGGCTCAGTGAGAGGTCATGAGTTCAATTCCCAGCACCCACATGGTGGCTCACAACCATCTGTAATGGGATCCGATGCCCCCTTCTGGTGTGTACTCATACACATAAGATAAATAAATAAGTCCATAAATGCATGGAATCAAATAAGTAGATATTCTAACCCCAGCTGTCACCACACCCATCGTTTCCATCAGACGCCAAACGGCCAGCTCCCACCCAGACAACAGCAGCCTCTGGCAGGCCTCCCTGGTCTCTGCCCTTAGTCTCTAGTTCTACTCCCATCCAGAGAGCAGATGATCCCAGGCCGAATCCCATCACTCCTCAGACATGCCAGCAGCCCATCTCTCTCAACCCTAGGACAGCCTGCCGGCTCCACATCATCTGTGGGTATCTCCCATGGCATCCCTCCTCCTCCTCCTCTTACTCTTCCTCTTCCTCCTCTCCTCCTCCTCTTCCTCCTCCTCTTCCTCCTCCTGAGCCATCTACTTTGTGCCATTGAGCACCCTGCAGAAATCCAAGTAGCCCTGAAAACCACTAAATCCACCAGCCAGGCTCCAAGCAAGGCCTGCGCGCTGTCCTGCCTACTTGTTTATCGCACAGATTGCTCCCTCACCCTCAAATCTTCATTCAAATGTCACCTTTGAGTGAATTATTTTATGACCGCTCTGTGTAAAACTGTATCCTCTTCCTATTTCCCTCCTTTCTTAAGGATTTATTTATTTATTTTTATGTATGTGAGTACACTTTCACTCTCTGCAGACACACCAGAAGAGGGCATCAGATCCCATTACAGATGGTTGTGAGCCACAATTGCTGGGACTTGAACTCAGGACCTTTAGAAGAGCAGTCAGTGCTCTTAACCACTGAGCCATCTCTCCAGCCCCTTCCTTCCTTTCTTTGTCTTTGTTCCGTTCTTAGCAATGATCACTCTGGCACAGTAAATTCATTTACTTATTTACCTGTGATCTAGCTATCTCTCTCAGCTACAATATCAGCTTCGAGAGGAATTGTCCTGTGCTGTTCTGTAATGCACCTCCAGCATGCAGCACAGTTTACACACAGTAGTCACTTAATGAAATTTAATGAGTTAAAAAATCCAAGTCTCTAGAACAAGGTGACCCCAAACTTGTACCAGGTAACTGGAACACTTGGCATCACCCCTGATTCTTACCTGGGCCTCACTCAGTCCCAGCTCAATGTTCTCCATAGACCGTCGCAGCTGCCGGGCCTTCTCATGTACCAGCCCTTCCTCATGGCCTCCCTGTTGCAGACACTCAATGGTGTGGGACAGGCTCTGCAGCACAGCCTGATGCTCACTGTGTAGGGCCTCCAGTCCTTGGCTCACCAACCTGGTACTGCCCAAGATCTCCTCTTGACTGAGCCGGTGCCCTGCAGGCTCATCCCGCTGCCCCAACACCAGGCCTGACATCCTAGGCTAAAGAGAAACCACAGAGTTCAGGTGGGAAAAATGAAAGACACACTATTAGAAATTTGGGTGGGCATCCACACGAAAGGAACAGAGTATAGGAGACCCCGTGGCTAAGCTGATGAGAGAGATGAGGCAAAGAGGAGGAAATTCCACGCCACTAACTATAAAACTGAGGTGAGGGAGAGGAATTAATCTGGATAAAAAGAAAGATCTGGAGAACAGTCGGGCAGGCTTAGAGCTAGAGGAATTTAATACTTGGCAATTGGAGAGAGAGAGAGAGCATGGGTTAGGAAAAGGAAGCAGGACATGGAGGCACTGTAAGAATCATAGAGGGTGTGTGGAAGAACTGTGCAGAAAGCACTGTCCCAATAAAGGGGAAGGACCCAAGAATAGGGAAGAGAGGGAGGAAACAGCAGTCAGCATTACAGGGCTCTGGAAGGTTGAAGGTCTTCAGGCTGCATCAGCAAAGGGTCAAAGCCCAGCATCTCCCAACCTGCTGAGCTCCTGTCCAATTAACCTTCCGGCCTCACTTGCCAGCCCACCCCTCCTTCGGAATTCAGACTGTCTTCCTACTTCCTCCAAACTCATCCCTGAAGTCTCCTTACCTGTGTACAAACAGAAGCCCTTGGCTTCAGGCGACTCCCAGGCCAGAGCCCGGAAGAAACTCTGACCTGCAACTAAGGATTTAGAAGGATTTGTACTGCCCAAAGTCCAGAAGTCCGGCAGTCCCACCCCTTCTCTGTCACCACCTCACAGCCTCTCAGAGGACCTGGCACAAAGCCCCACCCAGGACAAACACCCTCCCTCCTTCAGCCTCCAGGTTCTTCAGAGACTTGTACTAATGTCCCTTCTTCCTTAACTCAATCTCCTCATTCCAGCTCTGAGGAGTTACTTTCTCCCAATAAGGGAAAGAAAGTCCGATTTAATCTGAGACCTGCAGCAAGGGGTGTGGTGTGCCTGTAAAGGGCTGAGAAGGGAGATCTGGTTAGGATTCCCAACTGGATTACCGCAATAGCCTCCTTTCATGGCTTTGTCTGACAAAATCACCTAACAGGCATTTAGGTGCCTCTCAAGTGCCGGATGGTTCAGGGAAGCGTGGCAGATCTGCTGAGCACAGTGCTTGACGCAGAGCGCAGGCTACCTAAGCCTGGGGGCCTGCAATTCAGGAGTGTCTAAGGTTCCTAACTTGCCCTGAGGGCTGAGGGTGAGGACAGAGTAAGATCGTCCAGGGCTGAGGGGAGGAAGGGCAGAGTGAATGAGGGAAGAGTTGCTGACCAAGACCCGACAGCAGACAAGCTCGAGGCCACTGAGTCAGGGGTTCCCACAGGGGCGGGGCAGGTTGTCCTACAGTCTGTCTGGACGCCGAGGGGCGGGGTAGAATAGCGGGGGGCGGAGTTTTTGAGTCAGTCTAAAGTTTTGTGAGGTTAGTAGGAAGTGACTTCATTTGTCCCGGAATGTGGAAATAAGAGTTAGTGTGAACTTAATTCTCAGCCCCAGGGATACTCCCAAAGACTCACCTGCAGTCTGCTTGTCCGGCTGCTGCCTTCGTGGGTACTGCCCCTTTAAATTTATCATGGCTGCCGCTCGAGGCAATTGTTTTGACGGCTCGGAGGGGCGGGGACTGTGTCTCAGTCACGTGACCTCAGCGCCCTCCGGTGATTGGCTGAGAACAGCTCTTTAGCGAGGAAAGAAAGCGTGTATCCTGCGGCGCTGCAGTTCTGTGCCCGCCTCTTACGTCATCGGAAAGCGACGCTACTGTGAATGAAACGTCATCCAAGAGCACAAGGCTTAGGATCAAAGTAAAAGCGAGTGCAGTACGGAGGAGCGTGACCATCCCATGGCCCTGTGTGCGCTGACTAGTGCTCTGCGCTCTTTGAGCCTGGCATCCCCGGCCATTACCGCCCGGTTCCGAATCTGCTCCCTGCTGCCCAGGTAATCCGCTTACCTGGGAAATGGGATTGTTTCCGCCTGGGCTGTCAGTGATCCCGCAAGGCTAGTCATGATCATGTGACCTTGGGTAAACTTGCCTTCAGCCTTTGCTCTTTGTAAAGGCTGCTCTCTCAGAGAGCTGCATTCGTCAGACGAGATACTGGCTTCCAAGTGCTTTTGCAAATCTTTACTAAATATTAATGTGCCAACTGTAAACCAGGCAGAATAGAGGACTGAATTAAACGAACTCCTGAAAGTTATTATACACATTTTGCAGATGAGAAAACTGGTCAACAGTCTTAAGTTTTACATCTTCTGGGGCTAAACAGACTGACTTCAGAGCTTGTTTTTGTTTTTCAAACTGCAAATTAAACTTAGAGGCTCGCTCATGCTATGCACTTCTCTCTCTGACCTACAGGGCTCACCCCAGAACCAGTGCTCTTAACCATTGTAATGTACGGATGGGTTGTTGCTGGTATTAGGGGATGTCGAACTCTGTAGTGGCCAATCGTGAATCACAGAAAAAAGAAATTATTGATCTTCCTTCTCTGCATTTCTCAGGCTGAGCATGGCGGAATTTAGCAAATGTATATTTGATATTCCAAACTAAACCAAACACTGGGTCTACAACAAGGGGAAAAGCAAAATGATAGTTTCCATTCATATTTGAGAATCCCTAAAAACCGTGCAGAGGGAAAAGGTCACCGTTGCTGATGGTGGTATATGGGTGTATGGAATTTACCAGCTCTGGAAAAGTGAATTTTTCAGGGAAAGAAAGGTTTGGGTTTCTGGGGAAGAATTTGAAACGACTGGAAGATAATGAAAGGGAGAATATATCCTTGGAGAAGTATTTCAGAGGTTTACCAAATGATTACCATGTAACTGGATAAACACATTATGCTGGTATTTGTAAAAGTTGAAGGTTGAAGATTTGGGGGCAGTGTCTTGAGATGCTTCTGGGAGAAAGTAACCTATAAGCTAAACTTGGTCTATGTGGTTTCTCCTTTGGTTCTCTGAAAGAGAATATTTTTTTAATCCCTAGATACAGAGCAATGTCCTCCTTCAGCTGCCCCCTGCCTTGGCATTGCCCTCTCATCGCCCAGTGCATATGTCTGCAGACCGCAGTGCCAAGTTTGTGTCCTGGAAGAGTCGTACCAAGTACACAATTAGGCCAGTGAAGATGAGGAAGTCTGGGGGTCGAGACCACACAGGTGGGAGAAAGGGCCTGGAGCATTCAGGAGGAAACTGCATTAGGATCCCGGATGTCTATAGCAGTGCACTATGGATTGTAAGACATTGTTATTGAGGCATGTCTTACTGTGTGGGTCATTACTGAAGACCACACAGAAACGGATAACTTGCTCAACACAGGGGCCTAGAATTCAAAATGATTTAAATGATATGATGAGTCCGATTTATATCCCTCTCAGTAAGCTTACTAAATTCAACAATTTGAAAGCTTTATGTTTCATACAATCTTAGTAATCGTATTTTTATTGAGCACGTGAGTGTTCCCCCACTGCTTGTACCAGGATGTCCTGGCCTCCACACACCCACATGCTGCGGCTCAAATCTGGGACCTCAGTGTTTACCAGGCAAGCTCTCTACTGCTGAGCTGCACCCCCAACCCTTTGTTGTTTTTCTATTTGTGATACGATATTGAGGGAGCACTACTGTCCAGTCTAGGCTGAGAGCTGTTCTAACCTGAGTCACATCCCTGAACTGTCTTGACTCTAGGCCGCATCCGAGTACATGGTATAGGTGGAGGCCACAAGCAGAAGTATCGAATGATTGACTTTTTGCGTTTCCGGCCAGAAAAAGAATCTTCGGCAGGACCCTTTGAGGAGAAGGTTGTGGTAGTCCGCTATGATCCTTGTAGGCAAGTTTGGGATGGGAGATGATGAGGGTGTGGTCTGGATTGTTGTTTTGTAGCTTCTCAGAAAATGTGGGCTTTGTCCATCATCCTCAACAGGTCTGCAGACATAGCTCTGGTTGCTGGGGGCAGCCGAAAACGCTGGATCATTGCCACAGAAAACATGAAGGCGGGAGACACAGTCCTGAACTCTAACCACATAGGCAGGATGGCAGGTGAGGGATGGCTGGTAGATGTGTGGGGCAGAGGCTGCAGAGGGCTAGTGCTGATGAAATCCTGTCTTCTAGTGTCTGCTCAGGAAGGGGATGCACACCCGCTTGGGGCATTGCCCGTGGGGACCCTCATCAACAACGTAGAAAGCGAGCCTGGCCGAGGAGCCCAGTATATTCGAGCTGCAGGTATGGGCACAGAAGCTAACCATATCCCACAGTCGGGAAGACCGAGGGTACCTGATACCACTGACCTGTGAGCCCTTTGGCCCACATCCGTTCCAAGGACAGGAAAACAGACAATAAGAGGATCAATCTGTGCTTTGTTTTAACCTAAATCACAGTGTTTGGTCTTCTGTGTTTCGTGTGCCCCTAAAGGGCAAAGTAGGGTAGCATGTGGCCTAAGACGGCATAGAAACCTCCCTCTGTTTTGTGGAGGGTGGCTAAGCTGTTCCCCCCTTTCCCAGGGACATGCGGTGTGCTTCTTCGGAAGGTGAATGGGACAGCCATTATCCAGCTGCCCTCTAAGAGGCAAATGCAGGTATGTGTGGGCACAAGTGGGAGGGGCCAGCCAAGAAGGGATTGTTGGAATGTACCTCGTGTCTACCAAGTGTCTCTGATGCGAGGTACTGCTTCCATCTGTGTCTGGTCTGTTCTTTGCTACCTGACTAAGCATGCCTTATCAGGTTGGTGCCTTAATAGAGTCAAAATGCCTTTTCCCAGCTGGGCATGGTGGCGGTACACGTCTTTAATCCCAGCATTCCAGACACTGATGAGGCAAAAGAAACAAGCCACCTGGGCTTTTTCAGAAACCTAGGAAAAGATAGGAGTAGGTTGAACCATCAGGTTGGAACTGGCTTTTAATCCCATTTCTCAAGAGCCAGAGGCAGAGGTGTCTTGGTGCAGTGCCAGAACAGCCAGGACTACATACCTTCCCAGACCCTGACTCCAAAAGAAAACCACAGAAACAAAAATAGATGTGGGGAGTCTTTTTCCTTAACTTTTAATTCATTCTGTCGAACCCACACTTACATTCTAATATTTTGTGTTTCTTACTTCTCCTGTCCCTCATCGAGTGTAAGAAGCCACCCAGAGTCGTGTTCCCAACACTGCCCTGGTCTCTTGCCCACACCGGTGCGTTCTTGTCTGCTTCTCTTGTCAGGTGCTGGAGTCGTGCATTGCAACTGTAGGCCGGGTTTCCAACGTTAACCATAACCAGCGGGTCATAGGCAAGGCAGGACGCAACCGCTGGCTGGGCAAGAGGCCTAACAGTGGGCTGTGGCATCGCAAGGGAGGCTGGGCCGGCCGAAAGATTCGGCCACTGCCACCCATGAAGAGTTACGTGAAGCTGCCCTCCGCTGCTGCCCTCCGCTGATTCCCCTGGACTCTAATAAAATGTCCCTTGTTTTTATCTGTTACTATCTTTTCACTTTTGGAGGGCGCGGTATAGACTGGACGAGACGTAAACAAGGATAGAGGGAAGAGAATGGAAAAGACGGATGGGGAGGGGGCAGAAATGACCTCCAAGGTCCTATCCAGTTCTGGCTTTGGAAAATGGGAAGGTACTTCCGGCAGTAGGAAGGAGGACTAAGAGGAAGAGGAAAGGGCGGTGCGGAACTGGAAGGTTGCGTTGTCCAGGTGGCGCCCGCTACTCCGCCCGCTGATAGCCCCTGGCCCCCGGCTTTCCGCTAAATCGGGCGGTGGCTGGGGCTGGTAGTGGAGCCTCAGATCGCCTGGAGCCCCAGCCAGGACTAGGCTCCACCCTGCAGCAGGCAGTGCGCCGGCGCACGGCCTGCAATCCCCTGCTGGCCACGCCCTCTTCCCGCCTGTCTCCTGCAGAGGCACGCCCCCTCCTCTGCGCATAGACCCCTTCAGGGGGCCCAGGCGGGGCCCAAACACTCGTCAGCACCGCTGCCGCCATCGTGTGCCGCGCTTCCCTAGCTCTGCAAAGGATAGGCCTCGCGCCAGGATCCCGGCGGACTTCTGAGGTGGCCAAAGCCCCGCCGCGGCCCCTGCCCCTACTCTGGGCTTCCCGCGGAGCCTCGCGTCCCCTCCCCAACCGTGCTTCGGGACTCTCCTTTATTGGGCCTACCTCCCCATCCTATCCCACCACGCCCGTTCCCGGTCTTCTCAGGTCTTGACTCCCATCCACCAAGCCTCGCGCCGCTTATCCATCGGACCCCTGATGCACCCTTCCCCCGGCCTCGCGCCTCTGGTCATGGATGTCTCCATGCCTTCCCCTTCTCCCAGCCCGTCATGCTTTACGGATGGCCATTTCTGTGCCCTTTCCTTGGGGCCTTACAACCCAGTGCTTCAATTTAGAGATTGCATCCCTCCCCGACACAGTCTTGTGCCTTCACACACCGGTTTTCCTAAGTTACCTATATCTGTCCCAGAATCTTGGGCTTCATCTGTAAATCCAACACTGCTCTATGCAGTGTTCTAAACCAAACCCACTAGAGGCTACAAGCCTTGGAGACCTTTTAGCTCTAATATTTTGCCCTTGAATAACAAACTCCACAGTGTTCTTCTGCCCAGTCCAGGTCTCACTCGGCCGAAGCAGGCCCAACTCTACTCCACCCAGAATAACAGCTGTTGCTGCTTTTGCTCCTCCAACTCCTGGATGCCCTTGTTTTCTGACCTCCCTCTCACTCTAGCTTGCCTTTTCTCTCTTCCTTGTGTGTCTCAGGTGCCAGGATGGTGGGGGAGCTCCGCTACAGGGAATTCAGGGTGCCCCTGGGGCCTGGCTTGCACGCATATCCGGATGAATTGATCCGCCAACGGGTTGGCCAAAATGGGCACCCCGAGTATCAGATCCGCTGGCTCATCCTCAGGCGTGGAGATGATGGGGACGGGGATAGCCAAGTGGACTGCAAGGCTGAGCATATCCTGCTCTGGATGACTGACGATGAGATCTATGCCAACTGCCACAAGATGTTGGGAGAGGATGGTCGAGTCATCGGACCGTCCCAGGAGTCTGCAGAGGCTGGGGCTCTCGACAAAGCTGTGCTGGGGGAGATGGAAACAGATGTGAAGTCCTTGATTCAGAGGGCCCTTCGGCAGCTGGAGGAGTGTGTGGGCTCCGTTCCTCCTGCCCCTCTCCTTCACACAGTCCATGTCCTCAGTGCCTATGCCAGCATCGAGCCCCTCACTGGCGTCTTCAAAGATCGCAGAGTTCTGGACCTGCTCATGCACATGCTGAGCAGTCCTGATTATCAGATCCGCTGGAGCGCAGGCCGGATGATACAAGCTCTGTCCTCCCATGACGCTGGTGAGGGACAGTGTGGGGAGGAAGGGAGAACAGGAGAGGGTCTGGGTCGGCTCAGGGATTCAGAGGACACTGTGACAGGACCTTCCGACCTCATCAGTACGTAATGGTTCTGTTGTCATTCACTTTTTGTTGGAAGAAAAAGGAGGGGGTGGGGTTGGGGAAATGTTTGTTTGGGGGGAGGGGGGAGAGACTAAATAAGCAAGAACATATTAATCCATTAGCTTTTTATGCAAAAGAAGAGCTTAGACTGTTGCAGAGAGAGAGTGAGTGAGTGTGTGTGTGTGTGTGTGTGTGTGTGTGTGTGTGGTGTGTGATAGTAAACTTTGGCTCTTGTAGTAAATCAACAAAATATGTCATTCCCAGTGAGTGCTGGCAAAGGATTGGTAGTAAGCTAGAGGAGAGACGCCTGGAGGACTGCACTTAGGGAGCTGTTTCTGATTGGCAGTGTGCGTTTCAGGAACCCGGACCCAGATCCTTCTGTCATTGAGCCAACAAGAGGCCATTGAAAAACACCTGGATTTTGACAGCCGCTGTGCTCTGCTTGCGCTGTTTGCTCAGGCTACTCTCGCAGAACACCCGATGTCTTTCGAGGGCGTTCAGCTGCCAAAGGTATCTTGTGAGGGTTTGGGGTAGTGGGAGCTGCAGATTTGCCCCAGAGGACACTGTGGAAAGAGGGCAGAAGATGAGACGAGAAGGGTGTGGTCAAAGGCATATCCTACAGGTCCCAGGACGGCTGCTCTTCTCCCTGGTGAAACGCTACCTGCATGTCACCTTCCTCCTGGATCGACTGTACAGCAATGCAGAGGATCAAGATGCCCAGAACAACTTTATTCCTGAGGAGTTGAATGTGGGGAGGGGCCGACTGGAACTGGAATTCAGTATGGCCATGGGCACGCTGATCTCTGAGCTGGTGCAGGCCATGCGCTGGGACGGAGACAGCAGACCAGGGAGGTCTTCCCCTTTCACTTTCCAGTCTCAGCAAGCAGAGTTCTTCCACCCCCGTGCCCAGCATTTCAGGAGGTCAAGGCGGTTTCGCCCCCGCACCGCATTTGCAAGTGTCAATACCTATGCCTTGTATGTGCGGGACATGCTACGGCCTGGGATGCGGGTACGGATGCTGGAGAATTACGAGGAGATCACTGCTGGGGATGAGGGCCAGTTCCGACAGAGCAACGATGGTGTGCCCCCTGTGCAGGTAAGGGCTCTACAGAGGTGGGACACTGAAATTTTATTCTGGGTAAGGCATACCTATCTGGACATTCTATCCTGGGGCCTCAGTTAAGATCCAACAGGCAAAGGTGTCCACGGTTGAAAGGATATGGAACCCTTGGGATATGTGAGCAAAGGAGGTTCAGACCCAAGAAGAAACCAACAGATAAGAATTCGGAAAATGGGCTATTTGATGCCAGATGGAAACATTGTGTCGTGGTATCAAAGACAGACAGGATGCAGGCATGGTAGCATGCTTGTAATCCCGGTACTTGGGAGGTAGAGAAAGGCAGGAAGATCAGGAGTTCAAGGCCAGCCATGACCACAGAGCAATGTTGAGATCAGTCCGGGACCCTCCATCTAAAAGAAAGTAAAATAAAAATTAGACTAAAAGGAGTAAGGAAGTAGAGGCCATTGCGGAAGAGGAAGGTGAGGCTATCTGTATACTATATTCATCATTGTATATACATTCTAGATATTTTATAGACAGTGTTTGCTATTTAAGGTGGTCACCTTATGGACTGTGAGCCCCAGCGATGGGCCTCAGCTGGTCAATAGCAGGTCCTCTTCCTCTTCCCTCTTCCCCGCTCCAAGGTGTTGTGGGATTCAACAGGCCATACCTATTGGGTGCACTGGCACATGCTTGAGATCCTGGGCTATGAGGACGACATTGAAGATGTGGTTGAAATTGCTGAGCTCCAAGGGCCAGTGGCCAATGGAGCCCTGAGTGTAGGTGAGCTCAGGGAGGGGTTGGCTCTGAGCAGAGAAGCAGGGGCCTACCTGGGCAGGCGGTGACTTGGCTGTTGCCACACCCCATCTTCACAGTCCCACCATCCCAGCGCTGGAAGCCCATAACTCAGCTCTTTGCCGAGCCTTATGTGGTGCCTGAGGAGGAAGACAGGGAGGAGAGCGAGCACCTGACCCAGGCTGAGTGGTGGGAGCTCTTCTTTTTCATCAAGAAGTTAAGTGCGGCAGGGCGTCAGCACGTTGTGGATCTCCTCCAGGGGCATCTGGATGGGGAGGTAGGCGCTCCTCAGAAGTGTCCCCAGCAGGTCTGGACTGGGAACGTTTGGAAAGCTCGGGAGGGAAGTGGAGGTTGGACAGCTTCAGGGGCCCACAGCGGAGGGGTCTGGAATGCTACAAGAAGTTCAGAATAGTGGATGTGTGTGTAGAGAGAGCCCCATTCCCAGAGAGGATCTCTCACCATCTGCTTGTTCAGCTCTTCCAGCTGACTTTCTTCTCGTAGCATGTTCTGGACTATGAGATCCTGCCTGAGCTGACTGTACCCATTGACTTGGCCCAAGACCTGCTGCTGTCTCTGCCTCAACAACTTGATGACAGTACTCTGAGGGACCTGTTCAACTGCTGTGTCTACAGAAAGTATGGTCCCGAAGTCCTGGTAGGGCAGATAAACTACCCGTATGTGATAGATGCCCAGCATAATTTACTGTTCAAAGCCAAGCCCGAGCCACAAGAGTCTGAAGGTGAGTACCCTACAGACAGCAGCAGAGAGACCTGCCTTCGGGAAAGTGTCCTCAAAGGGGTGTCTCCTCTAACAGTGTGCCATCTTACCTGAAAGAGATACCCTACTCACAATCCCAGAAACTTAAGATGTGTGCTCGCATTTGTGCGTGCGTGCGTGCGTGTGTCTAGACCCAAGGACAATGACAGATGTCCTTCCTCAGCTGTCATTTATCTTTCTTTTATTTAAATTAATTTTATTTTATCTGAGTGTGGTGGCCCACACCAATATCTGTGTTTGAGGCCAGCCTGCTCTACAGAGCAAATTCTAAGACAGCCAGGGCTACACAGAAACCTTGTCTCAAGACTACCAAGCCAAATTTTATCCATAAGGGTGTTGTGTGTCTCTATACTATGTGTATACAGTGCCCACAAAGGCCAGAAGAGGGTGTTGGCTCTCTTGGAGTTGAAGTTCTAGATAGCTGTGAACTGCTGTGTAGTTTTTGGGAATTGAACATGGGTCCTCTGGAAGAACAAGTGCTCTTAACCATTGACCCATCTCCCAGGCCCATCCTCCACAGTTTTTCTTTTCCTTCCTTCCTTCCTTCCTTCCTTCCTTCCTTCCTTCCTTCCTCTCCCTCTTTCTTTCTTTCTTTCTTTTCTTTCTTTCTTTCTTTCTTTCTTTCTTCTTTCTTTCTTTCTTTCTTTCTTTCTTTCTTTCTTTCTTTCTTTCTTTCTCTTTTGGCAAGGTCTCTTGCTGCCCTGGTTCTTGCTAGCTGTCTCCACCATACTGTAGTCCTGAGATTGCAAGCATGAGCCGCTATGTTCAGTTACTGCTTCTATAAGATTTTATTTTTAATTATGTGCATATGTGTGGGTTTGTGCTTGTGAATGAAGATAACCTAGTGGGCCAAATGAGACTGTCAGGTAGTTGGATCTGGAGTTACAGGTGGTCACGAGCTGCCTGACACAGGTCCTGCCAATTCTTACTATACTCTTGTTGCTCCATCCAAAGAGCCCACATTTCAGAGTGCCAGCCCTGCCCTGAAGCGTCTGGTGGAGAGCTTGGGCCCAGGTGGGAAGCTTCTTGTGGATCTAGAACAAGCCCTCAGCTCCGAGGCGCCCCAGGAAAATGAGGTCAAGCCATGCTTGCTGCAGCTCCAGCAGCAGCCACAGCCCTTCCTTGCCCTGATGTGGAGCCTGGAAACTTCAGCTGAAAACAAGGCCCTGCACCTGACTGTGCTGAGGTGGGGAAATAGTGAGGGCAGGGTTGGGTACCGGAAGGCCTCATGCCAACCTCATATCTCTCTGCCTTCCCATTTCTGTCTCCCCCTAGAATCTTGATGCAGCTGGTGAACTTCCCTGAGGCACTGTTGCTACCCTGGCATGAAGCCATGGAGGCCTGCATGACCTGCCTTCGGTCACCCAGTACTGACCGAGAGGTAACCCTGTCCCGCTCTGGGAAGATGCCAGGCAGAGGGATGGGGAGGGCAGCAGTAAGATAGACCCCTGGGCGAGGCTTGGAGGACGCAACAGAACCTTTGCGTTCTTGCTTTTAAAATGAAATTTTATTTTTTTAAATAGGTAATACATTCAAAAAGTTCACAAGTCAAAATGGCACAAGGTAGTCGTGAGAATTCTGGCTCTTATCTGATTCTTATTGTCTCGGTGTCCTTGCTGGTAACCCACTGTATTAATTGAGTCCATCCTGTGTTCTCGTATGCAAATAGTAACGGGCTCTGTGGACTTCTTTTCAGCCAGACCTTCAAGAGGAAGGGGAGGCTGCTCTTGCAGAGGACCCAGATTTAGTTCTCAGCACCCACAGGGCAGTTCACAAGCATTTGTAAAGTCCAGGTCCAGAGAATCAGACTCCCTTCTAGCCACACGCACATTGGGGTGATACATGCATGTAGGCAAATACTCATACACATAAAATTCAAATAAAATTTTAAAAAAATCTTTTGCTGGCAGTGGTGGTGCACGCCTTTAATCCCAGCACTTGGGAGGCAGAGGCAGGCGGATTTCTGAGTTCAAGGCCGGCTTGATCTACAGAGTGAGTTCCAGTACAGCCAGGGCTGCACAGAGAAACTCTGCCTCGAAAAACAAAAACAAAAAAAAACCAAACCAACCAAACAAAAAAAATCTCTTAGGAGAGGGAATGAGGGATTTCTGTAAGAAATCCTGAGTACAGGAGGCCGCAGAAGGGTCAAAGGTCATGATGTTAATGAGTATCCCAAGTTGATGCCTTCAGTTTCCAAGCTGTTCTTCCTGAGGGCCAGTAAAGAAGTTCAGGCCTTCTCTATTCCCTTCCAGCCCTCTTAAGTGTCTGGGCTAGGGGCCTCACCCTGCTCCCTCCCCAGACACTTAATGGCTAAGAGCTCCACAGGGCAGCGAGGCTCTTCCCATAGGTTTGAGTTTGCTTCTCTAACTGCACCTGGTTTTTCTATTACTTCAACACAGAGTGGGCATGAATCACCATGGCTACCCACATACCCCAGGCTTGTCCACAGCTATCCATGTACCCCAGGCTTGTCCTTCTCTTCACTGCCCCCTTGATTGACATCCTTTCTCAGGTGCTCCAGGAACTAATCTTTTTTCTACACCGCCTGACCTCCACGAGCCGGGACTATGCGGTGATACTAAACCAGCTTGGAGCCCGGGACGCCATCTCTAAGGTCCTGGAAAAGCACCGAGGGAAACTGGAGTTGGCCCAGGAGCTCCGGGATATGGTGTTCAAATGTGAGAAACATGCCCACCTCTACCGGAAACTCACCACCAACATCCTGGGCGGCTGCATCCAGGTCAGGAGGAAGGGCAGGAGGAAGTGGAGATTCTGAGCTACCTAAGAACCCGGACCCTGAGCAATGACGGGGATTGGGTGCTGGCTCGAGTGAGCCTGGGGGTGTTCATTCCCTTACCGTTTGACCTTTCCCCCATCTGTGTTTACCTGAGCCTAGTGTCCTTCCTTTCTCTGATGTTCCTTCCGACTCCAGATGGTCCTGGGCCAGATTGAAGACCACAGACGAACCCACCGGCCCATCCAAATCCCTTTCTTTGATGTGTTTCTCAGATATCTGTGCCAGGGTTAGTGTCTGTCACCGATCTGTTTAATTTACCATCACCCATTTTCCCCTGTGTACGTACCTGGCTATGACCTTCACCTTCCCACTCTCCCCCCAGGTCCACTGAGGAAACGAAGAAAAACAAGTACTGGGAGAAGATGGAGGTGTCCTCCAACCCACACCGGGCCAGCAGGCTGACGGACCGCAACCCCAAGCCTACTGGGAGCCAGTGGCATTGCCGGCTCCCACTCCATCACCTTGCACATGCGCCCAGGTGTCCTCATCAGGTAAAGCGCTCCCCTCTCACAACACACATGGACGGCCCTGTGTTTGTCCTGCCAGAGTCACCGGGTCTTGAGTGTGGATATGACAGGTCCAGTTCCCATTGGTTCTTCCTCCCTCTCCAGGCAGACTGACTCTGCTGGTGGCTAGTGAGGACTCAAGCTACATGCCGGCCTGGTCGGGTTTACGGAGGCAACAGCATCAACTCTGTTAAAAAAGAACTCAACACGGTAGGGACCCCTATGCCTTGACTCACCCCTCGCAGGCTCTCTCTTCCCTTCTAAGTCTGAGCTCTTAACCGCAATACATAGGAGCCCCACACAAACTAGTCTGTTATGCCTGTGCCCTAGTGATGGCATTGGGCATGTAGCAATGGGAGAGGCACTAAAGCTCCTTTGTCAGGAGCTCTATGTGTCCCTGGGGTGGAGGTTGGAGGGATTTGCAAGGGACTGGAGTTGAGTTGGCTGTTATAAGTAGCTCCGTCTACTCATTAGGAGGTGACAGCCCTGTCTGCCCTCCCCAGGTGAACGTGATGCCGAATGCTAACCGAGTGATCCTTCTGGAGAATTTGACCCGATTCTGGCCTATCATCCGGATCCGCATAAAGCGCTTGTCAGCAGGTGGGGTGTGAGAAATGACTCCTGGTGCAGGTCTCTGAGCCCCCAACAAGAGGACAAACCCAAATGTCTGTCACCAAACTACTCATGGCAGCCCTGAGCCTGATGATGCCTTTAGATTTGAGCCAGTGGTCTGGGGTGTTTCAAGGGGTGAAGCCTCTGCCAAGGAGGGTGTGAGGCCAGCTCCAGGTCTCGTGTGTAACAGGGCGGCATTAACACGCGCATCCGGGGCCTGGAGGTCCTGGGCCCCAAGCCCACCTTCTGGCCAGTGTTCCGGGAGCAGCTGTACCGGCACACGCGGCTCTTCTACATGGTTCGGGCACAGGCATGGAGCCAGGACATAGCAGAGGACCGCCGGAGCCTCCTGCACTTGAGTTCTAGGTGTGTGAGAGCTTGCTTGTGTCTGTGTAGAAGGTCAGGTTCGGTAAATAAACTGTGGGTGGGTCCTTAGGTCAGGAGACGGGTCTGTTCTAGGGCTTGGGAAAGGTCAAAGCATTCTGAAGTGTGGGGATGACGGAAAGAAAAGGTAAGACATTTCTCTGAGTGCAGAGTGAAGCATCCTGCCAGTCCAGAGCTCTTCTGAAATATTGCCCTGGGTGCTGGCTGCATGCTGAGTAATGTAAGCCTTAGGGCCTGAACTCTTCCTTCCCCTGTCCAGACTGAATGGGGCTCTGCGCCAGGAGCAGAATTTTGCAGAGCGCTTCCTTCCTGATATGGAGACCGCCCAAACACTGAGCAAGACCTGCGGGAGGCCCTGGTCAGCCCCGACAGAACAAACCTCTCCGGGTACCATCCACCCGACACTGCTCCTCAGTGGTTCCTGTGACTAGAAACGCCTGGGTCTGCCTTTCTTGTCTTTTACAACGTGTGTTTGTCGGCGCTCATTCCATGTCCAGACTGCTGCCATTCCTGGGTCACTTTTGGCGTGGTGGTCTTTCGCTGTCCCTGGTGAGCTCAACCTATTATTCCCAGGAGACAAGCATCCTTAGGTTTGTGATTCTTGACCTCC
The DNA here is from genome assembly GCA_021653895.1 of Mastomys natalensis. Lineage (NCBI taxonomy): Eukaryota > Metazoa > Chordata > Mammalia > Rodentia > Muridae > Mastomys > Mastomys natalensis. Next base: position 159,484 of record JAJTUV010002335.1, read on the forward strand.
AGATGAGGACAGCACCAGCCTGGGCTGGTGCTGGTCAGTATGGAAGCTGGGAGGCTGCCTACATTCCCCAGGGAGGGGCCGCGCTTTCTCACGAGTGCGGCCTCACCCACTCTGGTCCGTGGAGCCTGAGGGGAAGATGGGGAAAAAGGGGGG
>JAJTUV010002336.1:0-157756 GCA_021653895.1 Mastomys natalensis
CTCTGCCTGCCTTTCCTTTATGTATTATGTGCTACTCTGGAATGTGTGTAACTCAAATGATTTAAATAATATTTTTCTTTTTTCTGGTTTGCTTGGAATCAAAGATGTGCACAACCACACCTGGTTCAAAAACTACTATGTCTGCAGGCCAGAAGGGGGCACCAGATCACGTTATAGATGGTTGTGAGCCACCATGTGGTTGCTGGGAATTGAACTCAGGACCTCTGGAAGAGCATCCAGTGCTTTTAACCGCTGAGCCATCTCTCCAGCCTCTCAAAAAGTATTTTAAGAAGAAGCCAGTAGCAGTGGGTAGGGGTGCTTACTACCACATCTGAAGTCTTGGGATCCCTGGAACCCACCCACATGGTGAAAGGAAAGAACTGAACCCAGGGCCACCAGACCAGGGTGGCACCATCCACAGTGGGCTGCACCCTCCCCCACCGATCACCAACTGAGAAAACAGCCTACCTTCTTGCCCATGGCCCACTTCTATGGAGGCATTTTCTTACTTGAGCCTCCTCCTCTCAGATGACTACAGCTTATATCGAGCTGACATAAAATTAGCTAGCATGTACATCTTTATTTAAAATCAAAACCCAAAGTGAAGCTGGGCTGGTAACAACCCAAGGCCACGTACCTATGCTGTTGGTGGAGCCGCACCACATGAGCAGGAAGCCCGTGCACAGCACATTGACGGCACCAAAAACAAGGATCTTCCAGGACTGTGGGAGGCAAAATCACCCCATTCAAACAGTGCGGACAGACACCACCAGGTCTGCTCAAGCCGCTTAAGTCACACCGATAAAAAGCGCATCAAGACAAATGCGACTGGTAAAAGCTGTGTCACGTTTTCTACATCTAACAAAATCATCATCAGTCGGGCTACAGTCAAGCATGAGGGTCACTCGGAGGAGCCTAGGCAGCATAGCAAACCCTGTCAGAAACAACCTAACCAGAATGTAAATTTAAAAATAACTCTCCGAATACAGCTACCTATTTACTCAACAAGTATCTATGCCAGGTATTGTTTTAGGCATGAGAGGAAAGCAGAGAACAAAACATGGACTTACCATGTAGGCAGAATGACAATAAACAAGTATTTAGGTTACTGGAAATAAGTACTAGGAAGCAAATAAAAGTAGGTCAAGGAGCCAGGCGGTGATGGCACACGCCTTTAATCCCAGCACTTAGGAGGCAGAAGCAGGCGGATCTCTGTGAGTTTGAGGCCAACCTGGCCTCCACAATGAGTTACAGGACAGTCAAAGCTACAGAGAGAATCCTGGGGAGGGGGTTGGGGATGGGTTGGGCTAAGGAAACAGTAACAGAGATGGTATGGAAAGGGTTCTTTCTGGACTGGCTCATCAGAAAGACTCGTAGCAAAGTAAAAGACCACAGACGCTAGCATGAGGATAACTGGAGAGAAAATAGAAGCCAGGGAGCAAGGCCCCAAGTGACAAAGCCTCTGGGGAGGACAGCGAGAGTGGAAGGAAGGGAGTGAGCAACAGCAAGATGTCCTGGATGCCAGGAGACAGTAGCTGAGGTTTGCCTTACATTTCTCCTGGGCATGTTGGGGTACAGCTGTGATCCCAACACTCAGGGTGCAGAGGTAAGAGGATGGCAGCTGAAGGCCAGCATTGGCCTTCACAGGAAGTCTGAGGCTAGTCTAAGCTATGTGGTGAGATTTTTTTTTCAACCCCTCCCTGCCTAAAGAAAGCAAAAGATCATTCTGGTTACTGTGGGGCTTGAGAGTGGCAGGAAGGAGCGCCAAGGGTAAGGCTTGGCACGTTGCATTGAAGACAGATGGCACATTTATTGAACATCCTCATGGGAGGATCCAGAGACTAAACCAGAATGAAAAAGATTTAAAATTTTTCTGACTTTAACATCTGGAAGAGTATCCAGTTAATATCCAAGTAACTGAAGATCAAGGCCAGTCTTGACCGTGCTATGACTGAAATGCCCATTAGGCATTCATGGGATATGGAGGAGGCCAAGTTCCATAAAGGAAGCGAGGTGGGAGGGGTTAGGGCTTGAGATTTAAACAGAGAGTCACCAACACATGGGTTCAGTGAAAACCTGGAGAGCAGACAGCATTCATAGTAGGGAGGAAGCTCACGCTACCACAGGGCACAGGGAAGGGGCTCACACTCCACAGGGCACAGGGAAGGAAAATGGTGGAGGTGACTGAGAGATAGTGCACAAGCTGGGAGGAAGAAAGCAAGCCATATTTTAATAAGAGACCAATTCTTGGTAACTATGGTAAAAAGATCAAGAAAGATGAGCAATGAAGATCAGTCTTGATTTTGCTAACACAGTTTAACAGAACTAGATGGAACATGGTGGAAAGAGAGAACCGATTCCCAAGGTGTGCTCTGACCTCTACATACACCGCCCCCCACCCCCACATCATCTAGAAATGTGGGAAACTAAATGAACTATAGAACTTGAACAAGAGGAGTACCCGTGGCTTGTGATCAATTGACAGTGAGACAAGTCAGCAGGGTTGGATTTCCTCTTTAGACTCAGTAGCTCAGGGACAGGGACAGGGAAGTGTGAGTGAGAACTTAAGATGCTTAAGAACTTTCCAGAGGAAAGGGGCACAAAGGACTTAAAAGATAGAAGGTGATGATTGGATTTTACTTTGCCTGCACCTATTGTAGCTGGTCAGGTGGAGGCCAGAAAGGGCATCAGATCCCCTGGACTGAGTTACAGATGTGAGCTACCATATGGGTGCTGGGAACTGAAGGTGGGTCCTCTGCAAGAGCAGCCACTGCTCTTAACCTGAGTCGCATCTCCTGTCCCTCAATCGTCATCTCGGTGCAATAATGTGGCTTTGCAGTCACTCAAGCCAAGGTTGAAGAAGGACTTACCCTTCGGTCAGCAGCTACAAGTCTAAATTCCTGTAGTAACTTTCCAGGAAAGGATCTCTGGGGCTTCCGAAACAGATGAATCGTCCCCTTGAAGACAAACATAAAAATACAAACCAGCCTTAAATATCCAATAATCTTTAATGCTCTTGCGATTTGACAGTACCAACAACTGCCTTATCGAGTGTTCCACCTGGCAAACACTCTACACAAGTTACATGCACTTACTGATTCAATATGCAAATAACCATATGAGAAGCAAGTCATTTTTTGATAAGTTGTCCAACATCCCATAGCTAGCCAACAGATAATTAGGAAGTCAGATGTAGGCATTTTTAGCTCTGGATTACCGCCCCCTACCCCATGTTCTCTTTTAGGCATTTAAGCAAAGAATCTGAAGGAATCTCCATGATTGCTGTAACCTACAACACTATAGGGCTAGTGTGACTATTAATAGCTTCTGTCAACACTCATAAAGACCTACCTTTCCTTGTGCTAAAGGTATGTTATGCTCCTATGAAGTTTTCTGGACTAGGTTTTCAAAATAAAATATTATAGCGATGTTTCAAGAGAAAATTTTGTTATTCAAAAAGCAATTATTTTGAAGGAGGGAGAGAGCTTTTTCTTGATTGTCAAAGAGTAACAAGTTATAATTTAGCAGCTGAGAAGCACACTTAATTCAATATTGTGGTTATAGGAAGGTGTAAGTCAGTCTTAGAGATGTTGTTAGCTTCATTATGTTGAGACTAAGGAGAGTAAAAAGAAGAAAAAATAGCTGCTGCCACTGCCAATAATAAGGGAGATGGACACAGGAGAATCACAAATCCATGGCTGTCCTAGGCTACACAGCAATTTTTGAGGTCAACCTGGGCTATTGAGACCTTGTCTCAAAAAGAAATGTTGTTGATGAAAGGTAGCAGATACTTTTATATGTCTGCAAATTTTCATAAAATGTAGTAAAACACTAAAGCAAACATTCTTTTTTGTGTCTAACTTAAACACAGCCCCAAAGACCAATGTCACTGTATCCAAAGGGCCCTGCTAAATTAACTCAGTTTTAACTTTTTGTTTTTGCTTTTTTGAGCAAGGTCTCATTATGTAGCTCTGGCTGTCCTATAACTCACTTAGACCAGGCTGGCCTTGAACTCAGAGAGATCCACCCACATCTGCACACCCCAGTGCTGGGATTAAAGTCATGTGGCACTAGACTAGGTTCTAATTCAGTGGTTCTCAAATCTGCTTAATACCACAACCCTTCAGTTCAGTTCCCCGTGTGCTGACCCCCAACCATACAATTATTTTCATTGCTACTTCATAACTGTAATTTTGTTACTGTTATGAATTGTAATATAAATATCTGTATTTCCTATGAAAGGGTTGTTTCACCTCAGGTTGAGAACCACTGTTCCAATTCAATTTTATTGTTGGTTTTGGAGGTTTTTGTTTGTTTTGGTTTGGATTTTTTTTGAGACAGGGTTTCTCTTATATAGCCTTGGCTGCCTGGAACTTACTCTGTAGACCAGGCTGGCCTCCAACTCAGAGATCCACCTTTCTTTGCCTTAGGAGTGCTGAGACTTAAAGGCTTGTGTCACAGCCCCGCTGCCCCCCAACCCCCATTCGATTTTAAAAGAACAACAGATGGGGCCAGAGAGCTGGGTCCGGAGTTAATGAGCACTGGCTGTTCTTCCAGAGGTCCAGAGTTCAATTCTCAGCACCCACATCAGCTCAAAATCAACTGTCACACCAGCTTCAGAGGAGCTGAGGTCTTTTCTGGCTTCAAAGGGTAATGTACACATTCAGTGTACCGACATACATATATGGAGAAAAAATACCCATACACATAAGATAAAAAAAAATATTCTCTTAAAAATAGACTATTTTCATCTGAAGTGAAACACATTTTCTTAAAGACTTGTATGGAGGTTGAGGAGAGTGGTACACACCAGTGATCTCAGCACTTAAGAGTCTGAGGCAGGACTTCAGGATTCATCTGAGGGCAGCCTAGGCCAGTGCTTCTCAACCTTCCGAATGCTCTGTACCCTTAACACAGTTCCTCATGTCGTGATGACCCCCAACCATGAAGTATTTTGTTGCTACTTCATAAGTGTCATTTTGCTGGTTATGAATTGTAATGTAAATATCTGATTTGCAGGGTATCTGATGTGACTCCTGTGAAAGGGTTTTTCAACACTTCAAAGGGGTCCCGACCCACAGGTTGAGAACTGCTGGCCTATGATGCATGACAAAACCACTCCCACAATAGAGCAAAAGAAGGCAAGAAGAGATGTAGGGAATATTTTCAGCCCCAAATGAATGCTTCTGGATCAAGCTGTCTAGGGAAGCAAGGGTGCCAGGAACGGGGAACGGTGAGGACACACAAGGGAGAGACGGATCATGGACAAGTAGTCAAACTACGAATGTACTGGTGTGAAAATGTCCTTTGAAACACAGTACACAATGAGTTTTAACATGCTGCCTAACAGTGCTCCCTGAGCCTGCTGTGCTAGTGCACACCATTATTCCAGAACTAGGAAGCAGAGGCAGGAAGTCTTCATGAGTTTGAGGCTAGCCTGATCTACATACTGAGTTCTGAGATAGCCAGCTATGTAGAGAGATCCTGCCTTTAAAAAACAAGAACAGCGTGATTCTTGAATATTTATTTCGCTTCAGACCAATAAGGAAAATTATTATTTTAAAGACTTATGTTTATATATTGGTGTCTGTTTAACTGTGTGGCACCCGTGTGTGGATGCTGTGGAGGCCAGGAGGCACCATGTTCTTGGAACTGGAGTTACAGGTTGTAAATAGAAAGTGCTCTTAGGTGATGGGTCATTATCTCTCCAGCCCCCAGTTCATCCCATGGACTTAAGTTTTAGCTAAGAGGGTCAACAGGTATTTAAAAGGCAGAGGGTCACTTCCTATGCCATGCTGGGGAGATGGCTCATTTATAAAGTGCTTGCTGTGAAAGCATAGGATCTGACTTAGTGACAAGCATGATAACTATAACCAACTATAAACCCAGTGTTGAGGAGGTGGGTGGGGGATAAGTTAAACCCTTGGAGCTACTTTTTTTTTTTTCAAGACAGGGTTTCTCTGTGTAGCCCTGGCTGTCCTGGAACTCACTCTGTAGACCAGGCTGGCCTCAACTCAGAAATCTGCCTGCCTCTGCCTCCCAAGTGCTGGGATTAAAGGCGTGCGCCACCACTGCAGCTTGTTTTGTTTTGTTTTGAGACAAGGTTTCTCCTGTAGCTCTGGTTGCCTAGAACTCACTCTGTAGCCCAGATAGGCTCACAGGGATCCAGCTAATGAACTCACGGAGAATCTGTGTCTGCCCACCAGGCATGGCAACCAAAGGCATGTGCCATTATGCCCAGCTGGAACTTAAGAGAAAAAAATCTTTTTTTATGTGTAGTGTTTTCCTGCATATGTGTCTGTGTACCACATGTGTTTCTGGTATCCGTGGGGGTTGGAAGAGGGGATTGGATCTCCTGGAACTAATGTTACAGATAGATGTGAGCTACCATGTGGTTCTTGGGAATTAAACCTGGGTCCTCTGGAAGAGCAACTGGCATTCGTAAGCAGTGAACCATCTCTCCAACCCTCCTTGGAGCTCTTTGGTAAGCAAGCCTGGCTGAATTGATGGGTTCGTGACCCTAAAAATATAAAGAGGCGGGGTATGTAGTACATGCCTTTAATCCCAGCACTAGCAAGACAGAGAGGTAGGAGGATCTCTGGGTTTGAGGCAAACCTGAGCTGACTTGACTACACAGTGAGACTCTTTCTCAAAACAAGTAAGTAATAAGTTAATAATATAATAAATGTGAAGGTTGACTGAGGAAGATCATGTTCATCACACAATGCGCGCGGCACATCACTACACACACACCCACGACCGCACACACGCACACACGACAACACACACACGCGCGCACGCACTCACCTTGACTTCTGCCCTTCACACTCGTCCAGGCACCCCTGACTCATGCATACACGAGTAAATGAGAACGGACAGAATGTCTGGGGAAGTCACCCAGGACTGCTTCACGGTTCACCTCTGACCTGCAGTCTTCTAAGATTACTCCAAACTACAGTGCTTTTGTGCTGTTGCTTCTGCAGTTAACAACAGGACTGTCACCACCTTGTCGCAGTGTATCACAAGTCAACCTTTATAACTTTACTGATGCTGACTGTTCACTTTCTTCTCATGTGCTGAGAAAGCACATATTTCACACAGAGAATTTTCTTCGTTAGAACAGGCAAGTCACAAAACCATTTCCTTATAAACCTGTAAATAAACCTAAGCAGATGATACAAGTACAGGGCCTTAGGTTTGGTTCGAAGTACACTGTTGTCAATCTACATTTGCATACCTCATAAATTACTATTTCACTTCGTGACTAATGTTCTCACCATAAAAATCTAGGGCCTCCCTTTGTTCAGTGTTTTATAAAACAGGCATTTATAAATATAAAATTGTTGCTTCCCTCCCCCACATTCCACAAGGGAGAATCTGGCTGTAGGTTCAATCTTCAGACAGGAAAAAAAATTAGATTCCTAGAACTTGCTGGCCAGCCAGTCTAGAACAGATGAGCTCCAAGATCAGTCAAACACCATGTCTCAAAATAACGTAGGGGAAACAAAAGAGGGAAACACAACTAAGGAGGTCGCCTGACATCGACAGACACCTGGCCTCCACAAATGATACAGCCGGATGGAAGAGCATATGCAAATCAGGTACAAAGGTCCAATTCAAACAACACAGCCAGCAAGCTGTTTCGCTGTTGCTACAGCATGTATACTGTGTATGTTTATTTCTTTAAAGCTGGAATAACTGAAGGTTGTCTGGTCACTGTTCCTCCCCACAAAGCAAAATTTTATATCCCCGCTTTTGTTTTTTGAGACAGGGTTTCTCTGTGTAGCCCTGGCTGTCCTGGAACTCACTCTGTAGACCAGGCTGGCCTCGAACTCAGAAATCCACCTGCCTCTGCCTCCCAAGTGCTGAGATTAAAGATATGCACTACAGCTGGTTTACTTTACGAATTTTCTGTACCCAAAGGATTACTTTAATCTTATGAGAGAACTATGTGTGATTTCCCCTCTACCGAGGGCTAGACCTATGACTCACAAGTTAAGAGTATCTACTGCTCTTACAAAGGACAGAAGTTCAGTTCCTTGTGCCCACATGACATAGTAGTCTGTAACTCCAGTTCCAGGAGATTCAACACCTTCTTCTTAACTCTCCAAGCACCAGGCACATACTTCGTGCACCAACAAACAAGCAGACAAAACATCCATACACAAAATAAAATATATAAATATATATAATATATATATATATATATATATATATATATATATGAATGAACCAGAGAGACGGCTCAGTACTTCGGAACACGGACTGCTCTTCCAGAGGACCCAAGTTTGATTCCTAGCATCCACATCTGCTCACAACTGCCTGGAACTCCAGCTCCAGGGGATCTAATATCTCTGGCGTTCTCCCATAGCTGCACTCACGTGCACATACCCACACAATTTAAAAGAATACAGTAACTTCCTTAAAAGATCTTCATTAGACATTTTAATGTAATTTTAAAGTATTTTAATGGAATTTTTAATATCCAAAGAAGAAAACTTTTCGGTGGCAACACTAAGAACAGAAATATGTCATTATCCTAGTTTAAGTTACCAGTAAGGGCTCAAGCTTTTGTGACCGTTTCAAAGGGCAGCCAGCACTCTGACATCTGAAAACACAACCACCTGCTCACCTTTACAGAATATTGAGAGAATTATGTTTGACTTAAGAGTTTTGTTGTTTGGTTTTTAGATTTTCTTTTCCGGGTAGGGTCTCTAGGTAACTCACGATGGACTTCAAATTGCAACCCTCCTGCCTCAGCTTCTGAGTTGTAGGCCACAGGCAAGTGCCATAACACTCAGCTTAGTATAAGAGGTAATTAACCTAACAATTTTTAGGAAAAACATGACATTCCAACAACCATAGCGCACACTAGAACCTTTTACTAAAGCTGCTCTACCAATGCTTTCTGCAGCCGCTGGTGCTTAAAGGAGGAGGATGGTCAATGCCAAGCTATGTAAACACTGAAATGCAAATGAGTGAACACGCGCTATAAAACCCCACTCAAGCATCAAGTTGCTGATGGCGTTCACTTGCTTTCAGATGATGCTTTAATTTTAACATCAGGAAAATCTGGGATCCCCAGTTGCAGAGGCACAGGGCAGGAACCCTTAAAGGACCGGAGCTCTGGAGACCCCAGCGCAGCCCCGACCACGCGGTTCCGAGCGGCTGCGGCACATCAGGGTGCTCGAGCGAGGAAGCAGGAGGAAAAAACCCGCAAGAATCCCGCACACCCCACGGCCAACTCACCATGGTAAGGAGCCGTACAGCTCCCGCCGGAAGACGCTCTGAGAAGTCTCATTTCCCAAGCGGAAGGGGCGGGCCTTCAGGGTCTGATTGGTTGCAGGTGGACAGGGTACGGAACTGCGCATGTGTTCAAGGTCACCCCCTTTCCGGCTACCGCAGCCTGAGAAGTGGGCGGATTACAGCTGCTCTGGGCGGGGCTGTTCGCCAAGGGAGAGGGTAGGCTTTTATCACCTTGGGAGGAACTTTGAGGACATTCAAATGCTTCTACCTGTGTGTGAGTTTATTACATTACTACTCCTGTTTTAAAAATGAAGAAGCAGAAAACAAACAAACAAACAAAAAAACAAAAGCCGGGTGGTGATGGCGCACGCCTTTAATCCCAGCACTTGGGAGGCAGAGGCAGGCGGATTTCTGAGTTCGAGGCCAGCCTGGTCTACAGAGTGAGTTCCAGGACAGCCCGATCTACACAGAGAAACCCTGTCTCGAAAAACCAAAAAAGAAAGAGAAGAAAGTAAGAAAGAGAGAAAGAGAGAAAGAGAGAGAGAGAGAGAGAGAGAGAGAGAGAGAGAGAGAGAGAGAGAGAAAGAAAGAAAGAAAGAAAGAAAGAAAGAAAGAAAGAAAGATCACAGTAAGGCCGGTCATGTCTCGGTGATTTCGAGGTCAGGCTCCTCTACATAGACTTAGCCTATATTAAAATACATCTATCAAATCTCAACTCGGTTTCATTAAAAATAATGTCGCAGAAAACGCTTGACTTAAGAACACAAGGATTCGAGTTAAATCACAGGAACCTATGCCATAATGGTGGCCAAGCCTGTTTGATCTCAGCACTCAGGAAGCAGAGGTAGGCGTATCCTTAGTAACTCTAATTCAAAAACCAAGGTGGATGTCAACCATAAGTATAAGGTTGTCCTCTGGCCTCCACGTGCACCCCAGGGTGCAGCATTACCTGCATATAATTGTAACGCTGGAGGCTGAGGCAGGAAGACTGCATTACACAGCAACACTCTGTCTCAAAACCAAGTGAATGAATGAATGAATGAATGAGTGAATACCAAACTAAAACATCTTAATGCGGGCTGAAGAGGTGGCTCTTCCTGAGGCTCCAGATTGACTCCGGGCTTCCTTGTGGCTACTGCAGTTTAAGAGGATCTGACACCGCCACCGGGTGGCAGAGTCCTTACGTATGACTGGTAACACAAGGGTTCAATTGCCTAAACTGGGTGCAAACCTGTAACCCTATATATTTGGTGACTGAGGTAGGAATATTGAGTTGAAGCATACTTGGGCTTTAGAGTAGTTCACTGTCAGCCTCCCCAGTTAGTGAGATCATCTCAAACTTTAGGAAAAAGCACTTGTAATTGGAGTCCACTGCTTTCTATATGGTGCTTGTCTTGGGAGGTTGTGGCAGGACATTGAATTCAAGTCACACTTCACTACCAAAAATACCAAAAAGACATGACAGTAAGAGGGATTTCTTAGGAAGAACAGTTTCAGTGATGGGGAGGAAGGGGAATTTAACATACTTGGGTTTATCCCATAACACAGTTTTAAATCTCTACAGTTTCTTTCTTACACAGTAATGTTATAGTAGTCTAGAAAGAGTGAATTTGCAGACCTTATCTATTAGGCAGTGGTCTTAGTGCAATTGTATTCTAGTAAGAGACACATGCAAGAAGAAAAAAATTAAAGTTATTTGTAAGTAGAATAATGTAAAAACTAAGGTAATGTGCTAGGTATGGTGGATCATGGTCCTAGAAGCTAGAGGCAGAGGCAAGCAGAGTTCTGTGAGGTCCAGGCCAGCCAGAACTTCACAGTGATACCCCGTCTTTTAAAAAGGAGGTGGGGGGGGGGGGACTTATGTTATAAATTTTGCCTGGTAGTTAATTCATAGTGGTCAAAGAAGTTTTTAAAAAGTATTGTGTGTGTTCACATGTCTGACGAGGTCAGAAGAGGGCATTAGAATGCCTCAGAGTGGACGTTAAAAGGCTCCTGTAACTCACCAGATAAGGGTGCCGAGTTTCAATCTCAACCCTTAAGATTGAGCAGGACGCACTCTTAACCACCCGGCCATCTCTCCAGCCCCTCAGAAAAGCTTCCTCAAGGTGAGTCATTTCTGAGTGCTAAGTATGCTTGGAAAATGAATACTTAATACTGTTTTCAAGGCAGAATAAACTAAAGCAAATACCTCATTGGAAAGGTATATTTCTAGCTGGGTGGTGATTACCACATGCCTTTAATCCCAGCACTTGGGAGGCAAAGGTAGGAGCGTTTCTGAGTTTGAGGCAAGCCTGGTTTACAAGACTTCCAAGTATAGCAAAAGTTACAGGATAGCCAGGGCTATACAAAGAAACCCTTTCTCAAAAAAACAAAAAACAATTCTTGACTGGCTGCCCATACTTAAATAAGTAGGCCATCATTGTAGGTGACCTCTTCAAGGCACCTGGTCTGACACCCCAAACTGGATTACCACAGAAAAAATGGTTTCAACTCCATCAGGCCCCAGGCTGTTATTTTTTAGGTAGCCTTTTAAGATAGCCCTTGGTTGGCACCTACAGATGTGGATTTGAAGTAAGTTCACGTTTCCTAACAAATGGTTCATTGTTGCTGGAGGAATTAGATACAGATGAGGAGTCTTAAAATGTGCATTTTACACATCCTGTGGCTCAGGGTTATCTGTTGACTGGGGGTGAGGTGGGGAGAATTCAAGCATCACAGTTACCTGTTTCTCTCGTGTATTATTCCTTTCTTCTGTACCTCAGATCACAGGTACGATGTTGTCCCACTGTCACAAACCTTTCCTGTGTTCCTGTTCAGTCCTGCTGATGACTAGTTTAGCATTAAGAACATTTGATAAAATGCTTGAGTCAGTTACTCTTTGTTAGTTTTTGAGTTTGTAATTTCTCTTTCTCTGCTGAAAATTAGGATCTACTGTCCCTTTTTCTATAAATTAATCAACATCTCCAAGGCATCTACTGTTCTCTGAAAGGGGGTGATGTGTGCTTGTCTTTCCATGTATTTTGATTGTAGGTTACATAACTTCCCTTTAGAAACTCAGATCTTACTGTATCTGACCTTGGGCACTACTGTGAAAACTCCCAATCCCGTTTTCTTCTAAGAGTGCTTTATCTATTAAAAAGATAACCTTGACACTGAGATTATTGAAGTTGTCAGAGTTTCTGTTCATTTGGCCTTAGGGTTTCCATTTGCAATTTTAAAATTCTACCCTCAACAGCAGTTTTTTGTGAATCTTTGCTCTTTCAGTTTTTCTTTGATTTGGTTTCTGAAACAGGTCTACTGTGTAGCCCTCCCTGGCTGACCTGGAACTGTCAGTCCATCTCTTGGGTCACCCAAAACCATCATAAAATGCAGGTATTTTATTCATAACAGTAGCAAAATTCCAGGTATGAAGTAGCTATGAAAATAGTTTTATGGTTGGGGGTCACAACAACCTAAGGGACTGCATTAAAGGGTGACAGCAGCAGGAAGGGTGTGAGCCACTGTTCTGTGTAGAACATGCTGGTTTCGGAAGTCACCCACTTTGCCTGCCCACTTTGGCTCCAGGGTGCAGGAATTAAAGATTTCACTATGACCACAGGCTTGTCTGTTTTGTAAGACAGGGTCTAAGTAGCTCAGGTTGGACTGGAGAGTATATGGCCTTGAATTAGGAGTCCTCGTTCAGCCACACAAGGGCTGGAGTACAGGAGTGCTCCCTCTGGTCAGCCCTTTAGACTTGGCTATCTGCTGGGTTCCTTTGAATATCCTGCTAGGTGGAAATTTTTGGAAAGTAGGATTTGAAAGGAATCTGCAAGTGACAGAGTCTTATTCAATACCTTTCCAAGATTCCCTTTCTCTTTCCATTGGCCTGATATACCTCTTCGTCTGAAGTTGTCGGCTGTGTTCTGCTTGAATTTCATTTTCTTTTTTTTTTTTTTTTTCCTTTTTTTTGGTTTTTCGAGACAGGGTTTCTCTGTGTAGCCCGGGCTGTCCTGGAGCTCACTCTGTAGACCAGGCTGGCCTCGAACTCAGAAATCCGCGGCCTCTGCCTCCCAAGTGCTGGGATTAAAGGCGTGCGCCACCACCGCCCGGCTGAATTTCATTTTCAAATGAACTGCACAAGCTGGAGACTGAATATACGGGAGCTCTACAAACAGGAATTTGTGTCTTTTGTAACTGGTCTGGCTGCTAGCCAGAACCTCCTATCCACTGCTTTGCATATTCTGCTCAGAGTTTATTGGCACAAGAGTTACAAAATACTCCATGAAATTACCAACCCTGAAATATCAAAGATTCAAACTTTAAAAATTAAGGCAAAACAAAGTTTGTCATTTATTTACAATAAAACCCCACTTTATGTAGCTGTATGCACCCTTTAAATCATTTGTTTTGCAAAAGTAAAAGATTAAAACTGAGACAGACATTTAAAGGAAAATCTGACTTAAGAAAATGAAAAGCAAACTGTTTAGTTCATTCTATCAAAGAATTAGCTTTTGTATGATATATAAACAATTTTACAGTATAAACAAATAATGCCACATATATTTAACTTAAAATTCTGTTTGTTCTGTTAAACACAAAAAGACAAAAATAAATTTAATGTGCATCTAGTCTCAGAAAAGCTTTGTAGCCCTAGCAGATCTGGAAAGATTGTATTGAGTCTTTCCTTTGGCTCAGTTAGGTGATCAGTAGGTCACTGAGCTTACCGGGATTCTGTCGTGTTAACATGAAAAACTACCAATCCTTATTATTTAAACATTATCTTCAACAGTAAACAGAGCCCAACATAAAATCTAAAATTAAGATTAATTAAAATCTAATGTTAATTTGAAAAACCCCAGGAACTTGTACCTGAAAGAGCACACCTCCTGGTGAGAGGCGCACACCGGCATCCCCAGCACTGGGAGAGGCGGGCATGAAGATCAGTTTAAGGTATTTATAGGCTCCCCATTGAGTTCTAGGCCAGCTTAGGCTCCATGAAACCCTATCTTAAAAGACAATAACAAAATGGCCTACAATATACATACAGCATCACAGAAAACGTTCTCTAACAGTAGCTGAACCGCCAACCTGATGAACAAAGGTGCTTCTTTACAGTGATGGACAGTCAAACAGTAATTATCTTTGACTCGGAATTTTAGGTTAATTTCATTTTAGTTTTGTGACCACCACAAACCTGTCCTGAAAGAATCATGAATAAACCATGATTTTAAAGGCTCTTCTATGTAAATGCTGAGCTGAAGCCCATTTGAATACATAAATAGTGAGAGTGTTACTGTCCCCTCCTAAATGAAAACAGTACAGTTTTCGAGCTATTGTAGATGTTTGAGTTAAGACTATTGCAGTTCCTCTCACTATCATCATGGGGTGGCATCAGTATTTTATAACTGACTCGGTAACATCTGAGACCTTAAAAAGACACTGCCCAGAACAAAAATTATGCACAGCTTTGGTTTAAATTTGTTTTCCTATTGATCAAAACTTCATTTTTATGATCCAGTGATGTCTAAAATCATGATTAAGAGACATGATTTAAATTACAGCTAAAAACAGCATATGGTTCTAAGAAATAATCCATCTTCTATGTTTAAGTAATAAATCTTTAACAAGAGAAAGGGTAAAATTGAGGATGTATGTCTTTATCATAGAATTTTTATATAGGGATAAAGGGCAAGTGTTTTAGTATGTCTTCCCAAACATATTTCTTACATGAAAAGTTGGTGTTACTACCACAAAATTATTCTTTCTACCTATGAAATTTTACATAGCATCATTTAAGCACCAAAGAAAAATTCTGTAAACAAACTTTTAACCAGTAAACTAATGGCAAATATCTATTTGCCTTTATACATTTCTTAAAAGGCCTCACATGAGCCTCTACTTCCTATAATGCATTTTATAATAAAAGTCCAGCTGTATTTATACAAACACCACAGAATTACTGTACATTTTATGGAAACAAAAAGTAGATCAACAGACTAGCGCTTTTTAGTTACAAAGTAAGCACGAGAAACCTATAAAATATATGCCGTGTAGAAAAATTCGGTATTTTAAGTTTCATGGAAGGGATAGTAATTAGTAAAAGGTGGTAGTGCCACTGGCATCTATCTGTTACCTGTAAACAGTAAGAAAGTGATAATCAATACATTAGAAATGTCTTACCTCCCAATACGTCCCTTCTCTCACACTGGTGCCTCAATTTATAGGTTAAAACTGACTCGCTAAAATATTAGAACAACTTCAACAAAAAATGAATTTGAGATGGATTAAGTTGAGTCTACAGTGGATTTCTGGCATATTAGAAAGAAAAATACTGCAGGGCCCACGAGGACTGATGCACACATTACACAGACAGAGTGACTCAAACTTTCAAACCTCGGCTGTGCCACATTTTCTCTGTTGGTATTAAATTGCTTTCTAAACTGTTTGGCACCAAGGCAATAAAACAGAAAAGCAAAATGTGAAAAGAACACATTAAGTGTTTAATGTTTGTATATCTAGGTGGAAAAAAGCCTCAGTATAGCTCTTCCTGCAGATGGGAAGATTTCCATTTGGCACACGAGTTGGTGAGAAAGCTGGAAAGAACTCCGAGGGCTTGGTATTCCAATCTTAGGACACTAAGGGACAGTAGGAAAGGAAACCAGAAGAGAAGACTGCTGCAAAGAAAACACCAGGAGACAGACAACAGAGGGCTCTTGTGTCTTCTACCATCCACTGTCTCTGCAATACTTTCATCTGAACACAATATACAAATTATTTACATAATGATTATTATCAGTAATGAACCAGAATCTGTTTTTGCTGTGCTCTAACAGTGCCTACTGAGAAAACCATCACCATCACGCAAAAAGGCCTTAAACAAAAATTCCATTCATATTGCATATTTTATTTAGGTCTGTCTTCTTGTTCCTCTTCAAGTTTGGTGCACAAAAATGAAAACTCTAACAAGTCCTGTAAACGCAGTCTGGGCTCCTGCAGCTGAAGCTCTTGTTTCTTGTCAAGTACAGTGCTCTGTGGCTTACAAAGGCATTCATTCCCTAAACAGTGGTGTCTCCAAAGTCCTTGTTCCAGCGTATGTATGCTTCTAAGGTCTGAGGACTCACACTGCGTTTTATCTTTTTTAAGGATTCTGTGAAGTCAGATAACCGAATATTTCTCATCTAGATTTAAAAAAAAATTGACACAGAAATGATGAACACATATACAGTGGACAATGGTTAAAAGTTTGTTAATTTTATAACAGATACAGACTTATTCTTTGAAAATCATACTAATCATTTATATGTATTTTTATATTACATATTAAGCAAGTTTGTTATATAAGATATCTTATAAAAATATACACCACTGTACTCTTATTACTTGTATTTAGATTCATAGATAATAACAATTCAAAGCATATTTTTTTCTCACTAAAAAAATACATTAGAGAAAAATCAGACAAAATACAAAGGGAAAAATTACTTAATTCTCCCACTAAGAAGTGTAATTATAGTGATCTGAATAAGAATGGCCTCTGTGGGCTCACAGATTCGAATGCTTGGAGTTGGTGAAGTTGAGAAGGGTTAGGGGTGTGGCCTTGTTGGAGGAGTAAGCTCTGAGCTACTGCGTCAGTATCATGCCTACCTGCCTGTCGCCATGCTGGTCACAGCTGCTCATTTTCTAAGCTACCCTGGTCATAGTGGTTTCTTTACAATAAAAAGGTAAAAGGTAAACAACAACCAGAACTTACTTTACTCCTACTTATTCTCTCCACAGTTTTCTAAGACTGCATACTGGTCACCTTTTATTTACAATAATCATATTTGCTAACTCTGTGCCAGGTTTGCCATGAAGGAAAAGGGGTTGGTAACAATAAACACGAGACTGTAAGGAAATGCCTTTTAAACAGCATGTGAGATGCTTGCCTGTACAAGTAACTTCCTGCTACTTACATTGCCCAGGGCCAAATACGACACCTTATCCATGCTAGGCAAGCATTCTGTCACTGAGGTACATCCCCAGCAACATTCAAGCATTCTCCTTTTTTTTTTTGGTTTTTCGAGATAGGGTTTCTCTGTGTAGCCCAGGCTGTCCTGGAACTCACTCTGTAGACCAGGCTGGCCTCGAACTCAGAAATCCGCCTGCCTCTGCCTCCCAAGTGCTGGGATTAAAGGCGTGCGCCACCACCGCCCGGCTCAAGCATTCTCCTAATAAATTAAATCAAGTTTCTTGTTAACTTCTTACTCAGTACTTACATAACTTGAGAGAAAATGGCTGTGCATTTTTAAACTATTACCATAAAATCATCATAACTGATTTTACAAGCCTTATATTTTGATATGAAACAAAGTTAAAATTCTCTTGTTTCTAATTAACAGACTAGAAAAAAATGATGTGTTTTAGGGAATCCAAATGAAAACAAAGTAATAATAAAATAGCACATACCTCACTGGCAGACATATTCTTCACCTGCTCTGGTTTCAGTTCTGTAAAACATAAGTCAGATACTTAAAAACCGTTTTGAAGTTCAAGTTTCTCATTGGCAGATGTAAGTACACTGATCTAATGGTTCCTGTGTAATACAAATCCCTAAAGTCAAAGACAGTCACATAGAGAACACACAAAACTTACAAATGCTTTCAAAACCATACTACTCTGGCCAGGCAGTGGTAGCACACACCTTTTATCCCAACACTTTGGAAACAGAGGCAGGCAGATCACTTGAATTCTGAGTTCAAGACAGCCTGGTCTACAGAGTAAGTTTCTGGACAACCAGGGCTACACAGAGAAATCCTGCCTCAAAAAAACCAATAAAAATAAAAGACTACTACTTTGTCTTCGGAATAGATGCAGGCATTCAATTTCTTGCATATGCCCTAAACAACAGTTTACAAACTTGAAATACAACTAAAAGGAATGCAACTTTTGGTTCTAAAAAATTATTTTAATTAATTTGTGCATACGAGTGTTTTGTCTGCATGTATGTCCTTGCACCATGTGCATACCTGGTGTATGTGGAGGCCAGTTATAGTTGGCTTTGAGTTGTCATGTGGGTGCTGGGAATCAAACCTGGGTCATCTATAAGAACAGCCAGTCTTCTTAACTACTGAGTCACCTCTCCAGATGCTAGATTTTTTTTTTAAATCAGAAATTTTGTTTTCTTCATAACTATAATTT
This sequence comes from Mastomys natalensis, assembly GCA_021653895.1. Taxonomy (NCBI): domain Eukaryota; kingdom Metazoa; phylum Chordata; class Mammalia; order Rodentia; family Muridae; genus Mastomys; species Mastomys natalensis. Next base: position 18,403 of record JAJTUV010002336.1, read on the forward strand.
TCTAATTACTAAATTTCGGTACTATACAAACAGGACTGAGGCTGTAGCTCAGCAGCAGATTATCCCAGCATGTGTGAAGCCTCAGCCCCTAGCACTGCCACAAGAAACAGACCAACAAACACCCACTTTTCCTGAGCCTCCTGCTCCTCTAGTGATAGTGTCACTATCAGAAATTGACACTTTGCTGGTGGAGTATGTCTTTAAGCGCAGAACTCAGGAGGCAGAGGCATGGAGATGTTTGTGGTTTGAGGCCAGCTTAGTTTACAGAGTGAGTTCCAGACAGCCAGAGCTACACAGAGAAACCTTGTTTCAAACAAACAAAACAAACAAACAAAGAATGGACACTTCAGAAAAGATGATTACAAATTTCTCTTCTCTTTAAAAAATTTACATATGCACACACATATACATATGTATGTGTGTGTCTATGTGTATATGGCACATATGTGAAAGGAGTTACAGGTTGTTGCAGGCTACCCGATGTGGGTGATGAGAATCCAATTTGAGTTCTCTGTAAGAGTAGCAAGTGCCCGTAATCTCTCCAGCCCCTCATTCCTATTATTATTATTATAGTGTTTTGGTATAGTATAGTATTATTATAGTGTTGTAGGTGTTTGCATGCATGTATGTCTGTGCACCATGGGCATGCCTGGTGCATGCAGAGGCCAGAAGGAGTCAGATCGTATACACCTGGAGTTACAGATGTTTGAGAGCCACCATATGGGTGTTGGAACTTGAACCTGCGTCCTATTGAAAAGCACTAAAGTGCTCTTAACTATTGAGCCATCCCTTTAGCCTCTACTCCCCAGTTCTATTTTTGACTAGAAACAAAAGTTTCATCCACTGTTGAATTGGTGCTTAAAAAGCAGCATGGAGGCTGAAACAAGTAACAAATTCAGAAACCCAAATCCATCAGTTACCATCTCCCTGGAGCATCACTGCTTGTAAGTAATGTTACCAATCAGTAAAGAAGGAACAGTAAAGAAAACAGGGCTGGCTTTATTTTTCTGGCAGTCCACTGTAATACCTGTTGGGAAGGCAACGCGCCTGGCCCTTAGATGACTGCTCCTAGGAGGTGGAGGTGTCTCCACCATGATGGTTTCCAGCCTTCAGAGTCTTGTTCCTGAGACACTGAAAGAGTGTGCTGAGGCAAGACCAGTCCCTCCCTTTGTTTTTTTGGGGGGTGGGCGGTTCTCACTTTGAGGAGTTTGAAGAGATGAAGGTATTTCTGTCTTTGAGGACCCTCCACCCCATAGGGGCTTGTCTTTGGGAGGTTGAGAGGTATCTCTTACACAAATGTGTGGTTCCTGACAGGGACAGGGAATCAGTGTAGGACCAAGACTTGGGCTTGGCAACTTATCTATGGTCTCACATTTGTCTACATATACTATGTTTTTGGGATTTTGTAGTTTTTTGAGACAGGGTTTCTCTGTGTATCCCTGGCTGTCCTGGAATTCATCCGTAGACTAGGCTGGCCTCGAACTTGGAAATCCACCTGCTTCTGTGTCCTGAGTGCTGGTATTAAAGGTGTGCGCCACTACCGCCTGGAGATCTGTATACGCAGTCTTAACCTCAGTGTTCTTATGCTTAAGAACTTGGGTTACTCCCTTGGATTCCACACAGCCAGCTTCAGTGTTTCTGTTTTTTCCATTTATTCTTAACATGTTATTTTTGGTATGTACATGTGAGCCATTATACACGTGTGTGGGCACCAACTGTGCACTCAGGTCTTCTGCACAGAATGTCTGGTGTCATCTTTTATCGCTCTTTGCCTTATTCCTTAAAGACAGGGCCTTGGGGGCTGGAGAAGCAACAGCACTTGCTACACAACCATGAAGCCTGGAGTTCAGATCCCAGCACCTTGTGCATGTACTCTGCTCCAAGGAAGCTGGCCACTAAGAGAATTGCTAGGGTTTGCAGACTTCTAGCCTTGTTACAAAAACCTAGTTCAGAGAGTCATGCTACCTCAAATTAATAGCCAGGGAATGATAGACCGGGGTGCCTCACTCCCTCTTCTGGCCTCCTTGCTTATACAAAGGCATGTATACATACACATACACATACACAAACACACACACACACACACACACGCACACACACTCTCTCATTCTCTTCTCTCTCTCTCTCTCTCTCTCTCTCTCACTGACCCAGAACTCACTATTGGCTAAGCTAGCTGGCTAGCTAACCTCTGGGAAATGTTCCCCGGTCCTGTGGAGTCATGTCTATTTTCATATGTGCATGTTGGAGACTCTAACGCAGGAGGATTTTATTAGCAAGGTTCTAACCTGAGTCATCTCCTAGCCCTTAGGCTTCTTTTGCTGTTGCTGTTGATTGTTTGTAGTACCAGGGACTGAACCAGGGCCTTGGACATGATAGGCAACGCCCAGGCACTGTGCTGTACCCTGATGCTCTCTCTTTTACATTGCAGCAAGCCTTCATCTCACTTTGTAGTCCATGTTGGCCTTGCACTTGTTACCCTAGGTCAGCTTCCTAAATAGTTGGGATTACAAGCCTGTGCCAGTGTGCCTTCCTATTAGTAGGTTTTTAGAACTTCAGAATACTGAGTCTAAAAAGCTTTTTTTTTTTTTTTTTTTTTTTTTGGTTTTTCGAGACAGGGTTTCTCTGTGTAGCCCTGGCTGTCCTAGAACTCACTCTATAGACCAGGCTGGCCTCAAACTCAGAAATCCGCCTGCCTCTGCCTCCCAAGTGCTGGGATTAAAGGCGTGCGCCACCACCACCCGGCTGAGTCTAAAAAGCTTTAAGTATCTATTTTAAAGTCTTTTATTTTACTTCTGTTTTATGTATGGCTGTTTTGTTTGCATGTGTGTCTGTTTACCAGATTAGTGTTTGGGTGCCTGCATACGCTAACAGAGCATGTTGGATCCGTCAAACTGCAGTGTCAGATGGAAGGTTGTTGTACCATAGTCACGTGCAGATGTTCCAGAGGGTAGAGACAGTTATACCACTGGAGTCTGTTACAGGTAGTCCTGAGTTGCCTGACACTGGGGTTTGAGAACTGAACATCAGGTTCTCTTAACAGCTGCATCACTAGCCAACCTTGTTTTATGTTTTTAAAGATTGTTAATAAAGAAAAGATGAAAAACATGCACAGAGAAAATGTTTTTCCAGAAAACCTAAACATTTACTTTGATCCTTTCACAAAAAAATGTCTTCTGTTTGAGGCCAGCATGGTCTACAGAGTGAGTTTCCCGGACAGCCAAGATATACAGAGAAAACACTGTCTCGAAAAACCAAAAAATAAGTTTCTGACCTTTGGTGGCTAGACGTTGTTTTGTATCAAGTCTTTTCAATGATACAACTAACTTTTTAAAATATTTATTGTGTACATTGGTGTTTGGCTGCATATATATCTATATCAGATCCCCTGGAATGGTGCTAGACAGTTGTGAGCTGCCATGTGTTACTGAGAATTGAACCCAGATCTCTAGAAGAGCACCAGTGCTCCCAACTGCTGAGCCACCTCTCCAGCTCCAACTTTACTGCTTTTATACTGAGATGACTTAGTGGTCAAGGGAGTTCAATTCCTATGCACCCACACGACAGCTCTCAGTTGGTCTGTAAACTCAGTATCTAGGGTAATCAATTCCTTCTTTTGATCTCTGTGAACACTGCATGTAATGTGGTTCATTAAAGCAACATAAATAAAAACATAAATAAACAAAATGTAAAACTATGTATCTCTCAAGACACTAAACATAATGTGGTCCATTCAAAGCTCCAGTGCTTCAAATGCCTTCACACTCACCCCGGATAGGACCCAGTGCTGCATCCTTTGCCAAAGCTGTCAGATCACTCCCCGAGTATCCATCAGTCATTCTGCAGAGTGGAAGCAAGACATAACACATTATCTTCTCTGCAGATTAAAACTTCCCTTCAATCCTATACCTCATAAGGTATAGGCAGAAAGATCAGAAGCCTGAGGCTAACCTGACTGTATAGTAAGAGAAATAAAAAGTCTCAACAGAAGGAGCACACAAAAATCTGTACACAACAAGTATACACTAGTTTCAGTTTATAAGCAAGCTAACAGTTTTGTTTTTCATTTTTTTAAAAATATATTTATTTTATGTGTATGTGTGCCTGGTTTTATGTATACATACAACTGTGTGACTATTACCCACAGAGGCCAGAAAGGGGCACTGGATCCTTCAGAGCTGGAGTTAGCTTACAGATAGTGAGCCACCCTATGTAGGTGCTTCAGGGAACTGAACCTAGGACTTGTGCAATACCAGCCAGTGCTCCTAATTGCAGAGCCATTGCTCCAGTGTAAAGGTTTAACTTTTTAAGGGCACAGAAAGGCCCATTTATAACAAGGACACAGTCTTTTTTTTTTTTCTTCTTCTTCTTTTCTTTTGTTTTTTTGGTTTTTCGAGACAGGGTTTCTCTGTGTAACCCTGGCTGTCCTGGAACTCACTCCGTAGACCAGGCTGGCCTCAAACTCAGAAATCCGCCTGCCTCTGCCTCCCAAGTGCTGGGATGAAAGGAGTGCGCCACCACTGCCTGGCTACAAGGACACAGTCTAATGCTAGCTCCTTATCATACCTAGTTTTCAGCATTAGAGAACCATTCTCTCATGCCAGTCCAACCTGGAGCCTACAATGCATCCAAAGACAGCTATGAAAGAGGCCCAACACACTTACAGATGACTAAGTCATATGCAATGGCAAAAGAATAAGACACCTCTACATCAGAATAAGGTATACTGTCTTATTTGGGTTTTACTGCTGTGAACAGAAACCATGACCAAGGCAACTCTTATAAGGACGACATTTAATTAGGCTGGCTTACAGGTTCAGAGGTTCAGTCTATTATCATCAAGGCAGGAGCATGGCAGCATCCAGGCAGATATGGGCCTGGAGGAGCTGAGAGTTCCACCTCTTGTTCTGAACCCATCTGGGAGAAGACTGACTTCCAGGAGACTAGGATGAGGGTCTCAAAGCTCACACTCATGATGACACACCTATTCCAACAAGGCTCTACCTCCTAATAGTGCCACTCACTGGGCCAAGCATATTCAAACCATCACATATACTCTGAGGCAGGTCACATTAAATTATAAACACATCACCTGGAAAAGTCAAATTTCTAAGATATTAGTATCCAATCAACACCATAACCAGTTACTGTTTTTTTAAAAAGGGGCTTGTTATGTAGACTCCTGGTAGCCTCTGCCTCCCAAGTGCTGGGATTAAAGGAGTGCACTACCATGTCTAGCCACAATTACTTATTAGGTAAGTTATTTAGTCTCTTTACTGGCAAAGAGCATTCCCTTAGTGAGGTGGAAGCTAAAAAGGTGTATTTCTTTAAATAAGGATAGAAAAAAATAAAAGAAGTATTTGGCATAGAAGATAGCTGTACAAAGGAGGCCGACTGAGTAGGACGCCTCAGCAGCTAAGGTGGCCAGCAGCCATCAGACGCTCCTTTCTACGGGATCTAAGAGTGAGGGGGATGAAGATGAGGAGAAGGAGGAGGATTATTATTAGTTACGTTTTTCAAGACAGTTTCTCTGTGTAGCCCTGGCTATCCTGGAATCAATTCTGTAGACCAGGCTGGCCTCAAACTCAAGAGATCCACCAACCTCTGTCTCCCGAGTGCTGGGATTAAAGGTGTAGACCACCACTGCCAGCCAAGAACTAGATATTCTTACGAATTACTACTCACTACTTCAGTTTTGAGAGGTTTTTTTCTAATGGTATGGGTGTTTTGCTTGGATGGATGGATGGATGGATGGATGGACGGACGGACGGACGGCACAAGGTGCCATAAGAGGCCAGAAGAGGGCATCAGATCCCTGGGCCTGGAATGTAGATGGTTGTGGCTGCCATCTGGGTACTGTGAATCAAACCCAGGTTCTCTAGAAGAGCAGAGACTCCCTTTAAAATCTTAAAAGGCACTTCCTTAAAAAGGAATGACAGACAAAAAACAAAAAAACAAAAAAAAAAAAAAACAAAAAAAAAAAAAAAAAAGAAAAGCCGGGCGGTGGTGGCGCACGCCTTTAATCCCAGCACTTGGGAGGCAGAGGCAGGCGGATTTCTGGGTTCGAGGCCAGCCTGGTCTACCGAGCGAGTTCCACCGAGCGAGTTCCAGGACAGCCCGGACTACACAGAGAAACCCTGTCTCGAAAACACCAAAAAAAAAAAAAGGAATGACAGAGAAAAGGCCTGCCTCAGGGGAGGCAGAGAGTCATACAGAGAACCTGCATGAGGAGTCTCTCAGACATCTCCAGGACAAAGGCTATATCTCACTTTTTAGTAGGTCTTGAGGGAGTTATGGGAAGTTTAACATCACGTGATGTAGTTCAACAAAGCATATATGATGAAGAGCACTGAAGAGTCAGATATCATGAAGAGCTGTCAGATCATAGCAGAGATAGAATCTAACTCTTTTCTCAGGGAAAGCTGCAGGGAGGTGTGACCTGGTACTTTTTTTTTTTTTTCCTGTGAGCAAGCACAGGCGCGATTCGAACTCGGGAAAGACAGACGGCTGCCTTGGACTTCAGAGCGCGGGGACTGCAGCAGTGCACCACCGCTGGCCGTTTGATCTGGTACTTTGAAGTTGTGGAAATTCTAAGAGTGATCACCATCCTAAAGGCCTGTGCTCTAAGCCGGGCGGTGGTGGCGCACACCTTTAATCCCAGCACTTGGGAGGCAGAGGCAGGCGGATTTCTGAGTTCGAGGCCAGCCTGGTCTACAGAGTGAGTTCAGGACAGCCCGGGCTATACAGAGAAACCCTGTCTCGAAAACCAAAGGAAAAAAAAAAAAAAAAAAAAAAAAAAAAAGAGTTGTTATTTCCGTTAGTGTCTCTTCTGGGTTTTGAGACAGGGTCTCTTAAATGTAGCACAAGTTTGGCTTTAAAATCATGATTTTCCTGCCTCTACCTCCCGAGTGCTTAGAAAAAAGGTGTGCACCACCGAACTCAGCTTCAACACTGTGTTTATAAGTATGTTTTCAGACGACAAGTTAAAAGAGATTCCACCTAATATAAAAGAGCAAATATATATGAATGTATTTGTGTTCGTCTCAACTTATGAAAGGATTTTATTTTTCAAATTATTTTAATATCATGTATAACTTCATTTACAGAAAGAATATAATATTATCATTAGCTATTTAGTACAGGTCTAGTAGACAGAAATTCTATTTTAGGAAGAAAATAAAGGAAGTAAAAGATAAGGAAAAAAGTTTTCTCTTAAATGAACTGCACACTTCAAAAAGGTTGTTTTAACATTTGTTTTGTTTTGTTTTTTAAGACAAGATTTCTCCTTGTAGCCCTGGCTGTCCTGGAACTAGAGCTGTAGACCAGGCTGGACCTGAACTCACAGGGATCTGCCAGCCTCTGCCTCCCAGTTGGGATTAAAGGCGTGTATCGCCATTGCCGTGGTCTATTTATACAACTTTTCAAACTGGCTTATTTAAAACAGCACAGAAAGAAAAATCTTTACAAATGAAACAGATGCCATAAGACAATCAGATGAATGAAACTACTTACCTAGCAAGTTGTGCAAGTTCTTTCTGGGTCAGTGGACTTCCTTGTTTACATAACAAGTTTTTAAGTAGAAGTAGTCTTGTCTGGAAATAAATATAAAGAATTATAAATAAAGCCCAATTTGAATTCAAAATTATAAAATCTGACCTGTGTTATTTAATAAACTAAGAATTGGCCTAATGTAATATTCTAGAATCAGTTCCTGATTGTTACCTTGGATCTAACTTGTGCCTGTTAAATATAATGAAATGTAAGCTCCTTGGAGCAGCTGGTATTACTAGAAGGATACTAAAGGCCTGAACTAGAAAACTACAAATTTTAAAAAAGATTTATTTATTTTTACTTTGTATGTATGAGTATTTCTCTAAATGTATATATGTGTACTGTATGTGTGTCTTGTTTCCACAGAAGCCAAAGAAGGGTATCCAATCCTCTCAAACTGGAACTGCAGTAGGCTGTGAGCTACCATGTGGGTTCTGGGAACCAAGCCCTTTGGCAAGAGTAGCAAGTGATCTTTCCAGCTCCAAGAAACACAATGTTTTTTAAAAAAGGTTAGTGATGAATGATTTTATATAGCAAAGATTCTATCCATTATAGTTATATAATGTAAATAAGTTTTAATTATATAGAATTGTGAAAGCATTGCCACAGTAAAGCTTTAGAGCATTTGTCACCCCTGGAAGTTCACCTGTGCAATTTGTAATTAATCCCCATCCCTATCTCCTTTCTTCTCTAACCACTGATCTGACTGTATTTCTAGAAATCTGTCGTTTTTAAATGTTTAATTTAAAAGGAATAAAACGGGGCTAGAGAGATGCTCAGTGGTTAAGAGCACTGGCTGCTCTTCCAGAGGACCCAGGTTCTATTCCTACCACCCACATGACAGCTCATAATTATTGCAATTCCAGTTGCAGGAGATCTGACCTGTCTAGGGATCAAGTACACACATGGTGTACAGACACACAACAGACAAAATACCTATTTTAAAGGTATGTATCACCTTTTAATATACATATATTTTAAAGAAAAATAAGTAAATAAAATAAAACAATAAAATCACACAGAACTAGTTTGCATATGGTCCTTATTCTCACTCACTTTTTTTGAGATTTGCTCAGATTTCTGAATGTAATATGTATGCTGATGAGGTTTCTCAAACTCAGGACCCTACACATGCTGGGCAAGTACTCCATTTCTGAGCTAGATCCTAAGCCCTGGATAATTAAATAAAAAATTTCTGAGCTAAATCATACTCATTTTTTAAATTAAGCAGTCAATAAACTTCGTATTTTGCACATTGAAGGTATTAAGACAGTTGCTCTAATATTTTTGAGCATGTCTTCCTCCTATGGGGAAGTTTCCATTTCTCTTGGGTTAATGTTCAGATATTGCTAGATCTTATTTAAGTTTATGGTTATTGGTTGGTTTTTTTTTTCTTTCCAGTTTTCAAAACGGTTTCTCTGTGTAGCCTTATCTTGGAATTCATTCTGTAGGCCAGGTTGGCCTCAAACTTACAGAGACCTTCTTGTCTCTGCCTCCCAAGTGCTGGGATTAAAGGCATGTACCACCAACCAGCATAGTTATGGTTTTAAGAAATTGACAAGCTTTCTTTTTCTTTTAAGATTTATTTTCGCCGGGCAGTAGTGGCGCACGCTTTTAATCCCAGCACTTGGGAGGCAGAGGCAGGCGGATTTCTGAGTTCGAGGCCAGCCTGGTCTACAGAGTGAGTTCCAGGACAGCCAGGGCTACACAGAGAAACCCTGCCTCGAAAGACCAAAAAAAAAAAAAAAAAAAAGATTTCTTTTCATCTCGCATATATGTTATATGTGTACCACATATATGCACTGCCTGTAGAGGCCAGAAGACGTTGACTCTCCTGGAACTGGAGTCACAGTTGAGAGCCACCCGTGAGCTCAGGGAATGGAACACTGTTCCTCTGGAAGCAGTCAGTGAGTATTCTTAACTGCTGAGCCATCTCTCCAACCCCAACAGACTGTTTTCAAAATGTCTATACCACAGAATTACAAAACACAATACTGCCAGGATGGTACTTGTCTTTACTTTAGTAAAAAGTTGAAATATAAACATACATACCTCCTCATTTGGTAACGACACATATACCCGTTTAATGAAACGCCTAAAAACAAATCAAATCAGAAATATAAATTATAGGTAACTCAGCTCAAAAACAACTGACAGGGGAAAAAGCTGTAAGTATAATCTATAAGGCAACTGAAAGTTATTATTAATATCAAAAGATATTTGTACTTCTTTTAGAGCAGTGGTTCACCTGCAATTGAACCTATGGCCTCACGCATGCTAGACAACCCCCTTTTTGGGCTGATTTAATCCCCTGGCAGGCCCTTCTTTCTTTATCTTAAGACATATTCTCAAAAATTGCCCAGGGTGGCACTGACCTACTCTGAAGTAAAAGCAGGCCTTGAACTTGTGGACCTCTTGCCTCAGCCTTCCAAGTACCTTGGATCATAAGGCTAAGTCTCCAAGCTTGGTTGTTATTTTTTTCCTTCTCTCTTAAAAATCTCTAATTAAGCAGATGGTTAAATTAAGTCTATCATTTTATATGTATATTTTAATAGCAATGATATTTTAAAACAAACAATAGCTGACATAACCAGTAGAATAAGGAGCCTTCTGTTTAATTGAATCAGAAAACAACTAAAAAAAGAAAGATTACAGAAACAGGGCTAGAGAGGTCTGAATGGTTAAGAGCACTAGCTGTTCTTCCAGTGGCCCCAAGTTCAATTCCCAGCACCCACATGGAGGCTCAACACTTTCTGTTAATTCTAGTTGGAGAAATTCCTAGGCCTCTGGCTTCTGGCTTCCTAGAACACACAGATAACACACGCATAGACATAATTTAAAAATAATAAAAGTAAACTTAAAATATAGCTCAGTTACATTGTATGCAGTACTTCATTAGGTTTAAATAAAGGAAATTTAAATATAACCCTGGTGTAGCCAAGGCCTATCAGCTGTGCAGAGTTGCTCCAGCTGGGTGGCAGTACACAGGGTGGACAGTGACCACAGCCACCAAACACTTGGGTGGCACCTCATGGTGATACCAGGGCTAGAAAATTAAAAAGTACTTGGCACCAAGACCTTAATTTGACCTTCAACATTATGTGGTAGAAAGAGCTGGCAGATTCTGGAAAGATATCTTCAGTTTCCACATGCAAATTCTCATGCTTGTGCACTCCCCCAACCCAGGTAAATGTGATTTAAAAAAAGAATGACAGGGAAACTGCACCCATGAAATTTCAATATAACTGCCTAAAACAAGACCTGAAAAATGACACTACCAATTAACATGCAATATGGATGGGAAAACTCTCACAAGGCCCATGCCTAGGTGAAGAGCTACAGGTAATTAAAGCCTGCTGAAACAGGAAGAAAAAACCTTCTTCAGGGACAGGGCCCCCTATTATGCAATCTCATGCAGTCTGCCCTAGACACATACACACATGAGCAATACCAAGTGAACTCAGCAGGTGCTGTGAGTGTGTAAGAGGCCATGAAAGTCGATATGGCTTCAAGAGGTCTACTCTATCAAGAGCCAATCATAGAAACAATGAAGTAATGTTATATATGCCATGAGAAAAGGAAATCTAGGAACTTAATACTGAGTCAAAGATTTGTTTTCCAACATGAAGGGTTACGTTTGCTTAAACACACAAGAACAGAGAGCATAAATCCTGCTTTGATCAGCTTCCCACGAAACACAACAAGATGGTAAGGTGTGCTGTCAGGTGGTGGCAGCAGTGGCATAGGTCTTTAATCCTAGCATTTGGAAGGCAGAAGCAGGAACTCTGAGTTTGAGGCCAGCCTGGTCTTCAGAGTGAATTCAGGACAGCCAGAGATATACAGAGAAACCTTGCCTTGAAGAAGAAAAAAAAAAGGTGCTGGAGAGATAGCTCATTGGTTAAGAGCACTGACTATTCTTCCAAAGGACCCAGGTTCAATTCCCAGCATCCACATGGCAGCTGACAACTGTCTGTAACTCCAGTTCCAGGGGATCTGACACCTTCACAAAGACATACATGCAAGCAGAACACCAATGTACATGAAATAAAAATAAATTTAATGGGGGCTGGAGAGATGGCTCAGCAGTTAAGGGCAGTCCTCCCAGACTGCTCTCCCAGAGGTCCTGAGTTCAGTTTCCAGAAACTCTCACAACCATCTGTAATGGAATCTGATGCCTTCTTCTAGTGTGTCTGAAGACAGTGACAGTGCACTCATATACATAAAATAAATAAATAAATGAATCTTTTAAAAAAGAAAAAAACTGAGTACGGAATATCAGAAGTGAATGAGATGATTCTGAGTATGGGGCACACTCCTTTAGTCCCAATAGCCAGGAGGCAGAAGCAGGCAGATCTCTGAGCTCCAGGCCAGCCAAGGAGATAGATGGAAGATGAACACAAAAAACCAATCTGTCATAAGTGCATCTCACTACCTGAGAACAGCTTCATCAAGCTCTTGGGGCCTGTTAGTTGCACCCATTACGAGTACTCTGTCGTCTCCAGCAGATTGCACCTGTAAGCCAAAAAGGTTTATCAGTATTTTAGATAAAATAAAAAGGGACCTTATATATACATGTATTTATAGTTTAGGTCACTTAATAGGAAAGTATACATATTAAAATACTGCCATAGTTAAAAATATAATCAGGGGTTAGAAAGATGGGTCAAAGGTTAAGAGCAGTTGCTGCTTTTGCAGAAGACTCGATTCAGTTCCCAGCACCCATCTGGCAGCTCACAGCCACATGTAACTCCAGTTCCAGGGGATCTTATGCTGGCTGCTGAGCACATATGGTGCTCATACACTCATGCAGGCAAACACACAAGATAAAATAATGTATATGTATATGTGTGTGTTGTAAGTATATTAACTTACCCCATCAAATTCTATTAAAAATTCCGTTTTTAGTCGTCTACTAGCATCATGCTCCCCTTCTCTTCTCTCACACAGAAGACTATCAACTTCATCTAGAAGCAATACAAGGACGAGTTTAAGATGAATCTAGGTAAGTCATTTTAATATTCATCTAGTTTGCTACTTATTAGTAATCCTGCTGGGAGCCGGAGAGAGAGACACAGTTCAGTGGTTAAGAGCACTGGCTGCTTTTCCAAAGGACCCAGCACCCACACGGCAGCTCACAACTGTTTCTAACTCCAGTTCCAGGGGACCTGATCCCCTCACACAGACATACAAGCTGTCAAACACCAATGTACATAAAATAAATAAATCATTAAAAAAAATTTTAAAAATCTTACTGAAGTCATTCTTTAAAACACTGTCCTGGCCGGACAGTGGTGGTGCACGCCTTTAATCCCAGCACTTGGGAGGCAGAGGCAGGTGGATTTCTGAGTTTGAGGCCAGCCTGGTCTACAGAGTGAGTTCCAGGACAGCCCGGGCTACACAGAGAAACCCTGTCTCGAAAAACAAAAAACAAACAAACACACAAAAAAACCCACTGTCCTGAAAACTTACTTACCTATAAAAATGATAGACGGCTGAAGTTCTCGAGCCACAGCAAAAAGAGCTCTCACCAACTTCTCTCCTTCTCCCACCTACAAGGTATATATGATGTATAAAATGTAACAGTATTGTAGTTTTTAAATGATCATAATTCAAAATTTAACTTCATGATCTCATGATATATTACAATGTGTTAGAAAACATACTATTTCCTTTTGCAAACTGAAGTTTAATGAGAACTATTTCACAATCCTACAGTGTACGAGGCCAGCCTGGTCTACATAGCGAGTTTCAAAACAGCAGGGCTACAAAGAGAAACTCTGTCTCAAAATAAAAACAAAAAACAAAAAACAAAACAGGGAAAATCTTGTGTCATATCTTGCTCTGGAGTCAAAGAGCAGGGAATATTCAATTTATCCCAAGTCCTGTTCTTACACATTAGGTAGCTCTCTAGCTAGTCGTGTTAGGGAGCTGAAATAGATGTCAGGGTATTTACTACAGCCTGAATTATGTTGTCCCAAAACACACTGAAGCCCTACCTCTGACATTTCTGAATGAGACTCCGTTTGGGTAGCATCCATACATATGGTCAAATTCAGCTGAGGTCATTAAAGGGAGCCCTGCTCTAGTGATGGGACTGTATTTCTTATAACACATGGAAATCTGAACTCAGAAGAAATCAGAGTGACACATTTGTAAGTCAAGAACTGCCTTGTTGTCAGCGCTTTGTTGTTCAGTGTCGAGCTGCCTCGGTGTCCAGGAGAGACATGTTTACTCACTCCTGTGGCTCCCAAAAGGTATTACCACTGTTAACATTGATCTTGGACTTCTAGACTCCTAAATATGTTTTTCTTTCTTTTTTTTAAGATTTATTTATTTTTATTTATATGAGTACACTGCAGCTGTCTTCAGACACACTAGAAGAGGGCATCAGATCTCATTACAGATGGTTGTGAGCCACCATGTGGTTGCTGGGAATTGCACTCAGGTCCTCTGGCAGAGCAGTCAGTGCTCTTAACCACTGAGCCATCTCTTCAGCCCCCTAAATATGTATTTCTACATCCCACTTCTTTGTGCAATAAATTTCTGGTATTTGATCCGGCCAACTTATGGTACTTTGTTAAGCTAGGCCTACCAAACTATGAAAGTATTCAACAACATAATTCTAATTTTAAAATAGCTAAAAAGTTCATATAACTTTGTACCATGAAGATTGGTATTCAATATACATAAACAACAGTCATAAAACTCACAGAAAAACAATTTCCTGTAATGTTATCATTTTATTTAAAGTAATAGCATTTAAGACAGCAATTTAAAAACACAAAAATACAGGAAAAGAACACTTACATATTTTGAAGTTAAACTTGCAGCACTTATGTTGAAAAAGGTCGCATTAGATTCTGCAGCTACTGCTTTAGCCTTTAAGATCAGAAGAGTTAATATATTAGTTCAATATTCCGAGTGTTTAAAAGATGCCTGTATCAGATCATTAAAGTACCACAACAGAGTTCTCTAGAAATGAAAGAAACATGACTCCAGCATCTGCTATAAGCAAAGACTCTACACACTGTGTTTCTTTCAGAGGGGAATTAGGGAGGGATTCTCTTCTCTTTGGTAGGAAGATACTGGCCTGGGAAAGTTAAACAGGAACCAAGATTTATTCTTTTCCTATACGGTTTTGTTGTTTGAGACTACATCTCACTGTATAGCCATGGCTGGCCTGGAACTGACTATGCAGACTAGATCCTCCTGTCTCTGCCTCTTCAGTGCTGGGATTAAGGTGTGTTCTACCATGCCTTTAATATCTTTCTGTTTTTACAAAACAAAAGAATAATATAGATATAGGTATTCAGTTACTGGTAAAAGCCTTTGGCCAAAGGACACTACAAGAAAACCAATAGCATACTAACTAGTCAAACAAACTTGTTAAGATGGGAAAAATTCTAAAAGTTATTAGACAGATCCTCAGTAAAGTACTTCTGCAAAACAAAACCAAAAACATGCTACTGAGGGTTATACATGTGTTTCCATGAAGCTAAAAAACTCATAAAGTATACTACAACAGTAAGACATAAACAGTATGCTTGGGAATGATATACAGTTCTTTTCACAGGATCCCTAATATCTCTAGAATCCCCACCCTTGATGGCACTCTTACCAGCATTGTTTTCCCGTTTCCTGGTGGACCAAAGAGTAACAAGCCTCTGGCAGGAGCTCTGAGCCCTGTGAACAACTTTATAAAACAGGAGCTGGTTACAGCTATGACTCCAGAGAGCTTATCCAGACTTGTCAACATGTCAAGTATTTATCACTTGCTATCTAAAAACATCTTTTTTGGGGGGAGGGGATGGGAGGTGGCCATGAAGGAGGGCTGTTTCACTATGTAGCCCCGACTTGCCTAGAATTCACGTAGCCTCAGTTAGCTTCAAACCAAGAGATCCACCTGATTTTGCCAAATGCTGGGATAGGTGTGTGCCACACAACAGGCCTTATGGTTGTTCTCTTTAGCTCTGCAATTGTATGATTCCCTCTGTACAAGCTGTCTTTAATTAATGTTCAGTTTACTGCGTTGCTACTCAGCCTATAAATTATCATCTTGGCTTGCCTTGTAGTTCATTCTATAAGCTACAGTATGTTCCCCAAGGGACCCTAGCTGGACCTATGACATAAATTTGGTTCATAAAAGACAAATGTTTTCTGTCTCTGTCTTAACTCTCATTTTATGAGTATTAACAAAAATGTATCTACTGGTTACATTTAAATGTCAAATGGTGATTTTAACTTGAAATGATAAGTACTAAGTAGACAAAGGTGGCATGATGGGGAGAGTTCATAGTCCTGGTTACTAAGAGGCTGATGGAGAAAGAACTACTAGAGACCATAATTTCAAGACCTTCCTGGACAATATTCTGAAACCTCATCCAGAAAAGAAAAACAAACAAAAAAAGTAGGAAGGAAAAAGAAAAGCCTATAAACTGGAAAAGCAATCCCTGGGAGTAACTTCTAGTTTAGGTGGTGTTCATAAATGATGACCATCACAGAGGACACAAATGACTGAGAAAAGCAGCCATAGATGCTCGGACACCCACTGGGCTGGACATCCATCACAGCGTGCCACACAACTGGACTGCCACGTCAGGAAGACTGGACTGTGATCCAGAAATGGTACTCAAGATGATCTCTTGCAGTATCACTGAACCACAGTAACTATGCTGGTTGACTTAAAAACTACAGGACAGTGGCATCTGCAGCAAACCACACTTGAATTAGTAACTTAAAGATTCTCCATTTCCGGCCGGGCAGTGGTGGCCTCGCCTTTGATCCCAGCACTTGGGAGGCAGAGGCAGGTGGATTTCTGAGTTTGAGGCCAGCCTGGTCTACAGAGTGAGTTCCAGGACAGCCAAGGCTATACAGAGAAACCCTGTCTCGAAAAACTAAAAAATAAATAAATAAATAAATAAATAAATACATACATACATACATACATACATACATACATACATACCAAAAAGCCTTTAAACTTAAAATAACTGAACAACCACCCGGCTTGGTTTTGTTTTTAAAGACTGGGTTTCTCTTTATAGTAGCCCTGGCTATGCTGGAACTTACTCTGTAGACAAGGCTGGCCTCGATCTCACAGAAATCTGTCTGCCTCTGCCACCTAAGTGCTGGGATTAAAAATGTGTGCCACCACTTCTGGCATGTTCAAAGATCTTAATTGTAAATCTTGGGACTAGGATAGGGCTAAATGGTATCCATCTGACTTGCAAGCCTTAGGTTTAACTTAACCCTGGGGGTGGGGAGGGAAGCAGTTTCTAATATCTCAAATTTTTAATAAAAATTTTATCATGACTATCTACTTTTCTCATAAAAGTTAAAAATGGACTCAGAATATCTTACACTCATTCTCATCTCCTTTAAGAAGTTAACAATAACAAATGTGATGCCTTTTTGTGAGGAAGGAGTTAAACAGGTCATGCTATATTATAGCCCAGGCTGGCCCAGAATTCACCATGGAACCACTGCCCGGCCATGTATTTTTTTTTTTTTAAACACTGAGCTTGGAATTATTTAATATGAATTAATTATTTGATAACATAATCCTTACCTCAGGCCGCAGAGAAGGAAGAATGACAATCTCTTGCAACGCTTGCTTTGCCAGTTCCTGACCAGCTATATCATCAAATTTAACAGCTGTCCCACTAAGAAATACAAATCAGTTAATTTCACAACAGAAATATTGTTCAGTTACTTAAATGTGGCAGATAAATCTGACACAGTCATTTTCATGTTAACTAGGAATCTTGTTTATTAGCAAAATTCTTCAGAATAACCATAAAAATTAAGTATGAAAGCAAACAAAATGTTTATTATGTAACACATATGTATTTTATAAATAAAAATAAATACAAGCTGAAACGCTTGGCGAACTTACTTGTCAACGATTTCATTCATTATGAGGTTAGCAAGATTGCTGTCCACATTCCTAAAATTTTTCAAGTCTTTCTTTTTCCGAACCGCAGTTGTGGGTGTAGAAGGTTTGTTGGTTCTATTTGGTTTTGGAGTACCCTTGAAGGATATAACATTTAATGTGAAACAACTTAAGACTTCTCACTAATAAATCACCCTAAATGCTAATAGAATTTAATAAAAACCAAGGGAAACTACGAAGCTGTGGAGATGCTCGGTTAGTGGGATGCTTGCTGTACAACCATAGGAACCTGAGTGTCGATGCTGAGCACGATGTGAGCCAGGCATGGGGAGCAGATCTGTTGCCAGCTCTCAAGGGCAGAAACAGGCAGCTCCCTGGAGCTCACAGACCACTGCTCTAGCACAGTGTGTGAGCTCCAGGTGTGCTGTGGGAAGTGGCTGAGGAAGTTATCTGACATCTACCTGTAGTCTCACACAGAAGCAGACTCAAAGAAAAAAATAATATAAGACTGTAAAGATTATTTGGCTCAAAATTATATTCACTATAGATAATAGATTTTATCCAGAGATTTAGTCACTATAAAAGACAAAGGCAAGACACAGAAATGACTCAGCAGTTAGAACTTATACTACAAAATCCTAAGGCCTGAAGTTTGGGTGGCAGCATTCACATAACACTCCAGTCGCCCTGTACATGCCTATAGCTCCAACTCTGAAGGCAAGGGAAAGTGGATGATCACTACGGTTTGCTGGCTTCCAGCCTAGTCAACAGAATACAAGCTTGAGGTTAGAACATAGACTCTTCCTCAAAGGAATAGACAGACACCTAATGCTCTTTTCTGGCCTTCAGCTGTAAACACACACACACACACACACACACACACACACACACAATAAATACATATATTTTTTTAAAGCTAAAGACTCTGAAAGAAAAGTTATATAACTTTGATTCTTCCTAGAGTTACAACATGCAGCACTCAAGAGGCAGAGGAAGACAGATCTCTTGAGTTTGAGCCCAGCTTGGTCTACAGAGAGCTCTAGGCTAGCAAGGGCAACAGAGAAACCCTGTCTTAGGGGGAAAAAAATTACAACAAAATTCTAGGTATGTTTAATGTTATAAAATTGATACAATCTGAAATCTAAAACTAGAATTAAAATGACATATACAGAAGTGGAGATATAGCTCAGAGGTTAAGAGCACTGGCTGTTCTTCCAGAAGTCTTGAGTTCAATTCCCAGCACCCACATGGTGGTTCATAAACATTTATATTGAGATCTGGTACTCTCTTCAGGCATGCAGGCACGCATACAGATAGAAAACTATACATATAGTTAAAAAAGATGACATATACAAAATTATACTAAAAAGACTTGGAAAGTAAACAATATAAAATACCTAATTATTCTCAAAGGAACTAAATTAATATTTTTATTTAATAGCAAATAGTTTTTGCAAATTAAAAAGTTATATGTAACCCTGTGGAAACCAATCAATTCTGTATTATAGAGAACTAATAAAATGAAGCAAGCATAACCAAGTTTTCTCCTTTCAAACACATTACACTCACTAGTGTAGAGTACCTTATGTGTGGAAGCTGCAGGACCAGGTCCTGGTCTTGCTCCAGAAACCATGGATAAACCACTGCAACTAGGCGCCCTGTGGTGACCAGAAAGCCCTGCGGATCCACTTTTCATGACGGTTTTTGATCGAGGCAATGAATTACTAGCATGTGTTAAGGGGTCTTTCCTCTTTGGAACTGCTCCACTTTCTATTAAGGAAAAAATATAGCCATCATGATTAGAAACTTTGACTATAAATATAAAAGATAACAATTAACAATACTTATAATAATAAAACAAATTTGCAAAACAAGCTACCAGAAGTTAACATTTTTTATTAGTGTGTGTGTGTGTGTGTGTGTGTGTGTGTGCTGTATGTGTGTATGTGTGTGTGTGTGTGTGGCGGCGTGCGTGTGTGCGCATGCTGTGTGTAAGTGTCAGGGTATAAAGTCATGGCAGTGTCGAAGTCAGCAGCCATTTGGGTTTCGGGTTCACCTCCCATCATGTGGTCCCAGGGTGAAACTCAGGCCACCAAGCTTGTGCAGGAAGTACCCCTATCAGCCGGGCCATCTCACTGGCCCCTATCAAAGGCTTTTAAACTTAGAAATATTTCAAAATAAGATCTGAATTAGAAAATAGCCAGAATGTCTTAGCAACAGTTTGGGAAAAGGGATTTGGTTATTAGATTTACGCTTCCCTGTTGTAGATTCTAGTTTTCATATCAAGAAATGTATTTGTGTAAAAACAATTTCCCTTGTTAAGGAAGGTAAGACATAAAAAAGTTACAACAAATAAAGCTCCAAAATAACTAAGAAACAAAACAGTGAAGGCACTAGGGATACACTACACACAGAAAAATAGCAACACTCCACCATCTGACTGCCCATTTTGTGTGCGGTATACGTGCTGCGTGGGTGTGTGTATGCAGAGGCCAATCTGACGTCTGGCATCTCCCTCAGGCACTCGCAACCTCCTACCTGAAACTGTCCCACTGAACCAGGAGCTCATTAGTGAGCTAGGCTAGGCTGGCAAATGAGCTCCTAGTGCCCTCACCCCATGGCTGTCACCACAGTCTTGCAGTTCACATCCGGCTTTTACATGGTAGTAAGCATGCTCAGGTTCTTATGCTGTATGACAGGCACTTTACTGCCTTTATGGCTATGAAATATAAAAAACTACAACTTCTACCCACTGAAAGTTTTGAATAACCAATTTTTAACTGAAAGAGTATAAAGTTGTAGTCTTTAGTATGCCAAGTATTTTATGTGATATGTATATCATACTTAGATAAATAAAATGAGTAAATAATAGGTTTAAAATGCTCAAAAATCATGACTTCTAAGATACAACTTCATATTCTTATAAAACAAAAATCAGTTCTTATTAATGATGTTTACTATAAGGGCAAATGTCAAGCCAGGCAAATAGGGTAGCTCAAGCTATAATCCCAGTACTCTTGCTGAGCCAGAAAGACTGCCATGCCTTCAATAATAACCAGGCTACATATAGGCCAATCTGAGCTACAGAGTGTGAACTACAGAAGTTGTAGTTTTTTTTTTTTTTTTTTTTGGTTTTTTTTCGAGACAGGGTTTCTCTGTGTAGTCCTGGGCTGTCCTGGAACTCGCTCGGTAGATCAGGCTGGCCTCGAACTCAGAAATCGCCTGCCTCTGCCTCCCAAGTGCTGGGATTAAAGGCTGTGCTCCACCACCGCCCGGCAAGTTGTAGTTTTTTATACTTCATAGCCTAAAGTTTCTAATCACACCGCACAAGTTTTTTTTTTTAGAAACGTTCATAGCCATAAAGGTGATGTTCAGTCATGGGCTAGCATAGATAGACTACAGGAAGTAACAAGTGCTGTCATTACACATAGAGACCTAGGCATGCTGATATCTTGTAAGAAGAAACTAGCAGATAGTGGTGCACACTCTTAATCCCAGCACTCAGGAGGCAGGGGCAGGTGAATTTCTGTAAATTTGAGGCCAGCCTAGTCTACAAAGTGAGTTCCAGAACATAAAGAGCTACATAAGAGAGATACCCTGCCTCAAACAGACATGGTGACACATAATTCCATAACCCTACCACTGCACAGGTAGAGGCAGGAGCTATCACTGCAAATTCCAGGGCAACCTGCTCTACCCACAGGGCTCTAAGTCAGAGACTACATTACACTAGCAGTACCCTCTCAACAGGATGGGGAACAAAGGTTAAACTGCCCTGTACCTTAGACTTGGTCAAGAGGCAGAAGCTTCTGAATACCTTTAAAGGAAATTAAGAACTCTTAAACAGGTAGAAGGAATCAGTTTGCTTATTTGGAGAACCAAACTGTTTATCTCAACCAAATCATTATAAGATCTGAAAAAAGTAAAATTCCATGTTTAAAAAAATGTACAGCCGGGCGGTGGTGGCGCACGCCTTTAATCCCAGCACTTGGGAGGCAGAGGCAGGCGGATTTCTGAGTTTGAGGCCAGCCTGGTCTATAGAGTGAGTTCCAGGACAGCCAGGGCTACACAGAGAAACCCTGTCTCGAAAACCAAAAAAGAAAAAAGAAAAAAAAGAAAAAAAATGTACAAGGCATTTTACACTGCCGTCCTTGCCCTGAGAATGAGTTTTAGACTGACACCGGAGACTAATAAGAGGATCCCTGAGACAAGCAGAATATATAGCCTAAATACTAGACCAACCTGATCATTTGATTATACTGTGATCATTTACGACACATTTTTGACAATTGGAGTTTTGTTTTTGTTTTCTTTTTTTTTTTTTTTTTTTGAGACAGGGTTTCTCTGTGTAGCCCTGGTTGTCCTGGAACTCACTCTGTAGACCAGGCTGGCCTCGAACTCAGAAATCTGCCTGCCTCTGCCTCCCAAGTGCTGGGATTAAAGGTGTGTGCCACCACCGCCTGGCTAATCAGAGATTTTTATACTCAGTCTGGATCATTCTCCTAGAACATAAACAACTATGAATTATTTTAATCATAATAGAAGCTGAAACTACTGCTATCTCTCCAAAGGTTTTAAGATGAAAGATTCACTAAACTATCAAACACAGGGCTAGAGAGATGGCTCTGCAGTTAAGAACACTTACTACTCTTGCAAGAGGACCCAAGTTTAGTTCCCAGTACTCACAGTGCATGGCTCACAACCACCTGAAACTCCAGCTCCAAGAACTGATTCCCAGGAGCTTTGACCTCTCTGGACTTTGCTGGCACCCCTACACACCTGTGCAAACCCATACTTGTACATATAATTAATATTAATAAAAAGAGGCTGAGAAATGTCTCAGTGGTTAAGAACCCTCATTGCTCTTGCAGAGGACTTGGATAAGTTCCCAGCATCCACATAGCAGCTCACAATTATCTGTAACTCCAATTCTGTAGGATCTGACATCTTCTTTTGGCTCATGTGGGCATTACATGTATAAAGAACACAGAAAGAACACTTATAAACATAAACAATATTTTTTCTTTAAAAAAAAAAAAGGGGAGGGGGCTAGAGAGACATTTCAGTGGTTAAGACGTCTTGCTACTACTACAGAGAACCTGAGTTTGGTTCCAGCGCCTTGCAGCTCACACTATCCAATAACTCAAGGACCTGTGGATCTTGCACCCTCTTCTGACCTCCATAAGCACCAGACATGAGCATAGTATACATGCATATGTGCAGGCAAAACCATCATACACATAAAGAAATCTTTTTTTTTTTTTTTTTTTTTTTTTGGTTTTTCGAGACAGGGTTTCTCTGTGTAGCTCAGGCTGTCCTGGAACTCACTCTGTAGACCAGGCTGGCCTCGAACTCAGAAATCCACCTGCCTCTGCCTCCCAAGTGCTGGGATTAAAGGCCTGCACCACCACCGCCCGGCTTAAGAAATCTTAAGAAATTAAAAAGCAAAAAAAACTATCAAATATCAAATGGACAATATACACAATGTATTAAGTGCAGGGGAAAAAAAAAACCAAAAAAAATGGAAATATGGTATCTAAAAGACAATGTCATGTACCCAAGATAGAGCATAGATACAGCCATAATAAATGCAAAACATAAATTGAGATTATAAGGTGACTCAAAACACGGGAACTTCTAAGTAGAGTAGAGTTGATCAAGGTTGTCCAGTACATAAATGTAAGTACCAAACCCCAGGCTCAGCGAATTAGTAAATATAACCAACAGGGAGAGGCAATCAAGTATCCCAGGAACATGTGAAGTCAACAAGACTGTCCTGGAGAATGCTAAATGGCAGTCACTTCAGAGGGATAAAGTCAGTGGGAATAATTTCTTCAGACTGAAAATACACAAGCCTAAGCTTATAAGTAGCAATTTCAGGCTGAATGTGATGGCACACTTCTTTAATGCTAGTGCTTAGGAGGCAGAAGCAGGCTGATCTCTGTGAGTTCAAGGCTAGCCTGCCTACATACTGAATTCCAAGATAGCTAGGGCTATACAAAGAGATGATGTCTCAAAAAATAAACTTTTACAGAGAAATAACAAATGTCAGAATGGCTTAGAATATAGCAGTAGTCCAGACAGAGCTTGCTCAGAATGTGTAAGACCCTGGGTTGGATACTTAACATCAAGAAACAACCACCAAAAAAAAAAAAAAAAAAACAAAAAACCAAAAAACCAACCACCAAAACTTATGTCAGGAGGAGCTGGAGATGTAACTCAGTTGGCAGACTGCTAGCCTGGCATGCAGGAAGCTCTGGGTGAGTGCCCTAAGACCACATAAAACTGGGTATGGTGGTACAAGCCATCTTTAACCACAGGCAAGTTTATGGCCAGCTGGGATAAATGAGACCCAAAAACAAATCTTAGTACAGGGCAGGTAGAAAGGTAGGCAGACCCAGGGCTTCTTGGGTAATGAGTTTAGCCAATCAATGAGATTCAATGAGATTCAATGAGAGGTAATTGAAAAAGATACCTGCCCAACACCAGTCTCTGGTCTACAGACACACACACACACACACACACACACACACACACACACACACACACAGAGAGAGGAGATGCTAAAATTATAGGTAGGAAGACTGTGAACCATAGAACAGACCAGGCTTGCATCATAGAGGCTGGGAAGTGAACGAAAGGAATTAAAGGCTAGAGTAATGAACTCAGAAAAAAAAGTAAAATCAGAATGTTTATTAATTTTGACTTAAAACTAGATACTATAAATAACATACTGTATTAATAAGTAGATTTTAGTGTGAACACTTATGAAAAGAGATGAAGTAACTCATGCAAGTAAAATATTTTAAGTATTCCAGATATAACAGTAAAGACTGCAAAGGCTCACTCACCGGTGGCTTCTGTGTTTATTACACCAATGCTGTATAAACTAGCTGTGAAGTTAGAATTTTCTCTCCAACCAGAAAAAACAGTTAATAGCTCATGTTTCTAGAGATTTGAAATAAGACAGAATCTGATATATTAAATAAGTCCAGGAAGAGAAGGCTGACATCTCTTTCTTTGTATGACAGAAATACAATGGAGTCCAGCAACAGAGACTCAAGACAAAAGGCATGTCACCAGACCTCAGAGCCAGACAAGCCTACTCTTGACATTGTTAGGATTATCAGGATCTCAAAATGTATTTTGGAAATGTAACTATTTCTGTATCTCTTTATACCCCTCTGTTTTACAGCTCCTTATAACATATCACAGCTATACAGAAATAAAACAGGCAAAATGGTTTTTTTGTCTATATTTGAGATAGCAGAAGATGCCGGGCAGTAGTGGTGCACACCTTTAATCCCAGCACTTGGGAAGCAGAGGCAGGCGGACTTCTGAGTTCGAGGCTAGCCTGGTCTACAGATTGAGTTCCAGGACAGCCAGGGCTACACAGAGAAACCCTGTCTCGAAAAACCTAAAAAGAGAGAGAGAGAGAGAGAGAGAGAGAGAGAGAGAGAGAGAGAGAGAGAGCAGAAGATACATTCATTAATTATGAGACTAAACCAGAGAGATCTGAAGGGAGAGGTAAGGTCAAGAGCAAATGTGGATGACGTGCTTATAAATACAAAACCCAGTTATCTATCTTCTCTGTTAAAACATTAAAAGGCTAAGGAGATCACTTAATGGTGTGGTGCTTGCCTAACAGATGCAAAAGCTCTGGGTTTGATCTATAGCATATTAAAAAAAAGAAAAGAAAAGAAAAAAAGAAAGATGGTTCAGCAGGTTACAACTGTGGATGTTCTTCCAGAAGGACCTGGGTTTGATTCCCAACGCCACACTGAAGCTGAAAGCCATCCTCACCTCTAGACATGGACATGGTACAAAGGCACAGATGCAGACCAACCGCTCAGACAAAGATAACTAAGTTTTTAAAAACAGAAAAGAAGAAAACTACCCACCCCATTCCAAAAAAAAATAGATCACTCATTCATGTTTGGTCCAGGGATATAGTACAGTGTCAGAGCCTTGTGTAGCATGTTTCAGGCTTTGGTTGAGGAGAATGACAAATCCCAGAAATGAAAATATTTTCAGCATTTAAAGGAATGAACAGCCTGCATTTGGTGGTGCACAACTTTAATCCCAGCTTTTGATGCAGGGGCAGGCAGATCTCTGAGCTGAAACCAGCCTAGTCTATACAGAGAGTTCCAGGCCAGCCCTAGCAACACAGTGAGACCCTGACCCAATAGATAAATACAATTAAGTACAGATATCTGTAATTCCAACACTGGGGAGACAGAGGAAGGAATACTGATTGATGTCTGGAAGTGAAGGCAATCTGGTCTATATAGTAAGTTCTAAGCCAGGCAGAGCTACATAGTAAGACTCTGTCCCAAAATATAAAACCTCAAAACAATAATAACAACAATAATAACAACAAATCAGGCTTTGTGAGATGCTCAGTGGAAAAGGTTCTTGCTGCCAAGTTTGACAACCTGAGTTTAATCCCACGACATATTGGTGGCAGGAGATCTCTTTTTCTCAGTTGTCCTTTGCTCTCCAAACATGTTCACAAGCACACACATACATACATATCCATACATGTACATATTTTTCTAAAAGAGCAGGTTTATTGAGGACACGTCAGGGGCTGGTGGGCTAGGCAGTAATGAGATGTCACCTTCCCAAATTTTATACTCTGTAAATAGAAAGTAGGAAAAAATGCGAATAGGTATATAATTAGAGTACCTTTAGGAAACCTGTCAGGCGCTCAGACACTGTGCTCATACTGTTGTAAGGATACTGTATTTCCTACTGATCCTCTGAGAACTAAACAGTCACACCTTCAGTTACTGCTACATAGTAAATCAACAATAGAGTAAGCAAGAGTTCATTTTGCAGGCAAGGTTTAGTTTATGTTAGCTGGCCTAAACCTACCTGACTGGAGATGTCCATTGCGGCATGTCAGGTTAGTACTCTCATTATAGACGTCCGTTTGTGACTTGGAAAATTGCAAAACTGGTTGCAGCTTCTCTATGCAACAGAGGGGGTTAAAAAAGAACAAAATAAACAAAAAAGAAAAATAAACAAACAAAATGTATGTGGAAATGGAAAATTATTAATGTGTTACAAAGGTGTCAAACTGAAATTTGTGCAGATACATAAAATAATCTCTAAAATATGCAATTAGTAAATACTCATATGAAAAGTTACAAGCCGGGCGGTGGTGGCGCATGCCTTTAATCCTAGCACTTGGGAGGCAGAGGCAGGCGGATTTCTGAGTTCGAGGCCAGCCTGGTCTACAGAGTGAGCTCCAGGACAGCCAGGGCTACACAGAGAAACCCTGTCTCAAAAAACAAACAAACAAACAAACAAAATAAACAAAAATAAAAAAAAAGTTACAGAAGTTAACATGTGAAAGGCTATGTTGAACATATACCTTAATTAGTCTGGCAATCTAAGACAGTTACCGATATTATCAGCAGCATGTGATGGCTGCTTCTCAAGTTAACATAGTGACAAGCGGATAAAAAGAGACTATGGTGGTGGTGGTGTTGTTGTTTTGAGACATGGTCTATGTAGCCCTGGCTGTCCTGGAACTCACTCTATAGACCAGGCTGGCCTTGAACTCAGCAATCTGAAAGCCTCGGCTTCCTGAGCTGGGATTAAAGCCACCATGCCCAGCTTATGCTTATTGTTATTTACAAACGAATTAAATATAATTGGCAATTTACAGCATAATTGTATTTTGTTTTTTACTATTATTATTATTACCACTACCACTACTATTGAAGACAGGGTCTATCTATATGGTCTTGGCTGTCTTAAAACTCATTATGTAGACCAGGTTGGCCCTGAACTGAAGAGATCCACTGGGATCTGCTGGCATTAAAGGCCCATGCTACCATGCCCAGTACAACATAATTTTTACATGATTGCACACCTCAAAGAGCCTATTGGAAAGGCTTTACAGAGGAAGTACAGTATTAGTTCCACTTTACAGAGGCAGTACAATATAAGATAAAAAGGAATTTTTCAGAGGAAATCAAACTTAAAAATGGCACACAAGGAAACAAGGTCATATTTGGCTATATTATCATAAGTCAAGCAAAAAGGAATGCTAAGGACAAGGGGACCAGCACGATGACCTACATGTTCTGTATACCACTGTTTATGAACATGTACTCATGCACACACGCATGCACACAGTTGTCACCTCTTAATGAACGCAGAGACAATGCTGTTACTGCTGCCTCTTAGGAGGGGAAATGGGTCACTTGGGCACAGTATGGAAGGTATGGTAGTTATACTTTAAAATTCTGTGTCATGTGCCTGTAAGATATAACTAATCAATGAAAAGATGTGTTTCAATTCTACTCTATCTCAAATAACAGCCCTACACAGACAGAGTCTCAGCCTGCTACCCAGAGTAAAAAGGGTTGATGCTTCGTTTCCAGCAGCAGGGCTGTAGCCCTAGTCCTGCCACCCCCGCCCCCACCTTTGGCAGTAACCTTCATGCAGGTAGGTTACACACTCCTGAGGTAACACACATGAGGTATGTAATCTGTCTCACCCAAATAAGAGATCACCTTTTTCCAAAACTGCTTTGTTGAGTAAGTTTGTTTTCTTCTGTACTAGCCAGCCAATGAATCCAGCGCAGGCGCTAGATAGATGTGGCTCAGTGTGGGATAATACACACTCGTGATGTGCAAGGCTCTGGCTCAATTATCAGCACCCAACAAGAAAACAAGACAAAGAAAGAGGAACATACATATGAACTTTTAGACTTGTCTTCCTCAAGTCAGACAAGCAGGCACCATGCTTGGTTTACGGTGCGGTATCACATGCCTCTGGGACAGGCTAAATAGAAGCTACTCTTTGTAGACAAAGCACAAAGCAGTGTGCAGCTTCTGTACCCTAGAAGTGGCTGATACAATATACCTTGGATCCTTTCTATTTACTTCAGTTAACTGGAGGTAGGTCATCTGATTTTTCTCAATGATAATGCTCTTTAAATCAAAATACTGAGACACAACCTAACTTGTGTTGATAAAAGCATAAGTTAAAAAAAATTCTGGTTAAGTGTGTTCTTTATTAACCCAAACACTCACTACCAGAAACACAGAAGAAATTAGAATACCACTTTTTTTGATGATTGGGAATAAAAGTATAGGTTATATACATAGAATTTGCAATTTTACCTGTGTAAATACACCTGCATACACAAACAATCAAATTCACATACACCACTGACACTGTGGCCTTGCTTCAGTTAATCTCTATTAATAAAGCATTAAGTGAGCATGTAGCTCAGCAGTAGAGGACCTGAGTAGTACATACAAGGCCCTGGGTTCTATCCCTGCTACAACAACTGAAAGAGACTAACACTTCTTTTTAAAATGACTAAGGTACTACAGACTAATGCAGCTTCCCTGAGCTCCTCACATCTAAATCCCAATGAATCACCTCACTGATGAAAAAATCTTACCATATATCTCTACTTTAAAATCCTTTAGCTGAGCATGGTGGTACACTCCTTTAATCATAGCATTTGGAAGGCAGAGGTAGGCAAACCTATGAGTTCGAGATCAGCCTGGTCTATATAGTAAGTTCAAAGACAGCCAGAGCTACACAGTGAGACCTGTATCAAATAATAAATGATGATGATGATGATGATGATGCTACAAATATTGGTTACTAAATCATAACAAACCTGGACACTGGTCATTTTTTGTACCTGTTTTGGTAGATTAATTACCACTGGGCATGATAGCACGTAATTTCAGCATTCAGGAAGCATAGGCAAAAGGATCTCTGTCAGTCTGAGGCCAGCTTTGTCTAAATACCGAGTTCCAGGACAGATAAGACTATGTAGTGAGAGCCTGTCTCAAAATAAAAAAATAATAAAAGTAACAAATAAATAAATAAATACTGGGGTTTTTTTTAGTGATGATCATATTTCATGATTTTATTTTAAGAGTCTGTATCTTTAAGAAAAACATTATGAAATACTTTTAAATGGAATAAAATATATCAAGAATTTGTTGTATAATAATATGAAAGGGAGAGGTAGGTATACCCCCGCACTCCAGAGGTAGAGGCAGGTGGAACTCTGTAAGTTCGAGAACAGCCTGGTCTACAGAATGAGTTCCAGGCCAGCCAGGGCAACACAGAGAATCCCTGTCTTGAAAAATAAACAAGCCAGGTGGTTGGTGGTGCATGCCTTTAATCCCAGTACTTGGGAGGCAGAGGCAGGCGGATTTCTGAGTTCGAGGCCAGCCTGGTCTACAGAGTGAGTTCCAGGACAGCCAGGGCTATACAGAGAAACCCTGTCTCAAAACAAACAAACAAACAAACAAACAAACAAACAAAATTGAAATTATTAACGTATTCTACCTACAAATAAAGCCTCACTTCTTCTGGAACTAGAAACTGAGCATAGGGCCAAGCATATGCTATGCAACTGATCCATCACTGAACTATGTACGTGTCCAGTCCTTTACAATGAAAGAGTCATTAAACATTTCAATTATATTTCATAAATAATTAGAGAATACATTAGTTAATACCTAGAAGTTGTAAACGGTCCTTGGCCATAACTAAATTAGTCATCATTTTGGCTTGAAGGCGTCTAGCTCTTTCACACTGTTCACCTAAGTGGGAAAAAAAGCAAAGGAAGAATTAGTTGAAGTATCTATATTTCCCTACTAACAGAGTTTCAAGGTAAGTGTCACTCCAGTTACGTCATGCAGAATCAGAATCTTTCTTTATAGAGAAATTAAAGGTGGGCTAAGTGTCTCACACTTTAATCCCAGGACTTGGAAGACTGAGTCAAGTTCAAAGTCAATCAGGATATGTGAGTTTCAGGCCATCCTGGGCTACAGAGTAAGACCTTGTCTCATAAATGAAAGGAGATAGGGAATGCTTTTGCTAGGCAAAGCAAAGAACACCTGAAACTTACAACTCTGGAGGCTGAGGCAGGACTGTGAATTCAAAGCCAGTCTGGAATATACAGTGTGAACTCGTCTTAAATATATATTATACATAGACATATGACTTCAAAAGCTATCCTCTACAGTTCCTCATGATGGCTTCAAATCTAATGAAGTACGTGGATTTCATAAACATTTCAAGGAGCCCATGATATGTCCCCTCATACTTCAGTCTTTGAACTGAGACTTGTGAGATGGCTCAGCAGGTTGAACTGCTTGCTGTAAAGATATGACACCTGGAGTTCAAGTCCCGTACCCACTGTAGAATTTGAAACTGACTCTGAAACTTGTCTTCTGACCTCCACACATTATACACATACACACATTAAACAAGCTAGCCTAGGATATGATCTGTCATCTGTGCCACCTACTACCAGGCAGGCTGCAGTCATTTTGTCACAGCCTGTGCATGAGTGAATCTGTGACAAACAGTGATGCTATGATGTCTACCAAAGACATTCTATTCAGTAAAATCAGAACTTAAATTCTAAGTGATGAGAAGAAAACACACTTCGAGGGTTTTTTTTTCCTCTTAGTAATAAAAGGCATGAGTCATTTCCTTCTAATGGTTCTTCATGAAGTTCACAAAGTCCTGCATATATACTCATATATTTAATTCATAAAGTCATGTTCATCAAAGCCTCAGAGACACAACCCCTAACATTTCTTCCTTAACTGACTTCTGCAATGCTTGACTTTTCCCCAGAGCTTCACCAAAGTTAGGCATTGCTCTACCAGTTAAGTCAGATCCTACTGTTTATACAAGAGACCTGCTGGGTGGTGGTGGTGCACACCTTTATTCTCAGCACTTAGGAGGCAGAGGCAGGCAGATGTCTACGAGTTTGAGGCCAATCTGGTCTACATATCGAATTCTGGGCCAGCCAATGCTACATAGTGAGACCCTGTCTCAAACAACAGAACAACTAAAGAAATGTTAAAAATAGAGAGACACCACTGCAACGCACACATATAACCCCAGCACCTGTGAGGCAGGTGTTACAGGTCAGCATCAAAAGGCCATGGAGAGCGATTGGTCTATACTACCAGGTCTACAGAAGTGCGGCATGATGATGTTCACACTGAGGAAATCACCTAGTGATGCGTCATCACAATGCATTCTCACTGCTAAGCACAATGGGACTTTTGATATTAAAGCTCACATAATACACAACAGTCAACAACTATTAAAAATTCAGCCTCCAGTGGCTGGAGAGATGGATGGCTCAGAGATTAAGAGCACTGGGTGTTCTTTCAGAGGACCCAGATTCTATTCCTAGTACTCACACAGGGGCTCACAACCGGCTGTAATTCCAGTCCCAGGGATGTAATGTCCTCCTCTGGCCTCTGTAGGTACCAGGCACAGACAAGGCACACAAATATGCATGCAGGCAAAACAATTATAAACACAAAATAAAAATAAATCTTAAAAAAAGAAAAAAAATCAGGAGTGGTAGCACATGCTTTTAATCTCAGCACTCAAAAGGCAGAGGCAGGGGGATCTCTGAGTTTTAGGCCAGTCTGGTCTACAGAGCTAGCTCCAGGAGAGGCAGGGTTACACAGAGAAAAACTGTCTTGAAAAACCAACCAAACAAACAAAAACCAAAAGAATAAAAATAAGAAGAGGAGGAGAGAAGAAAGAATCTAGCCTCTGACATCTAGCTGCTTTGGTTCCAATCTTGACTGACTCACTTGCTAGCCGTGAAGCCTTAGCTGAATTACATCTCTGTACGTCATGCTTCTCATCTGAAAATAAGGACGTAACAGTGGCTACAAAACAGTACAAACCAGACGCTCTATATAGGCATTTAGAGGGATTGCCGGGAGACAGAAAGTATCCAGTGAATGTTAACTACATAGATACTAGACTCTAAGCTTATTTCTGATTTGTTTCCGATTAGAGGTCTCACTGTATAGTCCAGTCTGAATTTGAACTTCAGATCTTTTTGACTCACCGCCCCACAAGTGCTGAGATTACAGGACTATACCACTATACATGGCTTAGACCATAATTCAAATTTGATTTTAATTGAAACCAAACTGTTTTGTTTAAAAGAATCAAACATAAATCAAAACAAGACATTTCTGATTTACTTTAATTGTTGTTTTGAGACAGGGTTTCATGATATAGCCCAGACTGGCTTTGGACTCACAGAGATTCCCACTGCCTCTGCCTCCATAGTGCTTGGATTAAAGGCATGTGCCTTATTTACATGCTCATACATAGATATGGTCAGAGATGGGACCCACTTTGTCGTGTGTAAGACAAGCACCAGCACCATAACAACACACAATAAATCAGGCTTCAAAAATGGACAACACAGGTGACTGATTAACAACTCTTTAGTAATTATCACCAGTTGATTACTTATCGATGCCTGCATAAGGATCATAGAGTGTATTACTGCCTGCCTACTATAAGAAGTCATGTTTGAACTTCATTTAATTTCACTTTTAGAATAGCCAATACCATATATGCACAAAATATTAGCAATGACATCAAGAAATAAAACGCATTCACTAAGGTAAATATCTAAAAAGAGGGTAATTAATAACATTTCACCTTTACCTGCTCTATCCCACCCTCATCATGAATCTTGGTCTTTGTCCAAAATACCCAAGCTATATGTGTTGCTGCCCGTAGTCACTTAGCAGCTGTCCAGGGTATTAGTATGCGTAGTTTACTCCACCAGGAGCCCTGGCAGGTTCTCCAAGAAGATGAGATTTGGAGGGAGGGAGTACTGTAGAATTTGGGTGTAACAGAAACTATACATATTACCCACCTTGGCCCGTAACTATAACCGCGATTCCTTTTTCTAGTTCTTCGATACCTTTCTTATACCATTCCACAGCTTGTTCCTTCTGTCCTGCTTTAAAAATAAAAATCATTATTTGTATATGTCATGAGTATGAAAATGTAGCATCTACTGTCCCAGGTATCATACTGAGAGATGACACAGGAAGAGGCTGTGATAAGTAAATCCGAGAAGCATCATTTACCATATGACTTCTATCTTAATATGTATGCCTCTTCAACAGAGAGACTAGAGTCAATGTTTCTCACAATTTCAGATTCTCTAAAGCACACTATTTATTGATAGTGTGTGTGAGAGTGGGAGCACACTTGCCACAACATGCACTTGGGAAGCAGAAAACACCCATGGGAACTGTTTTTTTCCTTCTACATATAGGTCCTGAGGATTGAACTCAGATCATGAGGTTTGGCATTTAAGCCCTTTTACCACTGAACCATCTCTCTGGCCCAAAATGATAGGATGTTTTGTTTTGAAGGCAAGGTTTCTCTGTGTAGCCCTGGCTGCCCTAAAACTCACTTTGTAGACCAGGTTGGCCTCAAACTCAGAGGTCCTCCAGCCTCTACGTCCTGAGTGCTGGCATTTTCAAACACAACTGCCGTGATCACAAAATAGAATGAAATCTTTTTGTAGATACCATATACAACTAAAGAAATATTTCTTTATGAATGTGTATTCCCATTCCCCCAGTGACCCACCTCTGCCTGCCTTTTTAAGGAAAGTTCTATATAGCACTCACTGTGCAGGCCAGGCTCATCTTTGAACTCACAGAGATCTGTAGCTTCTGCCTCCTGGAAATGGGATTAAAGATGTGTGCCACCATTCCTTGTCTTCCCCTAAATCAGTCAACTCTTATACCTGGCAATTTCTTACTTCTCACAAAATCATAGTTTTCACTCTGCCTAGTAAAGAGTATTTAAAAAGCAGTTGATAATGGCACATGAAGAAATTATTAAAAGCTTGTTATAAATCAGCCTGGACACGATGGCAAGAAGTTCACAAGTTCAAGGTCTTCCTCAGCTACAGGGCTAGTCTGAGGCTAGCCTAGGCTACAAGAGCCTTCCTCAGTTTATTGTAAACCAACTGAAACTTTGGATGCTCATCTTCCTTTCTTATTATTCTTTTTGAAATCAAGTCTTTGTAACCCAGGCTGGTCTTAAAATACATAGATAGCTGAGGATGACCTTGAAATGCTGGCCCTCTGAGTTCCAGTATTATGAGTAGGACTTACCAGGGTGCCACTACGCCTGGCTTCATTGCCCCATTTTCAATAAGAAAATACCTGTTCACATGCATTGCTGGGTTTTTTTCTTGGAAAAAAGAGAGAAAAAAACCAGTGTAATGATATTTACATTCTGAGTGATGAGAGTATCACTAGCAATGTCTGATTTCTGTACAATCTGTAATACCAAAGTAGATAAATCCTAACAAATAGAAGAAGTTAGCTGCTTTGCAGTGACTCTTTTTCTCCTGAGCTCTCCCTTCCAAGAAGCCACTAACATGATCTCAGTACAAATCTTTCTACTACAGGCATTTCTACTATATTCACCAATACCTGTAGTACTTCTTTTTTACTTTGTTTTGATTTTTTTTTTTTTTTTTTTTTTTTTGAGACAGAGTCTATGTAGTCCTGGCTGTCCTGGAACTCACTATGTACACTAGGCTGGCCTTGAACTCAGATACATCTGCCTCTGCCTCCAGAGTGGTGGGATTAAAAGCGTGTGCCACCACTCCTACCTTTCATTTATGTGTGTGCATGTCTGTGCAGGCACAAGCCCTTGCCTGTGCATATGGAAGACCAAGGCTGACGTCCACTATCTTCTTCTATTGCTCCCCACCTTCCATGTTACCACATGGGCTGAGACATGGTTGCATGTGCCACAGCACGTGTGGAGGTCACACGGCAACTTGGTGTAGTCCTCTAACTTCCATCTATACGTGAGTTTAGGGAATCCAACAGGATGTCAGGCCTGGGCAGCAAGAGCTTTTACCTGTCGTGCTGTCTCACCAGGCCGTTTTGGTTTCTGGGAAGGCAGCTTTCATTTAACCTGGAGCTTACTATTCTGAGTAGGAATGCCTGGCAAGAGAGCCCCTGGGAGCCACGGTCTCTAAGCACTCCAGCGCTGGGATAACCAACCACATGTGGCTTTCCCATGGCTGCTGGAGACCTGAGGTCAGGACCTCGTGCTTCTGCAGCAAGCACCTACCCACTGAGACAGCTCCACAGCACTTCTTTCTTTATTAGTTCACATGTAAGACTGTTATAGTAACGTATATAACAGTGTGTTCATCTAGTAACTTAGCTATCTTCTATACTAAAAGGTACTGAAGGGCTGATGAGACAGATCAGGGGCAAAGTGCCTGCTGCTGAGGCTGACGACTTGAGGTTGCTACCCAGGACTTATATGGTAGAAGGAGAACACTGATTCCCACAAGTTATCTAACTTCCATACTTGCGCCATGGCAACACTGACAAAATAAATAAATAAAATGTTTTAAGTATTTTTTAAATGGTTTAAACAGGTATTAAATGAAAGGGAACATATTATTCAGTGGTTGAATATTGCCTTGTCGGAGTAAGGCCCTGGGTTTCATCCCCAGCACCACAAAAAAAGATAGGATCCTAAGAAAAGACCCTAGAGCTGGAGGCCAGGCTACAGCACTGGTTCTTCCAGAGGGCCAAAGCTGGATTCCCAGCTCCCACATGGAAGCTCACAACGTCTCTAAGTCCAGTCCAGGAGATGGGATGCCCTCTTAGAATCTCTTAAGTATTAGGCACACATGTGGTGTAAATTTACATACAGAAAAAACACTCATATACATAAAATAATAAATAAAATTTTTTTTAAAATACTAAAAATTATAGCTGGGCGGTGGTGGCGCGAGCCTTTAATCCCAGCACTTGGGAGGCAGAGGCAGGCGGATTTCTGAGTTCGAGGCCAGCCTGGTCTACAGAGTGAGTTCCAGGACAGCCAGGGCTACACAGAGAAACCCTGTCTCGAAAAATCAAAAAAAAAAAAAAAAAAAAAAAAAAATTAAAGGCTATAAGCTGGAGCTCATGGCAAAACACTTGCTTAACATGTCCGATCCCGGAGTTCAAGCCCCAGCTCTCTCCCCAAAATTATATCAAACATGGTCCTAGTTCTTTTGTTTTTCCAAATAGTGCTGCAATGAGCATTCTATCCCTAACACCCATCTGCAGTTTCTCTGGCATATACACTGAACAACTAAACAGTGAGGTATCAGGTCTTCCGCTCACCACAAGGACAATGCTTAACAGAGCTGTTCTAATCTATACACACTCTTCTCATTTACATTTGTTCTTATTACATTTATCTGTTTAGTGTTATATGTGTGGATGTGCCCTATAA
Organism: Mastomys natalensis; assembly: GCA_021653895.1. Taxonomy (NCBI): domain Eukaryota; kingdom Metazoa; phylum Chordata; class Mammalia; order Rodentia; family Muridae; genus Mastomys; species Mastomys natalensis. The sequence goes on from JAJTUV010002336.1 coordinate 54,956, forward strand.
CAACACTCCTATGGAGGTCAGAGAACACCTGGCAAGTATCAATTCTCTCATCTCATCAAGCTTGGTGGCAGCCACCTTTACCTACTAAACCAGCACTTTTCAATCTGTGGGTTGCAGCTATCAGAAAATACACATTTCCGATGTCAGAAACTAAGACATTGCTCAGTAGCAAAATTACAGTTATGAAGTAATGAAAAATAAATTTATGGTTGGGGGTTCCTATGACCATGGGGAAAAATGTGTTTTCTGATAGTTGTAACCCACAGGTTGAAAATCACTGTACTAAACTATCTTGCTGGGCCCTTTTCCTTTATTTTTTTAAATTTTAATTCTTACTACTTTAAAGTGTCTGTGTATGTGCATGTGAGTGCAGGTGCCTTTGAGGTCAGATATCAGATGTCCTGAAGCTAGAGTTACAGAGGGAATGTGACACCTAACATACCTGCTGGCAATTGAACTTGGGTCCTTCTGAAGAGAGCAGTATGTATTCTTAACTGTTGAGTCATCTCTCCAGCCCCTGTCCTTTTCTTTATGGTACTGGAATTGAACCCAGGGCCTGGGTTCATCCTAGGCAAGCACTTTAACACTAAGCTATGTCCCCAAACCCAAACTATGCTCTTTTTTGTCTTTTAATGTTTTAAAGATTTTTATTTTAATGTTATTATTATTATTGGTCTGTGTGTGACATGTGAGTGCCATAGTGCATATCTGGAGGTCAGAGGACAACTTTAGAAAGTTGGCTATCAGCCAGGCAGTGGTGGTGCACGCCTTTAATCCCAGCACTTGGGAGGCAGAGGCAGGTGGGTTTCTGAGTTTGAGGCCAGCCTGGTCTACAGAGTGAGTTCCAGGACAACCAGGGCTACACAGAGGAAAAAAAAAAAACCAACCAAACAAACAAACAAAAAGAGAAAGAAAGAAAGTAAGTAAGTTAGTTGGCTATCTATCTCCTTCAGTGGTGAGCTCTGAGGATTAAATTCCAGGCCCGAGTAGCAGGTGTGTTTTGCCTGCTGAGCCATCGTCTCACTGGTGCACTCTTAATGCCAATACAAGAGCTCCAGTTGGCAACATTTTTTTTAAAAAGATTCATTTATTTATTTTATGTATATGAGTATACTGTAGCTGTCTTCAGACACACCAGAAGAGGGCATCAGATCTCATTACAGATGATTCTGAGCTACCATGTGGTTGCTGGAATTGAACTCAGGACCTCTGGCAGAGAAGTCAGTGCTCTTAACCACTGAGCCATCTCTCCAGCCCAGGCAACACTCTTTTGTTTTAAGATTAAGTACTGAGGATTGAACAGGTTAGGCAGCAAAAGCCTTCCCTGCTGAGCCATCTCACTGGCCCACTTGCTTGCCGGTTACACTGTCTCTAAATGATACAATTTATTCTATGTTATGTACACACACTGGGGGCCAAGTGTACATACTGTGGGGACACAAGTGTGGAGGTGGATGACAGCCTTGTGAGTGACCCCCTCCTTCTCCCCTATGTGGGTTATGTGGGTTCCAGGACAATCCACACCATCAGCTTTCAAGAAAAAGCCTTTTAGGAAGAGTCACCTTGCCAGGCCCTCACTAGGGTGTAACCTCAAGGGCAGTTAAGCAAAACTCTCTTCTGAAAACTTGAATTAGAGATTTCTAAGAAAACACAAAAGGTAAAAGCCATAGAACTGTGGATACCTAAACTTCAATAAATTCAAACCCCTGCTCTTCAATGCCAGTGTTCTGGTTGGTTGGTTGGTTGGTTGGTTGTTGGTTGTTTGTTCGTTTTTTCCAAGACAGGGTTTCTCTGTGTAGCCCTAGCTGTCCTGGAACTTGCTCTGTAGACAAGGCTGGCCTCAAACTTGGCCTCCTGAGTACTGGGATTAAAAGGTGTGCAATACCACTGCCCACCTTAATGCCAATGTTCTAACAATGAAAAGACACCAAACAAGCTTTTAAAAAATTCAAATATACCAAGTTTAATAAAGTAGATGCAGCTAGAACACACAAAGAACTCTTAAAAAGCAATGATAAAAATGACCAAACAACCCAGGATGCAGTCTGGTGGTCAAGCGTGTGCCTAGCATGTACAATGTCCTGATTTCAGTCTCAAATTCCCAAGTGAGAAAAATGAAATAATCTATGGTGTCCCAAGATGGAAAATGTTAAAGAAGCACATCAAAAGACACCTAATACCTCCACTTGTCAAAGAGGACAAATTAAAACCCTGGTCTCCAGATGGGCAGCACAGGCCTGTTCATCCCAGATCCTCAGAGGCAGAGGGTCAACAGGATCACAAGTTCAAGGTCTCACTGCACAGTGACTTCAAAGACAACCTGGGGAACTTTCTGAGACCTTGTCTCAAAAACTAAAGTGAGGGTCAGCATGATGGCTCAGTGTGGAAAGGCTCTTGTCTTTCGATCCCCAGGACCCACAAGATGGCAACAGAGCACTTACTCCTGCAAGCTGACTTCCACACGCACACACTGTGACACGCACGCATGCTCCATGCCACCTCCTGCCCCGACCACAAACATACACACAAACTATTTAGGCTTTTTTTTTTTTTTTTTTTTAAGTAAAACGAGGTCTAGAGATGTAGCTCAGTGATGGAATGCCTGCAAACTAGTAGGTACAAGGCCCTGGGGTTCAATCTTTATCACCCAAATAAAGAGATCCAACTAAATGCCCCTACATATCTAAATTAAAAACGGAAAACCAAGCCCACTGTGGTGATTGAAGTAAGAATGGCCTTCAAAGGCTCACAGATTTGAATTGTTATTCACCAGGGAGTGTAACACTTAGAAAGAATTAGAAGGATTAGGAGGTGTGGCATTGTTGGAGTGGCTGGACCTTGTTGGGGGAAGTGTGTCACTGGGGGTGGGCTTCGAGACTCACCAGCAGGCCAGCCTCACTCTGTGAATCAGGATACGACTCTTAGCTACTACTCCGGCACCGTGAGTACCTCGCTGCTCCCAACATGCCCACCGTGACTCAGTCTTTGAAACTGTAATTAAATGCTTTCTTTCATAAGAGTTGCCTTGGTCATGGTTGTCTCTTCACAGCAATAGAACAGTGACTAAGAAACTAACTAAACAAAAACAAAACCACCCAAACAATCTAACATAAAAGACAACAGACCAAAATTTCCTGTCTGCTGGCCCTAATACAAGCTGGTACCATCAACTGGGGAAAGAGCCTGGTTCTCTCCTATGCTATTAAGCCTGTTTGCTACATGACCCAGTAATTCCTTAACCAGGAATAACAGAACCATCCAAGGTCCACACTAACCACATATACATTGTGACTAAAACAAAACAAAACAAAACAAAACAAGGGCTGGAGAGATGGTTCAGCAGTTAAGAGCACAAGCTGCTCTTCACAGAACCCTGGTTCAATTCCCAGCACCCACAAGGTGGCTCACAATCTTCTGTAACTCCTGTCCCCAGGGAATCAGATTCCCTCTTCTGACCTCTGTTGGTACACACATACCAGCAGGTAAAACATCCATACATAGAAAATAAAATATTTTTTTAAAATTGTCTTAAACTGGGTAGTGGAGCACATGCCTTTAAAACTAGAACTAGGGAGGCAGAGGCAGGTGGGTCTCTTGAATTTAAGGCCAGCCTGGTCTACGCAGTTCCAGGATGGTCAAGGCTACATAGAGAAAGTCTCAAAAAGAAATAAGAAAGAAAAAAGAAAAAAACTAAACAGATAAATGAATGAATAAATAAATAGTTTTAAGCTGGGCAGTGGAGCACATGCCTTAAACCCCAGCACGTAAGAGGCAGCTCCCTGGTCCTCAGCATCCTCACGGTTGCTATCACTATCATTTCTGTCGTCATCATTGCTCTTAACGACGGTCGTCTTTAGACTTAATAGAGAATTCAGGCTTCTGGTCCAGATTTGCTCCATCATCTGTAGCTTCATCCCTCCTTGCCCCTTAGGCCCTCCCTACACGCAGGTGTAACACTCATTTATCTATCCACAGTAGATTCAATAAAGTACACTTGATAGCCAAAAAAAAAAAAAAAAAAGAAAAGAAAAAAGCTTTAACACAAAACAGAAACCAAACAAGGCATAAAGTCTCCAATAGTGGCTGCCTTTTGATCTTTTTTTTTTTTTTTTTCAAATAACACTAAATATTAAGCAGTCAGTAAGAAGGCGACGCTTGTGAAAAACTCTTATGTTCTTGCACTATTTTTTCTATATTCTAATTGGGAGGCCTTTGCAGCAGGGTCCCATCACAGCTGGTAAGTCCCTGTGCAGCTTTTCAACTCCCCAAACAGACCATGCTGACCTTTAACCTGTGTTGAGCCTCATGTTTTGCCTCTAATCAAGGAAAATTTCAAAAAGAATCCTCTTTTTTCTTTCAGTTTTTGAAACAGGATTTTGTAGAACTTACTATGTCGTTCAAGGTGGCTTCAAGCTTCATTAATCACCCTGCCTCAGCGCCCTAAGTGCTAGGCACTGTGTTACCCACCAGTCTGCTAAAGTAGAGTCAACAAGCAAAAGGAAACTAAGTCTGAAGTTAATGCTTTCCACATGGTACTTTTCAGGAATGAAGGTAACCACTGACTTCTCTCTACCCTCGATCTATGAAGACAGATGTGGACAGACTTTTGTGTGTTTCAAATAATGTACAATGTTGAATTATACAAAATTAGAAAATCACTGCCGGAAGTGGAGGCACACACTTTAACCCCAGCACTCAGGAGGAAGAGACAGATGAATGTGTCTCTGAATTTGAGGCCAACCTGGTCTACATAGTGAGTTCCAAGACAGCTAAAACAAACAAAAAATATTAGACAATCATATGATGTGGTGGTTTGAATGAGAATGTTCCCTGTACACGAGTGGTCCTCTTTGGTGCTGTTTGGGAAGTGGTGAGGTGTGGCCTTGCTGGAGGAAGACTACCACTGGGGGTGGGCGTTGAGGGTTTAAAGGCCCCCATTTCCTCTCCATTCCTTTTCTCTGCTTCTGGCTTACGGTGCAGATATGAGCTCTCAGCTTGCTACTCCAGCCACAGGCCTCCCTACCTGCTGCCATGCCTCCTTGCCATGAGAGTGATGAACTCTTAGCATGCCAGAACTGTAAGCCAAAATATGTACATGACTAAGAGGGCTGAGCCTGATAACCTGACAATCTGAGTTTGATTTTGGGGTCCCCCATGGTAGGACAGAAGTAACCAGCACAGGTTAACCTCTGACCTCCACATGCACATTATGGCACGTGTGTACCCATGTACACCCAGAAAAACACAAACATACCCACAAAAGGAAAATTAATAAATAAAATTGTGGAAAAAAAATTAACTGATGAAGACTATTTTATTTAGATACTTCTGATCTTAATGGCAGATTCCTCAGCTTACAGCATCCTGAAAAACTGGTTCACTTTCTTTCACACAGCACACTGCAGCCCTTACAGTTAGTTACTACCAACCTGAGAAATCAAACCACGCCCTCTGAACCTCCACCTTTGTATTATCTAGGAGATCTCACACTTGTCTATCGATAGAAATCCCACAAAACATGCTAGGTCATGTTCTAGTTCATCCAAAGTCCCATGATGACAACTCTTTTCCTCAAGTATTTGGCTTTTCCAGTATTAAAAAGAGAGAAACAGCCGGGTGGTGGTGGGCACGCCTTTAATCCCAGCACTTGGGAGGCAGAGGCAGGCGATTTTGAGTTCGAGGCCAGCCTGGTCTACAGAGTGAGTTCCAGGAAGCCAGGCTATACAGAGAAACCCTGTCTCGAAAAAACAAACCAAAAAAAAAAAAAAAAAAAAAAGAAACATCAGCAAGGCAGTGGTGGTGCACAACTTTAATCCTAGCACTCAGGAGGCAGAGGCAGGAAGATCTCCGAGTTCAAGACCAGCCTGGACTATAGAGCAAGTTCCAGGATAGCCAGGGCTACACAGAGAAACCCTGTCCCAACAAAAACAAAAAGAGAGAGAAACATTGATCAGTATGAAATAATATATGCACATAATAATGAGTGAAAAAAGAGGCCATCAGTTTGACAGAGAGCAAGGGAGAGTTTGAGGGAGGAAAGGAAAAAGGGAGAAATGATATAATCTCAAGTAAATAAAAAAAAATAAAGAACGGTCCTATATTAAGTTTGGCCACTTAACTGTTCTTTGTTCTTTGCTTTGAGCTCACTCCTTAATTTGATTCTTCAAATACAAATGGATGTCACAGATTATCACTCTTTCAAAGAAGTTCAACCATTAGAATGCCTACAAAATTCAAAGCTGGAGAGATGGCTCAGTAAAGGACTACTGGGTGCTCCTGCAGAGAATCTGGCTGGGCTCAGTACTGAACTATATGGTGGCTCACAACTATATCTCCAGTCCCAGGGGATTGCATCCCCTGACCTCCATGGGCACAGCACACATTGAGTGACATTTCTTTCTTTTTTTTTTTTTTTTCCACGAAGGGAGTTTATTTAGGGCAGAAGGGAGAGAGAGAGAGAGGTGGCCGGCCATGACCATGTGGAGAGGGGAAGGGAAGGGGAGAGAGGCAGATATAACCTGCAGGCAAGAGGGTCAAGGAGCAAGAAAGAGAGGAGGGGCCAGACAGCCTTTTTTATAATAGTGGGCAGGGCTACCTGGCTGTTGCCAGGTAACTGTGGAGGTGGAGTTTGACAGAATGCTAACATTCCCCAGTTTTTGGTTTAATTAAAAAAAGAAAAAATTAGAAAGAGGCGACAGCGCAGCAGGAATAGGGTCGTCGTGATATCTGGCTACTTCCTGCTGACACTGGGGCGACGTGTCTTTAAGGGAACCTGGGTATGGGGGATGTTTGTCTGGTCCGGCTGTCCAGGGTCTGTGGAGCCATCCAGATAGGCCAGAAGGAACAGGTCCAGTAGAATGAATGACAATGTAAGACATGGCCACCCACTAACTGTGTACTAGAGTCAAGAGAGCCTCTGAACACTGCATACTCAATTCAGTCTATCTGCTCACATATCTGTATGCAGTGGAAAGAAAACCAAACTCTCTTGGAAGTAAGTTCTGAGTTGTCAAGTATAGCTGAAAGGCTGCAGACTTCAAATGTGAATTCTTTTTCAATCATGGAATTAAAGAAAGCTACAAAATTTTCTAATACGCTAAGGGAAAAAAATTTAGACTAGAAGAGAACCATGAAAATACAGATTCAGTTTACTTTTTGCTTTGTTTTGAAACAAGGTCTTGCTATGTAGCCTACAACGGCAGTCTTCATTGTCCCGAGTGCTAGGGTTACATACAGCCTTGTGCCACTCTCCCCCAACCCCCCAACCCCCAACCCAGCTTTATTTCTTTACTTTTTTTAGTTTTGCAAGACAGGGTTTCTCTGTGTAGCCCTGGCTGTCCCGGAACTAGCTCTGTAGGCCAGGCTGGCCTCCAACTCACAGAGATCCACCTGCCTCTATCTCCTAAGTGCTGGGATCAAAGGGAGGGGCTACCATTGCTGGCTCCAGCTTTCTTTTTAATGGAAAATGGATGTAACTAATTTTTTAAAATTTTTATTTGTTGGCTTTGTTTCCAAGATACTAAGAAGTAAATCCAAGCTCTGAAGCATACTGCACGAGCATTCTATCACTGAACTATATCCTCAAATCCCTAAGTAATCTACTCTCATGTCATGTGCGAAAGGAGGAATTGTCTTCTCTATCCTCCCAAGTGATCACTGGATGCTCCTAAGAAGTAATGAAGAAGTGAGCAAAACCTTGCTCTCACAAACACAAAATATTCTTCTCCTGTGTCTGCTACTGTTCTGAACTCAGTCCCCATTCTGTCTTTCGACTCCAAAATCATGGATAGCTACCTCTCTCACTATATCCCCTGTTTATCCTTACGCCCTGTGTTAGAAATGCGTAAACAAGACCGAGACACTAGCACAGTCTGGTGTTGAGCGCAGAAACAACACTGTAAGAGAACTAGATTGTTCAGTTTCCACAGTGGACATGTGGATGGACTAGCATAGATACAGAGCCAGGTTAGGGCATCTGGACTTCTTTGGAGAACACTGTAGGTGACAATAATAGACATAAGACTTTCTAATCCCACTTAACATTTTCCACACAAGTTTTAAATTAATGATTAGCATGGATTTGGTGCCACCTGCTTCCATCTTGTAAATAGTAATTTCATCTGTAAAAGACCTGTTCTGATAGTACTCTCACCTCAGGATTACTGTGAGGATCAAAGACACATGCAAAGTGAATTGCACGATGCCTGCCACACAGAAAGGCTAAAAGATGTTGCTTGAAGGAAGCCTGAAGTAAGCAGTACTCCTGCCTTCACTGTGCGGCAGGAGCCTTTGTTTTACATTCCATGGTATAATGATACATGCATGTCTATCCAACTCATTCATCTAACATTTTTTTTTTGTTTGTTTGTTTGTTTTGTTTTTCGAGACAGGGTTTCTCTGAATAGCCCTGGCTGTCCTGGAACTCACTTTGTAGACCAGGCTGGCCTCGAACTCAGAAATCCGCCTGCCTCTGCTTCCCAAGTGCTGGGATTAAAGGTGTGTGCCACCACTGCCAGGCTCATTTAACATTAAAATTTAGAAACTTGAGAGTGTCTTGGAATACAGATTTAATAAAAACCAAAGCAACCAGAGGTTTAAATACAGCTCAATAAAAACAATCTTCAAGACTCACTATATTGATAAAAATAATTCATTAAACTTCAGAACACGGCTATTTCGGCTCTAACTATAAGCAGCTCTCCTTTTCAAATTCAAGTCAACACTTTTCCTTTTTTTTTTCCTCTCCAAACACTACAGAACTCTTTTCATTAAGTTTATACACAGCTTCTTCGACACCAAAACCTTTTGGAAGCCCAGCTCAGAGAAAGCAACACTGTTTACAGTGTTAGAAAGAATCCCGTGTGGTCACTCTAGGCCAACTGTCACTGTCACCAGCACGCCTGCTGGGCGTCTCACCGGGACTTGGGTAATGCACAAGTGTGGGGGTGCTGAAACAAAGTAGAGCTAGGGCGCCCTGAAAGGGGTGAGGATCAACTGACTCGGCGTCGCACAGCAGGGTCTGGCCGGTGGGGACTCGGACTCCTGGGACTGACCAACTCCGGGGGTGCAGGAAAGGGACGCGGGTGGCGTCCCCCCAGGGCCGCCCGCCGCCGCCTCCCTCCAGCCCCCGTACCTTTCTCTTCCTCGTCGATGCGCAGGGCAATGGAGATATACTCGAAGGCCTGCTTGTGGAAGACGCGGACGCTCTCGGCCTCGCCACCCGGTGCGGGCGCTGGGGCGAGGGCGAGGCGGGCGCCGGCGCGGTCCCGGAGCTCCTCTTGGCGGCCATGAGGGCGCGGGAGAAGCGCTGGCAGAGCCACACGAAGAGGAGCCCCAGGTGGCAGGCCAGCAGGCGCAGCAGGGCGAAGCCGACGACCAGCGGGTACGAGAAGTAATACAGGTTCCGCTTATGCGGCGAGCCGGGCGCAGGGGCCGGGCCGGCGGCAGGGGCGGGGACCGCGGCGGGGGGCGGAGGCCTGGCGGGCGCCGGGCTCGCGCCGCCTGAGCCTTTCTTCTTCCGTCGTCCGGCCGGAGAACTCATTCACAGCTCCCACTGCCGCCGCCGCCATAACCCGCTTCCCGCAGACCGACGGCGACCAAGCGGCGGCGGCGGCCGCTGCGGCGGCGGGGGCCACGGAGCCGCTCGCGCGCCCGCGGAGCCCGGGAGCCCGGCACCTGCACGCGCCGCTCGCCGGCCCCGCCCCTTGCTCCTCCGCTGGCCAGGAGCACAACCCGGTCTCCTCCTCCTGCCGCGGCCGGTGGCTCCTACCCCTCCTTTTCCTCTGTCCTCTGGCCCGCTGGCACCTCTCCGCGGCGGCCGTGCACGCGCACGTCCTCGGTGTCTGGCTCTGGTGCGCGCGCGCGCACGCCGCCGTCTTTGTTGACCGGGGAGCTGGTGCGCATGTGCGGTATCCCCCCCACGCCCCTGCTATGCCCCTTTCTCTGGGAACTACAATTCTGTAGGCGCGGTTCGCCTTGCGCTAGTCCCAGGGGTTCGTCGCTCAGCAGATATTTCGACTTTTGAAGAATCAGAGTAGGGAGCTTTGATAGTAAATTTAAGAATAGGGGTTACGGCATGAGTGGCTTTACTAGTCCTTAGGTCTGCTGTCTCGCAGTGCGTTTGTTTGCCTTTGTGTGAGACAAGGTGTCTTCTCCATGCTGGCCTCCAAAACTCCTGTTGTAGCTGAAGAAGGAGGCCTTCAACTCCTGATCCTGCCTCCGTCTCCCCAAAACTAGGATTACAGGTGTGCATCATTACTCCCATTTTCTTATATATCTTTATTTTCTGCTAGTTGACCTAATAGGTCTTTTGCAAAGGATGGCTGACCTGAGTTTCCTATCAGAGGCAGTGTGTAGCAATTTGGGTATATTATCTGAGAAGGAAACAGTTCAGACAGGACATCCTAAATGGAAAACGTTATTGCCATGAGGGCCACAAACCCTACTTTCAACTTTTTTTTTCTCAGGATTTTTTATGTTTGTGTTTTCTCAGGATTAATTATGTGAATGTGGTCGTTCTTAGGTTTTGCACAGTTACCATACATAGTTTACTAAGGAATCCATACTATTTGTATGTGGACGTGGATGTGTGTATATGTCTTCACCGTTTCTTTATCCCTTTGATAGACTATCTAACCTATATTTCCCATACTATAATGATCAGCAGTTGCTCCACAGATCCCATATCACACAAGAGAAAACAAACCATAGGCCAGTCAGACTCCTGCAAACTGGCATCCTGAGATTAGTTGAAATCAAAAGCTCTAAGAGCCAGTCGGTGCCGTCGATGTTCCCAGATCTTTTGGGTTCGTAGACTATATAGCCTATCCAATAAACTATTCTGTCTTTTCTTCCCACCCCCTCCAATTTCCTCCTCCTCCACCCCCTCTGTCTTTAAAAATAAACAAATAAACACACACACACACACACACACACACACAACCCATTTCAGTTAGCCACAGTTGTTTCTTTTTGCCTAAATGAGTGAGTACTAACACAAAGTCTCTATTGTTTCCAGTATGCAGCATACAGATCCCTGTGAGAGCACAGGAGAATCCCTGCATTCTGTTGAAACTTTATTCCCTTACCATTATAAATATCACAGGTTGTTGCAAAAATTACCTCCGTTGCCTCCCACTGCTGCCAGCCTTCTTTTCTGCTTCTGTGCTGACTGTATTTTTCACATTCTGAAATGCTTTCTTTCAAAGTTGTATTCCTTTCAGTCCTTTTTATCCAGTAAGCCCTGGTTCTCTTTTGAAGCTTATAGTAGTGGTTGTGTGAAATCAATCATATCTCATATGTGTGTGTGAAGTAAATAAAAACATGTACACATATATATGTACACATAGGTAAATAAAAATAAGGTGTAAGATGTATGTTTTATACATATGTCAATTAAATAAAAATAAGATGTACAAACCTAGATGTACAATTTGAAGAGGAAGCAAATCAACTTTTAACTGTAGAAGCAGCTATCCTGAATGGTGTATTAATCCTTCCTGTCTTTGTCCTGTAGTCTTTTAATAAAACAGTTTTTCTTTGCTTTATTTGTTTTTGTGGCAGAGTCTATGTAGCGCTGGCTGGCCTTCAACTCACAGAGATCGTCCTGCCTCTGCCTGTCAAGTGCTTGGAGCATGCACCACCAATTCTGCCAGACTTAAACATTTCTAAACAATCTGTTCTGTAGTTTCACCTGGTTTGCCTTGACTTTATACAATGCTATTATATTTTTACTTTGGTTTTTCTCTCCATTCTTTAAGTGGCTGACTTTTCTCATATTGGCTTCTAGAGCTATTTCTGGTGGTAACAGTAGAATGCATTTATTTTCTTTCATTGCTATGTGTTATTGCATTATACTAATTTACCAAAGTTTATTTTGCTATGCAACTGATAATAGATATTTAGTTTGGTGGAAGACTTTTGTCCCTTATGTCAATTTTTTTCCTTTGGTGCAGGAGAGCTAACCCAGGACCTCCCAATACTAAGAAAGTCTTCTACCACTTAACTACATAGCCCACCCCAGTATGGACTCAACAGGAGGTTCAAAGCCATCTTTGCATGGTACTTTTCATGCCACTTTGAACTACAGGAGACACTGCCTCTAAAAGACAAAGGGGGGTACTGACATGGCACATGGAGTAAAGATGTTTGCCCCACACGTTTGGTGACCTACGTCTGAGCCCCAGAAGTTGTCCTTTGACCTCCATATGCACTCCCCAGCTCCCATTATACATGTGCACACAAAACAAAGCAAAATCAAAACAGACAACTTCTATCACTTTCAGGGATCTTGACGTAGTGACCAACTTCCAGGTCTGTTATATAATAATTAGTGCAGTAGACAGTGCCTGACATCAAACTGGTGTTTGTTGAATGAAAAATGGCCCCCACACATCTGTATGCTTATACCGTAGTCTAACTAAATGATTCTGAGGCGTCTCGGGTTCTTTTTCTTTCCTAGACCACAGTTTTCCTAGGTCATTTTCCTTTACTTGGAATGCCCTCTTCTGCCTCACTACCAAATTCTTTCAAGGTATTTCTGACATTATCTTCTTGATAAGTCTCTGCCTTAGCCCCTCAAGCAAAAAAAAGTGTCTGTATTTAAATTCTTAGACAATGTAATAGTTATATGTTTATGTTATGTTGTCCTGTGTTATTTAAACACTTGTTTACCTCCTGATATACATTGTTAACTTACTGAGGTCTGGTCATACTTCATATATTGTATCTCACTTTCTGCATTTAGCCTGATGTCTTGCATATCTAACTTACTTTAAAAGTCTGAATAACTGAAAAAACAATCTATTCATGATGACTATACTAGGTTGTTTGTTTGTTTGTTTGTTTTGAGGGGAGAGAGAGAATATCCTATTCCAAAATATCCTGACTTAAAATATGTAATGCCCGGTCTGCAGGTCAGGGTCTAGCAAGAGAGAGAGTGGGAATGGAGGGACAAGAAACATGAAAAATGGAGACAAGACAGAGTCTGATCAAGTCTCATTTATTGAAAGGAAATCCTGGGTATTTATACTTTTTACCACGTGCCTTGCCCTCATGAGCAAGCTTAGCTGAAGGCACTACGTCATGTGCCTAGCAGCGTGGAGACCACATGCACCTAGCTGCGGTGGCACTAAACAGCAAAACAAGATGTTTATCAGAGTGTGCTCAGCTGTTGCAGGCTGTTGAAAACAAGTCTCTTGTCAGGGTATATGGCTCGAGATGGCTGTAAAGATGATAGCCGCTTTCAGCTAAGAGTCGGCTCCCAACAAAAATAGTCATTTATTTTCTCACAATTCTGCGAGTCAGCAGTTTTAAGATTGATTTAGTTAGGTGGTTCTTCCTATGGTCTTACTTTGGGTAAGTTATGTACATGCAGTTTGAGTGAATGGTTTGGATGGCTTAGACAATTTCAGTCAGTGGTCCACAGGTTGGTTGTAACTACTGGATGAGACATGCTTCTAGCAAGATAATTTAGACTATGGGCCAGCAAAATGGCTCAGTGAGTATGGGTGCTTTCCACAATGCTTGATGACCTGAGTTTGATCCCTGGGAACCATATGGTAGAAGGAGAGGACCAACCAACTCTTGCAAGTTGTCCTCTGACCTCCGTAAGAACACGGTGGCACATATGCCTACGCACATAGACAACACACACATACAAATTAATAGAGAAAAATATTTAAATACCTTTCTATGCTATATGGCTTCCAAGAGCATATAGATAACAAACTGCAAATTTACACATTGTCTTTTCTGCTTCATTTTATTGTCAAAACAAGTTGAAGGCAAAGTCGAAAGGAAGTAGTTCAGCATATTCTGTGTCAAATTTCCTTTGAGCTTTGATTCAAATAGGAACTCAAAAGGATTTTGTTATCAAAGAAACCATTTCCCAGATGATGGGTTATTTCTCTGCAGGTGAAATAAGCTAATTCAAACCAGATTAGATTAGATTAAAGGCAGGTTTCTTGGGAAGCTGCTGTTGGTGAGTTTACTGGTCCCAAGGATTGAGACAAGGGAAATCGCCAAGGGGAGAGGGGAGAGGAGAAAAAGAGAGAAAGGGTGCACTTAGGAGAGGGAGAGGGAGAGAAAGTGAGAGAGGTGCAAAATGTCTGGATTATATAGGGAGGAGTCTCTTGAGGAAGGGCAGCTCAGCCCCTGTGCACGAAAGTTCAAGGTTGGGAGAACCTGGAGGCCAGGTCTGCTTTAGTATGTATAATATGCACCTCTGTACCTGGTCCCAAACACTAGGTAGTTTTCTGAATCATAATAACCTTAATCTGGGAGACTACTGTGATGGAAGGCAGATCTCTCTGAGTTCGAGGCCAGCCTTATCCCCACAGTAGGCTCAGACAAGGCTACTGAGACCCTGTCTCACAAATGATAGGGATATCAGAGAATGGGAGGCTGGAGAGATGGCTCAGTATTTGACACACTTGCTGCTCTTGCCTAAAGCCTCTATTTGGTTCCTAGCACCATATTTCCCAGCTCACAAGTGCCCTTAACTCAGTTCCAAAAGATCCAACACTTTTTTGGTGTCTTTGGGCACCTGCATGCTTGTGATGTACAACACACACACACACACACACCACACACACACACACACACACACGTACAAACCCCCACTTACAAATAAATAAATAAATAAATAGCCATTGTTTTTAGTCAGGTTTGGTGATAAAAGCCTTTAATCCCAACAGTTGAGAGGGACAGATGGGGATCTCTGATTTAGAGACCAGCCTAGTCTACAGAGCAAATTCCAGGACAGCCAGGGCTACACAGAGAAACCTTGTTCCCTGCCCTCTCCTTAAAAAAAAAAAAACCCATTGTTTTAAAAAGGAGTTGGAGATTCTTGGGGCCTGCTACTTGCCCAATATCACTTATTAATTTAATATTACATATTAATTATACATCTGTTCCAGTGATTTCATAAAAATCTCAGTCCATGGCTTTGTGGTTAAAAGTACTGGCTGCGCTGGGCAGTGGTGGCGCACGCCTTTAATCCCAGCACTTGGGAGGCAGAGGCAGGTGGATTTCTGAGTTCGAGGCCAGCCTGGTCTACAGAGTGAGTTCCAGGTCAGCCAGGGCTATTCAGAGAAACCCTGTCTCAAACAAACAAACAAACAAACAAACAAACAAACAAAAAAAGTACTGGCTGCTATCTCAAAGGACCTAGGTCCAGTTCCAAAATATGGTGGCTTACAACCAGTTGAAGAGTCTGACCCCACCACCATTTGACCTTCACAGGCACCGGACACACATGTGGTACACAAATTACCAGGCAAATACTTATAAGCAGAAAAACAAAACAATCTAAAAAAAAAAATCACAGTTCCTATAATAACATTTTTCTTCAATCCACTTACATTTTACATTATATGAATTGTGTGATGTACATGTATGTATGTATGATGTATGTATGTATGTATGTATATGTTTGTAAGTGTGTATGATTAGCCCCGGAGCAGGAATGAGCCTGCTTTTTTTGTTGTTTTGTTGAGACAGGGTCTGGAACTCACTATGTAGACCAGGCTGTCCTTGAACTCGCAGAGCTCCACCTGTCTCTGAGGACTGGGATTTGGCCAGTGTCAACTTTCTTTTTTTTTGGTTTTTTTTCGAGACAGGGTTTCTCTGTGTAGTCCGGGCTGTCAGTGTCAACTTTCATTTTTGGCTTGTTTGCCAAGTCTCTGCTATTCTTCTTGTTATGTGGCGTGTGTGGATGTCTGTATGTCACATGTGTGAAAGGCTGTCAAAGGCCAGAAGAGAAGTCAGATCCCCTGGAAGTGGAGTCACAGCCACATGTATGTGCTAGCAACCGAAAACGCAGATCCACAGAAGAGCAGCCAGTGCTCTCATCCACTGAGCCATCTTTCCAGCCCCATATTTAATTATTTGAGTTTTTTTCTTTTTGGAGGGGTGGAAGTGGGGTATTTGTTGTATTAGAAGGCCTCACAGTATAGTCCATCCTAACCTCAAACTCATGGGAATCCTCCTGCCTCACCTTTCTGAGTGATGAGATTACAAGTGTAAGCCTCCATTCCTTATGTGCTTTGTCTGCATTTACATGGCAGAATACAATGTTGGAGACTGGACATGTTGCTCAGTAGGTAGAATGCTTGCCTGGTATTCATGGAACCCTGCTAACCTCCCTGAGCATTGTATAAAACAGCTTCTGTCCCTTGGCACTATACTGTGAATTAACATATTCCTAATTTTTTCTTGAGAAAAACCATGCTTAATACTCCCCTAATCTTGTTGTTAAAACTCTGAACTATTGAAGTCTGAGGTCATTTCTGGATATTTGAATTGCCTTTTGGAGTTTGGGGAATTTCCAATTGGAGTTTTCTTTGGACTTATCACTTATAATCTGGCTGGGCTGAAGATCTAAAACCTTCTTAGCCAGTGTGACAGTCTCTCAGTTCTTAGGTTATAAGAACTTTCCGGACACTTAATCTCAAATCGAATCTGGAACAGTTTCCCCAGGACAAAAAAAAGGAGAAGCTGAGAAAAGGCAGGTAACCAAGCCTGGTCACCCGTCCCTTTGATCCATGGCTCTGTTAAAGTGCCTACCAGCAGGCGTTTCGTGTTTTGTGATGCTGGGTTTAAGGTTGTTTGCTTTTTTCCCAGCTCTACGTACCTACTAAGGAAGTCCTCCAACCTTTAAGTTTAGGGCACTTGAAGGAGACACTGATGGTGGCGTTAAGGACCTGTTTTCAACTAAATACAAGTAAAATAAAGTGGTTTACTTAGAGCCACAGGAGAAGGCTGGTCTGAGAGTTTACGAGGTTGGCGAGATGGTTCTGCGTTGAGAGCATCGGAGGCTCTTGCAGAGGACCTGGGTTCAAGTCCTAGCACTCACATGAAGGCTGACATCTGTCTATAATTTCAGCTTCAGGGAATTCAATCCTTTCTGACCTCTACAGGCACAAGACATGCATGGAGTACACATACATACATGCAAGGAAACACTCATACAGATAAAGTAAAAATAAAGGTGCTTTAAAAATTGTTTGTTTGGGCTGGAGAGATGGCTCAACTGTTAAGAGCACTGGCTGCTCTTCCAAAGGTCATGAGTTCAATTCCCAGCAACCACACGGTGGCTCACAACCATCTGTAATTGGATCTGATGCCCTCTTCTGGTGTTTCAAAGACAGTGTGCTTATATATAGAAAATAAATAAATCTTAAAAAAAAAAAATTGTTTGTTTGTTGTTAGATGTAAAAAGGTGGAGAGCATAAACCAGAGAAACCGGGCATGGACACAGATGGAGGAAGAAAGGAATGGTGTCCCAATTGAGGAACTGGCCCTATCACTCTGTTAATGAGCAATCGTGTGAGCATTCCCCTGAATGGAGTCTATAATGTGGTACATAGTCACTCATCTGCTAAACAAACGTGGTAAGCTTTTGCAATGTATTAGGTGATGAAGAAGGTGCCAAGATTATAGCAAGGAAAGAGTTGAGTTTATAATCTAATACAGTGACTAAAATCTCAAATAACTAGAGTGGTATGTACTACATGTAAGTTCCACAGACAGGCAGTATGGCAGCAAACACCTTTACCTGCTGATCCATCCTACTGGCCAATAATTGCAAGATTTTATGTGGAGTTTATTTCCTGGGAAATATTGGTTCAAAAAAATAGAAATTCACAAATTCTACTAGGTCTTGGGGTACAGGCCTCTATTCCCACCTACTGGGGTAGCTAAGACAGGAGGATGGAAGGCCAAGGCTGCCTGGTTGATGGAGCAAGTTCAAGATAAACTTTGACAACTTATGGAGAGTCTATCTCAAAATAAAAAAGTAAAAAGGGAACTGGGGGTTTGATGGAAAGACAGCTGAGTGGTGAAGAGCTTTGGTTGCTCTTTCAGAGGATCAGAGTTTGATTCCCAGTACCTGCATGACCGCTCAAATTATCTGTAACTCTGGTCCAGGATATCTGAAGGTCTCTTCTGACATCTGTGGGCACCTGGCATGCATGTGGTACAAAGACATACATGTGGGCAAAGAGTCATACACAAAATGAGAGAGAGAGAAAGACAGACAGACAGCCAGAGACAGAAAGAGACAGAGACAGAAGCTCAAGATTTGGGGATGTAAATCAATGATAAAGTGCTCTAGATTTAATTTCTAGCGACACACACTTGCACACATTAAAAAACAGAAACCAATCTGTCATTAACCAAAAATAAGACTGTGAGTTATCACTTGTCATTTCAATGAAAGTACAAGAGCTCATGGTCTTGAATAGCGTCAGTATGAACTGTTACCTGACCTGCTCCACTGGGTTTTGAATTTATGATACCGTGAAAGCATAGCAGCCAGTCAGTACAAAATTTTAAGCTAAATTACAGAAGAGGATAGTCAATCAGCATGCTAAATAAAATACTAAGATAAGACCAATGGTGTGGAGTACTTGCCTAACATACACAAGGTCCCAAGTTCAATCCCCAGAACTGCAAAACACACAACAGAAAACCCTGGGTACCCAGGCCTTTTCTTATATCCCTATATTTATGGTATAAAGAACATATGTGTTCCATGTGGCAAGTAAGGAATGGAGAAAAGTTGGTCAATTGTCCAAGTTACAGTTAAGAGATAAGTCTTAGAGCTTTTTAATAAAATATACTTCAAAACAGCTAGACTAGCCAGATGGTAGTGACATATGCCTTTAATCACAGTACTCTAGAGGCAGAGGCAAGTGGATCTCTGTGAGTTTAAGGCCAGCCTGGTCTACACAGTGAGTTCCAGGACACTCAGGGCTACACAGAGAAACCCTGTCTCTGAAAAGTCAAAAAATAAAAACTAAGAAATTCAAAATATTTAGAATGTATACATGTATCATAACATCAGATAGTAGCAAATGTGGTCACCATAATCCCAAGACTTGGGAGACAGAGGCAGGTAGATCTCTGTGAGTTCAAGACCAACTTCATCTACATAGTTAGTTCCAGACCAGCAGAAGCTATACTGAAAATCCCTATCGAAAAATAAACATTTATTTATTTATTAGTTAATAAATAAAGAAACAAAATGAAACACATATTACTTTATTAGTTACTTTATATATTGGCAGAAGAATATTCTTGACAACAGTAACTTAAGGACAGAACAGTGTACAGTCAGCTGTGATGGGAAAGCCATGGTGGAGAAGTTGGAGATACTTGCTGGTCACATACTGCTGTGCCTGGATCCCTTTCTCTGTTGTATTCAGGGCAGGTCTTCTCACCTTAATTAATCTAATCTAGACACTCTCTCATAGATAAGCCCAAAGGCTTGTTTCTGTGTAGACTGCAAATTCCATCATGTTGAAATGGAGATTTAAACATCACAGCACCCATAAATATGTATAATTTTCTGTGGCAATTTAAAAGTATATATATATATATATATTCCCTAAACATAAAACTCTAGGTATAGTAAAAAATGTAGAAGACTCTGTTATAAAAACTATAAAACATAACTGAAAGGAATTAACAAAGTCAAATAATTTAAAGTATTTTCAAAGAAATGTAATAAAATGCATTATAAAATGTATTATAAGTTAGCTAGTCATATGAAAAAGAATTGTCTATACACTGTATCAAAATTAATTGCAGAAGGGTCATAGCTACAATGATAAAAGACTAATAAAGCATTAGTAAAAGTTCTTTAAAATCTTAATTTAAAATTAGGTGATATAACTCAATTTATATTTTATTGCCTGATATGATTTTTTAAAACTTTAGTTTCTCAGTCTGGAGAGATGGCTCAACACTGCTGCTTTTCCAGAGCTCCTGAGTTCAATTCCCAGCAACCACATGGTGGCTCACAACCATCTGTAATGGGATCCGATGCTTTCTTCTGGCATGCAGGTGTACAAGCAGATAGAGCATGCATACATAAAATAAATAAATAAATCTTTTAAAAAAGGAAAAAAAATCTAGTTTTCTAGGGTTGGAGAGAAGGCTCCAGCAGTTAACAGCACGTTTGGCTCTTGCACAGGACCTAGGTTTGATTCCTAGCTCCCACATACCTGCTGACAAACATTTGTAGCTCCAATTCCCAGAGATCTGCTGCCCCCTGCTGGCTTCTGTGGGCACTGCACACATATGATGCCTATATACATAAAATAAAAATAGATCTTACAAAAAAGAAATAGTTTCTACATAACAGAGTAGCACTTTAAAATTTAAATTTACATTTATTTATTTATGTGGGTACACTTGTGAAGATGTGAGAACAACTTGTGGAGTTGGTTCTCTGCTTTCACAGTATAGATTTGGAGATCTAGCGTGGATAGTCAGGCTTGATACAAGCACCCTTTCCTCCTCAGCCATTTTGCTGACCTTGGCCATCTTAAAATTGAAATTTCAATGTTCTTTTTTTGGTCCTTTTAATAACGCATGCTGACTTACAAGCATTTGTATTCCATAAGGAAACTATGAAACATGAAATAAACACATTTAAAAGGAAAGATAATTCAGAAACTATTAGGAAAAACTCTAAATATAACTTTGTATGTGAATGACAGAAACAATTGACAGTTTTGGGGTTGGAAACGATAAAGTTAGTTGGGTGTGAAGGCCCATGCCTTTGATTACAGCACTTGGAAGGCCTCTAGAGCCAGGCAGATCTCTGTGCGTTTGAGGCCAGCTTGGTCTACAGAGTGAGTTCTGTTACAGCCAAAGCTACACCATGAGACCTTGTCTTAAACAAAAACAAAAACAAAGGACAAACTAAAAATGAAAGGCAGCTTTTTGATTAATTTACACTGTTCATGATCTTGCTGAGATCACATCTGTATTATAACAGCCACAAAAAACAATTTGTATTCATAATACACAGACACACACCACACATACATAAATACACACACAAACATATACACACACCTCAAACACATAGACACAGACACACCACACATATACAGACACGCACATACACACCACATACATGCACACACACCACCCACACAAACCACACATACACAAACATATATATGCAAACCTCAAACACATAGACACACACACACACACACACAGACATACACAAACACACCACATACACACAGACCACAGACACCCCACAAACACATAGACACCCACTCACATACATAGACCACACACACACACCACAAACACACAACACACTCTCACACTTGTGCAGGGTCTTTGAACTTGCTATATAGCTAAAGATCACTTTCAACTTCTATTTCCTTGATGGTTAAACACAATTCAATTTTTGAGTTCTTAGAAGGCAAGGCCCATATCATTCTCTTGGTGTTTGTTTGATGCTTATATTTAGTTTATATAACTAGAAAGGGGGTGACTGTATAGAGACAGCAAACACCTCCATACAGCTAATCCTCTCCACCTTCAACTTCTGATCCTCTTGTCTCTGTCTCCTGAGTGCTAAGATCACAAGCTTGGGCCATCACCCAGGGTTGTCCTGTCCTTTAAAAGACCCTTTGATTCCCGGCAGTGGTGGCCCATGCCTTTAGTCCCAGAACTTGGGAGGCAGAGGCAGGCGGATTTCTGAGTTTGAGGCCAGCCTGGTCTACAGAGTGAGTTCCAGGACAGCCAGGGCTACACAGAGAAACCCTGTCTCGAAAAACCAAAAAAAAAAAAAAAAAAGAAAAAAAAAAGAAAAGAAGAAAAGAAATGCTTTTTACGGGCGGTGTTGCACGCCTTTAATCCCAGCACTTGGGAGGCAGAGGCAGGCGGATTTCTGAGTTTGAGGCCAGCCTGGCCTACAGAGTGAGTTCCAGGACAAGCTGTGTCCTGGGCTACACAGAGAAACCCTGTCTCGAAAAAACAAAACAAACAAACAAACAAACAAAAAAGACCCTTTGACAGGTAACTGTGTCATCTGAGTTGACACTTCCCAGTAAGCTTCTGATCCTGAAAAGTGAGAATGTTCCAAGCCTCACAGGTCCCTCCCCAGGTTGTACAAGCAGCACGCAGTGTTGGGAAGAGGAGATGTCCAGGGAGCTGAGTCCAAATCACCCAGCACTGTGATTACTCGGCTTCCTGCAAATTGCTAAAAAGCAGCAGTGGCCCCTTCTCACCCCCTCCTAAAAAATAGAACATCATTGTGCTAATGAAGGTCTTAGGCGCTGGGCAGTGGTGGTGCACACCTTTAATCTCAGCACTTGGGAGGCAGAGGCAGGTGGATTTCTGAGTTTGAGGTCAGCCTGGTCTACACACTGAGTTCCAGGACAGCCAGGGATACACAGAGAAACCCTGTCTCGAAAAACAAAACAAAAACAACAACAAAAAAAGAAGGTCTTAGGCAAAGATAATACAAGAAAAATTTCACTTATGTGTATATAATCTCATTGAAAGCAGTTTATGTTAGTTATCTCATGTGATTATTTTTAGGAATTCGTAATTGTCACCTATGTGAGTAGAGAAGCTGAGGGAGGAGCACCCAGAGCTTAAGGTCATCCTTGGTACATAGTGAGTTTAGCCCAGGCTATATTGAAGCCTGTCTTAAAAACAAACATCCACAACAGGTAAGGAAGGCATTCTTGTCAGAACGACCTAATATACCACCACCCGGCTGCCTTGCTTGTTCTTTGACTATGTGTTTATTGTATTGCTTGTTCCTTGACTATTTGCATCGATTGTATTGCTAGTTCCTAACCTAGAACTGTCCTTAATACTTGCATGTAATTAAAATGGTATAAAATCGAAAAGGAGGCCGGGCAGTGGTGGCACACACCTTTAATCCCAGCACTTGAGAGGCAGAGGCAGGCGGATTTCTGAGTTTGAGGCCAGCCTGGTCTACAGAGTGAGTTCCAGGACAGCCAGGGCTATACAGAGAAACCCTGTCGCAAAAAAGACAAAAAAAAAAAAAGAAAAAAGAGGAGGGGGGATGGGACAGGGAGTTTCTAGGGAGGGGAAATGAGGAAAGGGGATGACATCTGAAATGTAAATGAATAAAATATCCAATAAAAAAAAGATTAA
The DNA here is from genome assembly GCA_021653895.1 of Mastomys natalensis. Taxonomy (NCBI): domain Eukaryota; kingdom Metazoa; phylum Chordata; class Mammalia; order Rodentia; family Muridae; genus Mastomys; species Mastomys natalensis. The sequence continues at coordinate 77,900 of JAJTUV010002336.1, forward strand.
AACAAACAAACAAATTCACCTAATGGTGGTGATCCAGCACACCTTCAATCCCAGCATTCAGGAGGCAGACAGGCAGATCTTTGAGTTTGAAGCCATCCTGGTCTACAGAATGAGTTCCAGGACAGCCAAGGCTATACAAAGAAACCCTGCCTTGAAATGACAAAACAAACAAACAAACAAACAAACAAATCAATCAATCTACCCAAACCAAAAATTTTACAGGGTAACAAATAAAGGAAGCAGCTTAATACCTGCCTAATGCCAGATCGGTATTTAATATCTACCTAATTCCTCCATAGATATTATATTATGCCTACACACATAATGCCTGAATAATAGGTTATTATCATTCTAATCTTTTTTTTTAAAAGATTTATCTTATTTGTAGTTTATGTGTATGCTCTATGTCTCTGTGTGGGAATAATGTGTGTGATTGTAGGTTCTAGATGACGAGGTCAGATCACCTAATATTGGGGTTACAAGAGGCTGTGAGACATGCAGTGTGGGTGCTGGCAACCGAAGTCAGGCTCTCTGCAAGATCTGCAACCAGTTATCTGACTATCCCCTGTCACTCTAATTTGCCTCAAGTCTGTAAAAACAAAACAAAACAAAAGGTAAATATAGTGGTTTTTCTTTATTATTTAAATTCTATGATTCTAGTTCTAGAACCTCTAACTGTAGAGAGGATTCGCTTTGTGGAAGTGTTTTCTGTCTCTATAAAGTCACCCCCTTTCTAGTCATACATACTAAATATAAGTCCTCAAACAAACACCAAGAGAATAATATGGGCCTGGCCTTTGAAGAACTCAAAATTTAATTGTGTTTAACCATCCAGAAAACAGGAGAAAAATGGGGTAAGTGCCTCTGTAAGATTTCTTCAGGCAGATGAGGGGTGCTTCTGAACAGATCATGGAGCCTTAAATCTAAACAAGAGTTAATTGTTGCAGGATATTTGATCATACTGTAAACCCTGAGATTGTGCTATTTATTGAACATACCTGCTTTTAGTTGTGGTGTGACTCAACCCTTAGCACACACCTTTAATTCCCCTGGCTGGAATACAGACACACCTTTAATTTGAAACAATGAAGGTAATGTTAGTTTGTAGAAGGAAGCATCAGTGTTTGAAAGTGATGTCTAATTGAGTGGCAGACAACGTGATGAATCAGGGAAAGATTTGACAGAATAGGGTATGCCCCACTCTCAGAGGAAGAGGAAAGAGAGGTGACTTAAGAGAGGGAGAGAGAGAGAGAAAGAGAGAGAAAGAGAAAGAGAGAGAGAAAGAGAGAGAGAGAGAGAGAGAGAGAGAGAGAGAGAGAGAGAAAGAGATGAGAGATGAAAAGGAAACCATTTAAGGGGCAGTGAAAAAGAAAAAGGAAAAGGTAGTTTTACGGGGACAGTTATAGAAAAACAGGTTGCAGAGAGAGAACAAGCTAGGCACAGATAAAGACAGAATAAACCAGAGAATTGGGAGCCAAAAATGAGAACAGATTGCCAAAGTTAGTTTGAAGCCAAGCAGAGCAAAAGTCAGAAGCCGAGAGAGAAGCCAGATTGAATCGGGCAGCTCGAAGAGAAGTTAAACCAGAACAGCTGAGTTCACCAGTCAGCCAGAGATCAGAAAGAACAAGAAAGGGGGCGCTTATTCAGCAGTAAGTCTCAGAGGCAGAAAACATTCTAGACCTAGATTAGATTGTACAGAGGCTAGAAGCTTCCAGGACTTGGCCTAGGTAAGCAGACAGAGGCAGTAAGCCTCTGAGATGACAGTTACATCAGGCAAATAAAAGTTACTTTTACAGTTAATGGTCTGGGCTAGGGAAATGGCTCAGTGGGTCTCGTGTGTGTTACACAATCATGTGGATTTGGTCTCTGATCCCCAGTAGCTGTGCAAAAAACCCTAATAGGGTGGTGTGATGCAAGGCAGAGACAGGAGGATCTTAGGGGGCTTGCTGGCCAGCCAGTCTAGCAGTTGGTAAGTTCCAGATTCAGTGAAAGACCTTGTTTCAAAAGATAAGGTGGGGGTAGAGGGATTGCTCAGTGGTTAGGAATACTTGCTGTGCAACCATGAGAACCAGGGTGCAGAGGGTCTGGAGGGGTGGCCCAATGGTTAGGAGACTGGATGTTCTTCCATAGGACCCAAGTTCAATTTTCAACAGCCCCATGGCAGCTCACAACTGACTGTCCAGTTTCATGGGATCCAGTGCCCTCTTCTGGCCTTCACAGTAACCTGGCATACAAATGATTTCACAGGCATACATACAAATCACTCATACACATAACACAATAACAACATAAAAATAATCAAACATTTAAAAATCTTTTTAAAAAATAAGATTGAGAGCTGGGCAGTGGTGGCGTACACTTTTAATCCCAGCACTTGGGAGGCAGAGGCAGGCGGATTTCTGAGTTCGAGGCCAGCCTGGTCTACAGAGTGAGTTTCAGGACAGCCAGGGCTACACAGAGAAACCCTGTCTCGAAAAACCAAACAAAAAATTACAAAAAATAAGATTGAGAGCTAGATAAAAATTGAAAAGTATCTAACATTGACATTTGGCCTTCACTCATGCACCCAATGAGACACACCAACAACACACACACAGATATATATACACACACACTCACAGATACACACAGACACACACATACAGATACAGACACACACACACACAACACACACACACACACACAGACACACACAGACACACATAGACACTACAGTGTCCTTTTATTAGTTTGTAGCCTTGAACTCATGGCAATTTTCCTGCCCCAGCCTTCTGAATGATGAGATTACAAGATTATATGCATCATCATACCCAGTTTTTTTTTTTTTTTTTTTTTGGTGTGTGTGTGTTTGAGACAGAGTTTCTCTGGTAGCCCTGACTGTCCTGGAACTTGCTCAGTAGACCAGGCTGGCCTCCAACTCAGAGATCTATCTGATGTCCAGCACTTAGGTATGACTGCTTTAATTTCTGTATTGAGGTTGAGGCAAGCTGCTTGCTGTTGGTTCAAGGCCAGCCTGGGAGATATAATGAGTTCCAAGACAGCTTGGGCTATATAAAGAGACCATGTCTCAAAAACATATCTCCAAATAGAAAACTGTAAGCAGTGGCTCTCAATTCCCAGGATTTTGTGGGGATACAGCAAAGTCTTATAATGCACACAGTGACATGTCCTCAACAGTTGATAGTATTTTTATTTTCCCCTCTTCCAAAACACTTCATTTCTTTTTTTTTATTGGCTATTTTATTTATTTACATTTCAAATGTTATCTCCTTTCCCCACCCCCTCCTTTTTGCTTTTATACCATTTTAATTACATGCAACACTTCATTTCTATATCAATTTGAAATGCAAAACCCTCCCAGCACTGTGTGGTAGCTCTCACCAATTGAAATATGATCAAGTACTAAAAATGTCCCCATCGGCCGGGCAGTGGTGGCACACACCTTTAATCCCAGCACTTGGAGGCAGAGGCAGACAGATTTCTGTGAGATCGAGGCCAGCCTTGTCTACAGAGTAAGTTCCAGCATAGCCAGGGCTACTATAAAGAGAAACCCAGTCTTTAAAACAAAACCAAGGCCAGGCGGTAGTGGCGCACGCCTTTATTCCCAGCACTTGGGAGGCAGAGGCAGGCGGATTTCTGAGTTCGAGGCCAGCCTGGTCTATAGAGTGAGTTCCAGGACAGCCAGGGCTACACAGAGAAACCCTGTCTCAAAAAACCAAAAAAAAAAAAGTACTCATTAGTCTAGTGCCTAAAGAAAGTTTATCGACTTCAGCTCTGTATCTATGTAGTTTTTGAGTCCCAAGGTGATGTCGTGGTATGATTTTTAATTTTATTCATTTATTTATGAATGACAGGGATTCTTAGAGACCAGCCTGGCTTAGAGTGGCTAGGTAGCTAAGCATGACCTTGAATATTTGCTGTTACTGTTTCTGCCTCCCCCGTGCTCCCCTGTGGTGGGGATTAAAATCGGGATTGTACATACTAGCAGGCACTTTACCAACAGAGCAAGCTCCCCATCTGATTTCAATGGTATATTTTCTATAATAATTATATGCCATAATTTAGTTTTCAGATACTGAGTAGGAAGTTTCTCATTAGAATGTTCAACTGAGCCGGGCGGTGGTGGCGCACGCCTTTAATCCCAGCACTTGGGAGGCAGAGGCAGGTGGATTTCGGAGTTCAAGGCCAGCCTGGTCTACAGAGTGAGTTCCAGGACAGCCAGGGCTACACAGAGAAACCCTGTCTCAAAAAACCAAAAAAAAAAAAGAATGTTCAACTGAAATTTTTATTTTATTTTAGAATTATTTATTTTTTGTATGTGATTACACTGTCGCTCTCTTCAGACACACCAAAAGAGAGCATCAGATCCCACTACAGTTATTTGTGAGCCACCCTGTGGATGCTGGGAATTGAACTCAGTACCCCTGGAAGAGTAGTCAGTGCTCTTAACCGCTGAGCCATCTCTCCAGCCCTTAAGGTACACTTTTTATTATGTATACCACATTTCTGTGTAAGTGCAAGTGAGTTCAAGTGCTTACAGAGGCCCGACGAGGGTGTCAGATCCCCGGGGTTATGGGTAGTTGTTAGCCTCCTGATGTTTTTGTGCTTGGGAACTGAACTCTGGAAGAGCAGTAAGGTTTTTTAATTTTTTTTTTTAAGGCTAAACCATGTCTCCGCTCACCACCACACCAAGCATAAAAGCACTTTTTAAGTACATTAGGTGTGTGAGTTGTACGAAATGTGGAAATATGTGCTGGAGAGATGGCTCAGCAGTTAAGAGAACACTGGCTGCTCTGCCAGAGGTCCTGAGTTCAATTTCCAGCACCCACATGGTAGCTCACAACCATCTGTAATGAGATCTTCTGCCCTCTTCTGCCATTGGGGTGTACATGCAGATAAAGCACTCATACATAAACAAATAAATAAATCTTTTTTTTTTTTAAAGTGTGGAAATCTTAGCTATAGGCATCGCAGGGATAGCTGAAGGCTTCTTAGAAACATTTTAGTTGGTGTTAGCTAGGAGACTGAACATTCCAAGAAGCTTACTTACTACTAAGTAGTAATAGTACCGATGTTAGGTCACTTACCGAGGCGGGTAGTAAAAGGCTACTTAGGGTGCTAACTAGGCTCAAGACAATTAGTGTCTAGACTTGCTGCATTCCAACCTCTCCAAACCATTGAAATTCTAATCAATGAATCAGTTACAGTTCTTTTCAGGAATGCAGGCTCACCTGGAACTCACATTCAGGAAGCGCTGGCTGGGTTGTGACCCTCTTTATCTCAGCCTGCAGAATGCTGGGATTTCAGATACCTGGCTGTACTCCTTATCCTGGAAATTAATTTCTTTTTACTAATCTAGACATAAATATAGAGTAGTGTGAACGTGATATCCTCACAGATTGCAGGGCTTGAATAAAAGCCACCCAAGAATTCCCAAACAAAAAATTATGTGTGTGTATATATGCATGACTTGAATGTATTTGGAGCACATGCGTGCCTCGTGCCTGCGTAGATCAAAAAGAGAGCGTCAGATCCCTGGAACTGGAGTTATGGATAGTTATGAGCCACCACGTGGATGCTGGGAACCAAATCTAAGCCCTCTGCAAGATCAGCAAGTTATCAACCGCTGGACGCCCTCTAGCCTCTCTTTGACTTTAAAGTAAAGGCAGAGCCTATGGTTTCCTAATAAGAATCGCTCAGCAAGTGAGCGGTCTCGGTTCCTCGGGGACCGTCACTTTCAGGAGGCAGGAAGGACTGAGTAAAGGACATGTACAGCAGGGTGGAGCCGGCAGGTGGCCGGGCACACAGCGCACCGCAGAGGCGTAGGCCCACTTAGGCGGGCTCTGGCACTCCTGCCTGCGGTGCCGCTCTGCGCAGGCGCGGCAGCAGCGCGACGTCCCTCACTTACGGCCGAAGCGGTTCGCGCTGGGAGTCGGTGGCGCCGTGCAGGGCACTTAGGAACCGACAGCATTGGCGCGGGTAATCAGCTCTCTGTCCTCCTCCTCCCACTGCTAGATCCTTGAGACGACCTCCGAGCCACGCGATGAGACGCGGACGGCCAGTCGGTGGCCCGATCCACCCGCGCGTCTGCTGCCCGCGGGGGTGAGGGGGGGGTCCCGGGCTGGGCTGCACCGCATCCTGGCGTCTTCCACTTGAAATCTCCCGGGTAACTAACTCGCGGCTCTTCTTGTTTTGCAAGACTGGTATCCGGTTGATTGCGGTTTGCAGGGTCCGCCATGGAGTCAGAGCAGATGCTGGAGGGACAGACACAGGTACCAGGAGGCCCTGGTTTCAGAGTGGCGGTGTGCTGGGAGGCAGCGCGGGACGGGCGGATGTCTCTGTGACTGTATTTTGTTTTCTAGGTTGCAGAAAACCCTCACTCTGAGTACGGGCTCACCGACAGCGTTGAGGTAACTCGCTCAGTTCTTCTGCCGCATTTATGGGTCTCTTGAGAGCTAAAAAAAACTTAGGATCGGTTTACTAGGCTACTCTGCACGAGGGAGCACTTTGCTGCCACGATCTCCGTAGTATCAGATTATAAGTGGCTTCTTTCACTAGCATGCTAATACTTGGCAAAAAATAAAGGTACTTTGTAAATGAAAGATTAAATCCCGGAACCAGAGCTGGGTAGGTTTGGTTAGGGAAATAGAGGCTTCCTGGAGAAAATTTGTGTGTGAATGGGAGACTCTAGGGATTAAGTTCTGGTTAAAAAAAGGACAGGACCACGTTTCCAAGCAGTTGTAGAAACAGGTGTTAGAAGTTATTCAACTCTGCTGTTTGTGAGATACCAGACTAATTTGAATATATCTTTAGCTCCAGAATTCTTTGAATAACTTGTTCAAGGTCACTAGCAAATAAGTTTAGAAGTGCTTTCATTTTTATTTAATATATTATTATTATTTGTGTGTGTTTGTGTGTGTATGTGTGCGCGCGTGCTCTTCTGCATGTGCACAAGTGTGTGGAGGCCAGAGAGCACCCTTACAGAGTAGTTTCTCTGATTTCACCCTTAAGTGGGTTCTGGAGATGGTACTCAGCTTATCAGATGTGGGAGTAGCAAGCCCCTTACACACTGAGCCATCCTGCCTGACCTAGAGCTGACCTTTACAAAAGGATTGCATTGTATTTATATTTGTGTGCTCTCTCTCTCTCTTTCTGTCTCTCTCCTTCCCTCCTTCCTCCCTCTGTGTGTGCATGTGTGTATATGTATGTATATGTATATATATTTCTTTACTTTTTCTATTTTTTTTTTCCCCCTGAGATAGCATTTCATTAGCTCTGGCTGTGTAGAATTCACTGTTCAGATCATTCGGGGCTAGAATTTGTGGAGATCCACCTGCCTCTTCGTCTTGGTGTTGGGAGTAAAGGCATGTGCCACTGCCAACCCCCCTTTTCTATATTTCTTTTTACTATTTATGGGTGTTTTGCCTGAGTATATGCATATGTACATCAGAAGATGGTGGCTGGAACTTGACCTACAGACAGTTGTGAGCCACCATGTATGCTGGGAATTGAATGAGGATCTTTTGCAAGAGACTGTCTCTCTCTCTCTTGCTCTCGTTCTATCACTCTCTTTTTGAGGCAGGGTTTCTCTCTGTAGCCCTGGATGTCCTAGAACTCACTTTGTAGACCAGGCTGGCCTCAAGCACCATCCTGCTCTACTGATGTTCTTAACCACAAAACCCTCTCTTCAGCCTTGCCTGTCTATATTTTTGAAGCTTTTGACGTTCATTTTATGTGCTTGGTTATTGTGCCTGCATGTGTACTTGTGCCCCATGTGCCTGCCTGGTGCCCACAGAGGCCAGGAGAGGGTGCCACATTCTCCCTGGAATTGGAGTTGCAGATAGTTACTACCATGTGGGTGCTGGGAACCAAGCGTGGGTCTTCTGCAAGAGCAGCCAGTGCTTTCTAACTGCTGAGCCTTCTCTCCAGTTCTCTCTCTGTCTCTGTCTCTCTGTCTCTCTGCTCTCTGTCTCTCTTCTCTCTCTCTCTCTCTCTCTCTCTCTATATATATATATATATGTTATTTTTTTGTTTTTTTGTTTTCCTTTTCCCTCCCCAGTCCCATATATATATATTGGTTTTTGGAGACAGGGTTTCTCTGTATAGCCCTGCTGTCCTGGAACTCACTCTGTAGACCAGGCTGACCTCGAACTCAGAAATCCGCCTGCCTCTGCCTCCCAAGTACTGGGATTAAAGGCGTGCGCCACCACCGCCCGGCCCGTCTATGTTTTTAAGTGCCCAACTTTTATGTTTGGGCTTGGGATTTGAACTCAGGTCCTTGTGCTTGCAGAGCAAGTTATCTTAATTCCCCAAGCCATCTCTCTAACCTTTTCACACAGTTACGACTTTTTACACCTTGTATATGTGTGGTATGTATGTATGTAGGTGTGTATGCGTGCGTGTGTGAGGTGGACCTGTTTCTTTGTGGTGAGGATTGAACCCAGGCTTTTGTATATGCTGTGCCTGTGCTCTGCTGCTGAGCTATATCCCATCTCCACACCCATCCTAGTGTTTAGTTTTTAATGGATTCATGAACTTGGATCTTTAGGTTTAGTGTTTTCATGAAACTTGGGAAAATTGTAGCCCTTGTTCAAACATTTTTGTCAGATTTATTTGCTCATACTTCCCTCTATCTTGATTTATGTTAGATCTTCATGTGTACAATATTTCTTGATCATACCCATCCCCAGCTCTCCCCTACCTGTATACCCCCAGTTCCCCAAACATGTTCCCTTTCACTTTTTAATTTATTGAGACCCAGTGAGTCCAATTGCTGCCTGCTGGAGTGCTGACTGATCTTGGGCAGTAACTGTAGCTGCAGTGAGGGCATAGCTTAACACTCACGCTTCTTGCAGAGGACAGCAATCCTTCCATATTCCGGTCTTCTGCTTCTTTTTTTTGGTTTTTTGAGATAGAGTTTCCCTGTATAGCCCTGGCTGTCCTGGATCTCACTCTGTAGACCAGGCTGGCCTCAAACTCAGAAATCCGCCCGCCTCTGCCTCCCACGTGCCGGCATTAAAGGCGTGCGCCACCACCGCCCGGCTCCGGTCTTCTGCTTCATGTTGGACAGTGTTCCCTGAGCCTTAGCAGGGAATTGCATACAAGTTCCATTTAGAGATTTAGAGCAGAGTACTAGCCTAGCACTCTGTCGAGTTCTGAGCCTTTCTTGCTGAACACTACAGAAAGAGGCTTCTCTGCCCAAGGCTGAGAGCTACGCTAATCTATGGGTAGAAATATTTAGGCAGTTTGACAACTGCTTTAGGGAAGCAAAGTAGTGGGTGACTCCCCAAGGCATAGACCTGCAGAGCTGTAGACTTTTGACAAGGTTCATAAGCCAGGCAGGCCACAAATCACTCAGAAAGCAGTAGGTAACCCATATACATACATACATATATATTATATACATACCATACATATATATATATATTTTGCGACTGTAACACGACAAGGCACATATTGCCTGGCAGATTGGTATTATGGCATTTAGGATTCATGGATGGGATAATACTATTTTATATTTAATATTCTTGTCTAATCCATGATAAATAGATTTTTTTAGGGGGGTATTTTTTGAGATAGAATCTCAGTTCTCTTCAGACACACGAGAAGAGGGCATCAGATCCCATTGCAGATGGTTGTGAGCTCCCATGTGGTTGCTGGGAATTGAACTCAGGACCTCTGGAAGAGCAGTCAGTGCTCTTAACTGCTGAGCCATCTCTCCAGCCCCTGTAACTCACTTTAAAGACCAGGCTGGCCTCCTGAGTGCTGGGATTAATAGTGCTTGTCACCTTGTCTAACAATATATTTTGTGTCTTGTTCTATTTTTTGTGAATTGATTTTTCTTTTTGTTAGAGAGTTTTGTTTTATTTTCTCCATGGTAATTTTCTTCCTAAAGTATTACTGTTTGTAAAGGCTTATTTTTATTTATGTGTATATGTGTGTCCCATAGGTCCTGATACCCTCTGAGGTCAGAAGACTGTTAGATTACCTGGCCTTTCTACTGGAAGTGTTGGGAAGTGAACTTGGGTCCTGTGTAAGAGCAGAAGTGCATTTGTTTACTTATTTTTTAAGATTTTAGACTGGGTGTGGTGTCAGCACCTTTAGAAATCCCAGCTCTGAGCCAGATGTGGGTGCAGCATTCCTTTAATCCCAGTACTCTATAAACAGAGGCAGGGGATGTCTTGTGAGTTCAAGCCAGCCTGGTCTACCTAGTATGTCCAGAACAGCCAGAGTTGTTAAACAGAGAAACCATGTATTGAAAAGGAAAAAAAAAAGTAAAGAAACCCCAGCTCTGAAGAGGCAGATGCAGGTGAGTCTATGTGATTTCCAGGACAGCCAAGACTATAAAATAGACTTCTCCCTGTCTCACACGTGCACACTTTAGTCCATGTGCAACACACAACACACACAGCACGCACACTTTTCCAGGTTTATGTGTGCCTTAGGGGTTTTATCGCTGTGATAAAACACCACGACGACGGGCGGGATGGTGCGCACGCCTTAATCCAGCACTTGGGAGCAGTAGACAGGCGGATTTCTGAGTTCGAGGCCAGCCTGTCTACAGAGTAAGTTCCAGGATAGCCAGGCTACACAGAGAACCTGTCTCGAAAAACTCAAAAAAAAAAAAAAAAAAAAAAAAAGCCACCACGACAACATAACTTGGAGGGGAAAGGTTTTATTTCATCTTACAGCTTACAGTCCATAAGAATCAGGTAGGAACTGTGCAGAGATTTAGGATGTCTACTGGCTTGTACCCTTAGCCAGCAGCCAGGGGTGCCACCTTACATGGGTGGCCTCACATATACTCGGCTAGTGCTCTCAAAGCCTTCGCTGTGTCATTGCATAAAACTAGCCATCAGGTTCTACTGCATGTTTGGTACTGCAAGGTCCGATTCTTACTATCACATTGGTGTGGGTGTCTCTGCAGTTCTATCCTGGTGGATTTTCATGCACAGCAACTGCCTTTGCCTACTGAACCATCTCATGGGTCTTGCCTAGGAATTTTTCTTTCTCTTTTTCGAGACAATGTATGTAGCCTTGAATGTCCTTTAGTGCTGTGCAGACCAGACTGGCCTGGAACTCACAGAGATCCTTCTGCTTCTGTTTCCTGAGTGCTGGGAAAAAAGGTGTGAGCCACTCTCACTGCCTAGTAATTCCTTGATATTCTGCTTGGTACTGTGAATTTTACTTTGTAGAGTGTTAGATATTTTTTCAAACAGTCTAAAACATAGCTATTGGAAAACAGTTTGACTTTTTTTTTTTTTTTTATAAAGTTGAACCTTTTTTTTTTTTTTTTTAAAGAATTGTTTATTTTATCTATATGAGTACATTGTTGCTATCTTCAGATACACCAGACAGAAGAGAGCATCAGGTTCCATTATAGATGGTTGTGAGCCACCATGTGGTTGCTGGGAATTGAACTCAGGACCTCTGGAAGAGCAGTCGATGCTCTTAACCACTGAGCCACTTCTCCAGCCTGAACCTTTTTTTATATTTAATTTTGTATGAATGTACTGTAGCTGTCTTAAGACACACCAGACGAGGGCACCAGATCTTCATTACAGATGGTTGTGAGCCACCATGTGGTTGCTGGGAATTGAACTCAGGACCTCTGGAAGAGCAGTCATGCTCTTAACTGCATGAGCATCTCTCCAACCCCAGTTTGACTTTTTTTTTTTTTTTAAGATTTATTTATTTATATATATGAGTACACTGTCGCTGTGAGAGGGCATCGGATCCCATTTCAGATGGTTGTGAATCCTCTATGTGTTCATGTAATTTGAATTGGACCTCTGAGAGCATTCAGTGTTTAACTGATAGCCTCTCTCCGACACCCCCCCGACCGACCCCCTACCCCACCCCCCGTTTGACTTTTTAAGGCTTGCTTTATCTTTGTCAGATGGAGCCAGGCTTGATTTAGGCTTGATTTTATCGTTGACTATCTCTTAATGTCCATGTATTTTGATCTCTGCTGCGCTGCATCATGTGTTAGCTCAGGAAGCTCCGTGTCTTCCACATAGTTTTTCCTGGTCTCTGGTAGCTGTGAGTATAGTTCCAGTCTCTTCCTACGTTATCCTTCCTGCCCACCAACTTTTCCTTGGAGTACTCTGCTTGAACTGTAGCTGGTTTGGTTTTCCACAGTTTTTAAACACTTCTCAGTCAGGTGACTGCTAGACCCCAGGACAGAAGCGCGCAAAGGATGCTGTTCTGCCCTCCTTTCTGGTGGGGTTTCCCTACCTCAGTTAACCTAAGCAAGATAATCCCTCACGGGCAAGCCCAGAGAGGAACTTATCTAGACAGTCCTTTCCAGTGTGCTTGGAGTCTTACTTCCTACATGATTCTAGATGTGTCACGTTGATAATCGACGATAACTGTCACACTGACTTATCTAGAATTAAGCGTAACAATTTGCATATGGTGAGCGCTCAGTAAGATGCTTGAGTGAAATGGGTTAAGCAGGACATTATAGGAATTGTTTCTTTTTGTAATGATTTATTTAAACATTTTAATTTGTCTGAATTTGTGTGTTGTGTGTGTGTGAGTGTGTGTGTGTGTGAGTGTGTGTGATGTGTGTGTGTGTGTGTGTTGTGATGTGTGTGTGAGTGTGTGAGTGAGTGTGTGTGTGTGTGTGTGTGTGAGTGTGTGTGTGTGTGTGTGTGTGTGGTGTGTGTGTGAGTATAGTTACTGTAAGTGTCAGATCCTCCAGGGGCTGGAATAACAAGCATTTGTGAGCTACCTGGTGTTGGTGCTGGGATTGGGGTCTGCTGGAAGAGTACTCTTTCCCCCATCCCCTGCCCTGATAGAGTTTTTCTATGTAACAGCCCTGGGTGTCCTGGAACTCAATTTGTAGATCAGAGATATCCACCTGCTTCTGCCTCCAGAATAAATAAAGGCGTGCCACCACTGCAGGAGTGCTCACTCTTAGTTGCCAAGTCATTTCTCCAGCCCTCTTTTGAGTTCTCTTTTACATTTTTCATTTTTTGGGATAGTCGCTATATGTAGCCCTGCCTTACCCAGAACTCACAGACATCTGTCTACTTGCCTCTGCCTCCTGGGTGCTGGGATTAAAGGCAGCTCAACTCAGTGCTGGAGCTGAGGCTGGGTTTGAGCTGTATAGCTGAGAATAATATTGAATTCCTGATCCTCCTGCCTCTCCCTTCTATATCCAGTTACTGCTTCAGTTGAAGCCAGGACTTCACGCATTCTAGAGAAGTGCTCCGTGCATTGTAGCCCGTCCCTGGGTTGCTGCTTCTTACTGGAGGCGTAGTAATAGTATGTAAATGAGAAGTCCTTTTTGAGGGTGAATATACAAATACTCTGGTAACTTAGGACTGTGTCCTTTACTACAACTAAAACCAGTTTGTTTTAAAGTTAATTAACTTATTTTATGTGTATGTGTGTGTTAGAGTGTAAGTTTGTACTAAGGAGGCTAGAGAGGACATCCTATCTCTTGGGACTGTAGTTACAGGTCTTTGTTAAGTCTTCATGTGAGTGCTAGGAACCAAATCCAGGTCTTCAAGAACTGTAGTCACCCTGCTGAGTTATCTTTCCAGCCCCAAGATGAAGATTTTAAAGAAAAATAATTTTTTACTGTATTTTTAGTTGTGTACCTATGCATATGCACTTGTAAAAATCATGGATCTTCAGAAAATCAAATGTGCCAGGGTTGGTTGTACATGCCAGTAATCTCAGCACCAACACTTGGATTTGGAAGTCCAAGTTGAGGGCTAGGCATGGTGGCTCACACCTTTAGTCCCAGCACTTAGGACGTAAAGACAGGCAAATCTCTGAGTTTGGGGTTAGCCTGGTCTATATGTCAGTTCTAGGACAGCAAGGACTACATAAAGGAAAAATAAGTGTGTGTGTGTGTGTGTGTGTGTGTGTGTGTGTGTGTGTGGTGTCAGGGGTAGGGGTGGGAGACTGCAGAATGAAATGTTTACTTGACATTTAGGCATTGGGGCTGGAGAGTTGGCAGGTGTCGAGCACTTGGTGCTTTTGCAGAGGTCTGGTATTGGGTTCTCAGCACCCTCATGGCAGCTCACAACTGTCTGTAATTCTAGGTCCAGGGGATCTGATGTCTTCTTCTGGCCTCTTTGGGCACAGGGTGCACATAGATCCATACAGGCCAAGTATCATACCCATAAATAATAACAGAAAAGAAAAAAAAAAATTAGGGATTGGCTTGAATTTCTTTGGGGGAGAGCTCTGCCATCTGCTGTAGCTCCAGCTGTGGTTTTGTCTTTCTTCTGGGTGTCCTTTTCCCGTCAGTTCTTTTTTTACTCTCCAAATAGTCTTGTACTATTCACACATTGTTCTTTTACATCACTAGAGAATAGTTGAGAATGAGAAGATTAACGCAGAGAAGTCTTCTAAACAGAAGGTGGATCTGCAGTCTTTGCCCACCCGTGCCTACCTGGACCAGACGGTCGTGCCTATCCTATTACAGGGCCTTGCTGTGCTCGCAAAGGAAAGGTGAGAGGAGGGATGGGTGGGGCTCCACACTCGCAACACCACTGCTTGTGGATGGTGGTCTTTTGCTATAATGTTTTTGTTCAAGGATGTCAAACTTGTTATTTTTGTTTTAGAATTCCATTTATATATGGTGTGTGTATGTGTGTGTTCTGTGGTAGACATATGGAGATCACCTTTCCAGAATCCAGTTCTTGTCTTCCACCGTGTGGATCTTGGGGATTGAACTTAGATTGTCAGGCTTAGTGGCAACCAGCTTTACCTGCTGAGCCATCTCTCTGGTCCCATTGCTGCCAAACTTTTATTAAATAATGAATTATTTTTGTTTTTGTTTTTTGAGACAGGGTTTCTCTGTGTAGCCTTGGCTATCCTGGAACTTGCTCTGTAGATCAGGTTGGCCTAGAACTCAGGGATCTACTTGCCTCTTCCTCCTGAGTACTGGGACTAAAGGTGTGTGTCACCACTGCCTGGCTAAACACAAACACACACACACACACACATATTTAAAGATTTATTTATTTATTTAATGTATATGAGTAGACTATCACTCCCTTCAGACACACCAGAAGAGAGCATCAGATTCATTATAGGTGGTTGTGAGCCACCATGTGGTTGCTGGTATTTGAACCCTGGTACTCTGGAAGAAGGGATGATTCTCTTAACCTCTGAGCCATCTCTAACTTCTGGTTTTAAACTTTAAAAAAAAAAAAACAGCTACAATGTCATAACTTGGTCATTACATTCTTTTTCAGTTTAATTAATTAATTTTTTAAAAAGAATTATTCATTTTATGTATATGAGTACACTATGGCTGTCTTCAGACACACCGGAAGAGGGCATCAGATCCCATTACCGATGGTTGTGAGACACTATGTGGTTGCTGGGAATTGAACTCAGGACCTCTGAAAGAACAGTCAGTACTCTTAACCGCTGAGCCATCTCTCCAGCCCTAATTAATTAGGTTTGAGGCAGGGTCTTTACATAGCCTTCCTTGGCTGTCCTAGAACGTACAGGGCTCCACCTGTCTCTTCCTTCCTAGTGCTGGCAATAAAAGCATTTGAGTGATGGAGCTGGGGAGCCTGAGGCAGGTGAATCTCTGAGTTCAAGGTCAGCCTGTTTTACTGAGCAAGTACTAGGACAGCCAGGGCTATACAAAGAAACCCTGTACAAACAAAAAAAGCAAAACCAAGCCTGGTGGTAGTGGCACATGCCTTTAATCCCATCATTTGAGAGGCAGAGGCAGAGGCAGATGGATGTCTGAGTTCAAGGCCAGCCTGGGCAGCCTGGTCTATAGAGCAAGTTCTAGGATAGCAGAGAAACCGTGTCTCAGGGGTGGCTATGCTTGAGAGATGGCTCAGTGGTTAAGAGTATCTCTGTCCTTCCAGAGGTCCTGGGTTCAATTCCCAGCACCACATTACATCTTACAACCATCTGTAATGGGATCTGCTACCTTCTACCTTGTAAGCATACATTGATTCAGAGCAGTCATATAAAACACATAAATAAATGTTTTTTTCCTGTGGAGCCTTGGATGTCCTGGAACTCACTCTGTGGACCAGGCTGGCCTCAAAGTCAGAGATTCTCTGCCTCTGCCTCCTGAGTGCTGGTAAAGGCAAATGTTACCGTCAACCGACTAATAAATCCCCTACCCCACAAAAAAGCGTGTGCCACCATGCCCAGCACAAGGGACTATAACTTTTTTTTCCTTTCCCGGTTTCCCCTCTGGGAACTCCCTTATCCAATCCTCCCTCTCCCTCCTGCCTCTCCCCACTGGCATTCCCCTGGGCATGGAGCCTTCCTAGGACCAAAGGCCTCTCCTCCCATTGATGTCCAACAAGGCCATCCTCTGCTACATATGTAGCTGGAGCCATGGGGTCCCTCCATGTGTACTCCTTGGTTGGTGGTTTTAGTCCCTGGGAGCTCTGAGGAGTCTGGTTGGTTGATACTGTTGTTCTTCTTATGGGTTGCAAACCCCTTCAGCTCCTTCAGTCCTTTCCCTAATTCCTCCATTGAGGACCCCATGCTCAGTCCAATGGTTAGCTGTGAGCATCTGCCTCTGTATTTGCCAGGCTCTGAAAGAGCCTCTCAGGAGATAGTTAGATCAGGCTCTTGTCAGCAAGCACTTCTTGGCATTCACAATAGTGTGTTTTTTTGTTTTGTTTTTTTAAACATTTATTTAGTATGTGTACAGCATTCTACCTGCATATATGACTGCAGGCCAGAAGAGGGCACCAGATCTTATTACAGATAGTTGCGAGCCATCATGTGGTTGCTGGGACTTGAACTCAGGACCTCTGGAAGAGCAGTCAGTGCTCTTAACCGCTGAGCTATCTCTTCAGCCTGGGACTATAATTTTTATAATAGTAAATCAGTTTTCCATTTGCTCACTTAGCTGCCTTCCTTTCCTCCTCTCTCCCCAACCCTGCCTTTTTGAGTGAAGTCTCATCTTGGGCCCTTGGCTGGCCTGAAATTTGCTATGTAGACCAGACTGGTATAGAACTCAAGAGATCTGTATGCCTCTGGCTTTCAGGTTCTGAGACTACAGAGACATGCCACTATGTCTGGCCTATCTTTTTGCCTTTTTTTCCTTTTTATCTACCTCCCTGCCTCCTTTTCCCTGAGTGTGTCTCTGTGTAGCCCAGGCTGGCCTCAGATTTACTACATAAAATGAGTTTGGACTCCAGCCAACTGTCCCACATCTGAGATGCAGTGCCTAGCCTTGACCTTGGTGTTCTCTGTAGCTCCAGTCTCCTCAGTCCTGGGATTGCTGGTATGCACTGTTGACCACACCCCGCTCAATATGCGGGAGAGCTTGGAAGGGAGGATTTTGCTGTTTTGTACTGGTTGGTTTTGAACTTGATACATAAACCTGGCATAAACTAGGATTACAGACATGCCACTGTGCTCAGTTTTTAGTATGCCTTTTGAAGCAGTAGAATAGAGATTGTTCCCCAATATTCAATATTTAGACAGATTTTCAGCAAGAATAACTTACATAAAAGTGATGAATATGGAGTTATACATTTAAAATTTATCAGTGGTTTCTCAGGTGTGAATTGGTTGTTATAGCATCATAAATACTAATTTAAAATACATGGGTTTGCAAGATTGCTTATGGAGTAGAGAGGCAAGCCACGAGGCTTGAGGACCCTTGTTCGGTCCCTGGGACACACGTGATAGAAGGAGAGAACTAATTCTCAAAAGTCCTCTGACTTCCATGGAAGTGCCATGCTTCCCACAGAATAAATGGATACAAGATTTGAAGAAAAACTGAAATGACTCTTTAAAAAGAAGCAGTTGTCTAAATGATCATTAATGCCTCTGATCAGTTGCCCATGAGTTCATCTGTGTGCTAATGTTGCTAGTGCATGTCCTTTCTTTTCTTGTTCTTTTGCTGGAGGACAATACTTAGGAAGCTATATATACTGTAGGCATACAGCTTGATGAGTTTGCTTTTGTTTTTAAAAGGTTCTCACTGTGTAGGTCTGCCTGGCCTGGAACTGGCTCTGTAGACCAGCTAGCCTTAACTCCCAGGGATCTGCCTGCCTGTCTCCAGAATGCTAGGAAAGAAAGGTGTGCACCGTCACACTGGGCCATTGTGAAACCAAACCCTGTGCAATGTGCACTAAAGTCAAGAGGCTGACCATAACAACTCATTTCCTCAGCTGTGTTTTGGGCTCAGTGGGTAAAGGTACTTGCTGAGGGGCAATCCCAGAACCCATGTGAAGGTACTAGGAGAGAACCAACTCCACAGAGTTGTCCTCTGACCTCCACATGGGTGAGAAATCGTCTCTCTACCATGGTTATGTGCAATTATAATGAATAAAGATTAAATAAGACCCTTTGTGTTTATAATTGGTTTTAAGATAAAAACAATTTAAGACACTTTAAACTTTAATTTTGACTCCTTATTTTACCTAACTTGTCTTTCACTAGTGGGGAAGTATGAATAGCCTTTCACTGTGAAATGAAAATTAAACAGATGCATTTTTAAAAAAATGGTATGTGTAAAAAATGTTTATATTAACATACCTACAGACCATCTCTCTAACCCTGGTTTCTCTTCCTTT
Source organism: Mastomys natalensis (assembly GCA_021653895.1). Lineage (NCBI taxonomy): Eukaryota > Metazoa > Chordata > Mammalia > Rodentia > Muridae > Mastomys > Mastomys natalensis. Next base: position 96,439 of record JAJTUV010002336.1, read on the forward strand.
ACAGACCACCAAATCCCATTGAGTTTCTAGCATCTTATCTTTTAAAAAATAAGGCACAGTTTGAAGATCGAAATTGATTTCTTGGGAAGAAAAGAAACATTTGGTTGCTACTGTAGATTTACATGATTACGAGGCAGCTTTAATTGCCATGATTCCCCTCCCCACTCTGGAAGTCTAAGAACCTTCAGGACCACAGAACTCACTTCTGAAGTTGCAGAAGAGAGCATATCCCTGTCTGATTGAATCACCATACTTATTTAATGAGTATCATCTGTGCAATTTTTTCCTCAGATTGTCTTTTTCTTTGTTTTTAAAAAGACCTTCAAAATAAACTGTTAAAACATCTTTATTTTATAGTTGTTGTTGTGTATGATGAGTGTTTTTGTTTCCATGAATTGCTACTATTTTTGAACGTGTTAACTTTGCAGTAGTGACATAGTAGCCATCATATGTTTGATATTTTACTTAAATGATCTCTTGAATCGAACGCACTCTGCAGAGCAGTTCCTTTTCCCATTTTACAGACAAGAAGACAGACTGGGGAGGTTAAACGCCTTGCTGAAGACAACACTGCTGGTAAGTGCTTACGTGGGAATTCAACCCAGTTCTCCCAACAAGTAAGCTGGCTACTTAGGATTGTGGTATCTCTGCAGGGGGCTGAAGAGGTGACTAGAGTATTTGTTGCTTTCAGAGGACCCAGATTTGATTCTGGCACCTCACATAGTGGCTCACCACTGTAATGCCTGCCAGTTCTAGGGCATAGGACCCTCCTTTTCTGACCAGACACACACAACATGCACATATATACATTCAGGCAAATCATACACATAAAATTAGAAGGAAGTAGGCAGTAGTTTTTGAGTGTATTCCTATTGTTCCCTATGAAGAAACAGAGCTCACCAGCTCTGAGGACGCTGTGAGGAGAGCTAGGGACCACCTTCACTGGGACAGTTAGCTGTTCTCTGATTCGCATCGTCTCCCCCTTGGGGGATGTATGGGCAAGTACTGAGGTAGGATTCTGCTGCCATCAGGGTATCTGCTGGGGTCATTAAGTAGACAGTCCATGTGCCTGTTGTCACCTAAAAGTAGCACTAAGGTTGAGAACCTGCACTGGAAGCATACTAATCTTGTCTTCAAGTTAAAAGCCCTTGCAAAGGTTATGTTAAGATACGTTTTGTAATTCTCCTTAATGGCCAGGGGTGATGGTGCACTCCTTTACTCCCAGAACTAGGAGGCATGGGTAGCTGGATCTTTGAGTTCAAGGACAACAAAAGCTGTATCACTTTTGGGGGGGCGTGGAGACATGGATTTTGCATAGCCCTGGCTGTCCTGGAACTCATTTTGTAGACCAGCTAGTCTTAAACTCAAAGATCCTTCTTCCTCTGCCACCTGATATAGTGGGATTAAAGATGTATGCCACCAGGCCCTGCTCAAAACTACTTTTATGTAGGAAATTGTTACTTAATTATGATGACATTGTGTGGAGGTGATACTATAGTTTCCATTTATATCTGCAGATCCAGGGCCTGGAGAGATGGCTTGGCAGTTAAAGAGCATTGGCTGTTCTTGCAGAGGACCTGGGTTTGATTCCCAGCACTCAATGGGATCTGAAGCTTCTGGATTCTGCAGGCAACCATATCCCATCCACATGACTGCAAACACATACATGTGCATGGTTCAAAATAAGCCTGACGGGCTGGGGAGATGGCCCAATCTGTAAACTGCTTGCTGTGGAAGTATGAAGACCTGAATTGAGGTTCCAGTATCCATGTAAAATACTTGAGGAAGCATGGCAGTGTCTCCCATGAATCCTAATGCTGAGTAGACAAGGAGGATTGTAGTGGTCACCTGGACAATCTGGTGTAATCAGTAAGCTCTAGTGGAGTTAAGAGACCTTGTCTTAAAAGTGGAGAAGGAGATGTGTAGTGATGAATGCTTGTAATTCAGCATTTGGAAGGCAAACATAGGTGGATCTCAGAGTCCAGAGCATCCAGGGCTATAAAGACGCCATCTTAAAACAAGGTCAAATACAAGTTGTAATGATGGACGCTGTTGCTGTGTGTCTAGGCTACTATAACAAAGATTGGATATTCTGTTTTGGAAACTATATGCACTACTGTTAGGTTCTGGGACTTGTTTTCCTATTCTGTGTGTCACAAGGACTATTAATTTTTTCCTTGCCCCTACTATGAATAACATTTATGGAATGTCAATCCCAACTCACTAGAATATATAACAGATTGTCAACAATAAAATTTATATAAAATTACTAATAAACTTCCGGTGTGTGAAGTTAGTATTTAGGGGAGGTGGTTGTGAATAGGTTTGATTGACTTTGTTCAAGAGCCTGTGTGCTTGCATTCCCAGTACTAGGGAAGTAGAGGCAAGTGGGTTCCCAGCAAGTTCAAGGCTGGCTTGGTCTACATACTCAGTTTTAGGCCAACGATGGCTATTTAGGGAGAGCCTGTGTCAAAAGAGCTGCTGTGGTGGTACCTGCCTTCAACCCTAGCACTTGAGAGGCAGGTGGATCTCTTTGAGATCAGCCAGGTTTACATTGGGTGTTCCATCCAGGCCAGTCAGTTACGGAGTGAAACTTTGTCTTAGAAAAAAAAAAAACAAAAAAAAAAAAAAACCCAACAACTAAGCATTCTAGAAATCTTTAAAAACAAATATTTAATTATAATTTGTGTGTGTGTGTGGGTAGGTGCCTGTGAAGGGCAGAAAAGGGCGTTAGATGCCCTGGAACTGGACTTAGACATGCTTGGGGACTATCCAATGTGATGCTGACTCAACTTATGTCCTTTGTAAGAGTAGTGTATATTTCTTAACCACTGAGCCATTTCTCCGGTCCAAGAAGTTGTATTTTATTCACCATTATGGCCTTTGCTAAGTTTGGTAAGTAACACAAACCCTTGGAGAAAAAAGCAATTTACCTTTTACTTGCTATTAACTGCAGAGCTTTTCTCTTGAGAACTTGGCAAAAACCCCCAACCAAACAAAAAGTATACTGTTAACAGCATTAAGGAACACTCGAACTTGGTTAGGCAACTAGACTTCTACTTTGGACTTCTCCAGGATCTAGTTTAATATGAAACTAAGATATACCTGGTGTATGATTTCGGTCCCAAACACTTTCTGGGAGATGGGGAACTGACCCTTCCTGGTTTTGGAATCCAGCACTTCAAAGCCAAACCACTTCCTCTGTGATTCTACCCAACTTGTAAAGGAATTCCTTCGCTGCTGACACTTACGTGGAATACTGGGATTTTATAAGTGAAGGGTGACATTTGTAGTATTCCTTACTCTGTCTGGCTCTTGCACACATTAACTCATAATCCTAGGTACTCCTCCTCCCGAATGTCACCCCCATTTTATAAAATAGGAAATAATTGAGACAATCTGCCACATTGCACTTATACCTAAAATACAATTACTAAATATAACTAACTGTGTCAAAGACACCATTAGGTCTTAGGGGCGAGCCTGGGAAGGTTACATTTTTACAGGGTCGTCCCCCCATATCCTCCCATCCCTGTACGCCTCGCCGCGTGTTGTTTCTACCAGAGAAACTTTGCGGCGCGGCCCCAGACTTGCATTCCTGGACGACACCCCTAGGGTGGGAACCCACCAAGGACGCCGGGGAACGGGGAACCCTGGTCGGTCTTGGCGGACAGCGACCGCGTGTGCGTGCTGAGCCAGCGGCGCACGGGGACAAACCAGGCGGCTGGGTGAAGGGGCTCTCCCCGCCTCGCGGCTGCGTCCTGCGCCCCGCGCCCTGCCCCAGCCTCTGCTGGCGCTAAACCCCGGAGAGCGGAGCGTGCACGCTGAGCCTCCTCGGCGGGCCGGGCCGCGGCGCTGGGCATGCTCAGTGGGCCGGACCCGTAGAGCGGCGAGTAAGGACGCATGGGCTTCCCAGGCTCTGCCTTCCCCGGGTTCAGGCCCCGGCCCCGGGCTGTGGGGGTGGCACTCCCCACCGCAGCCTGGCCCGCGGCCACTCAACCCGGATGGCGCGGGGCCCGTCCCGCTTCCGCCGTTGAGCGCGCGGCACGGCGGGCGGAGGCGCGGGGCGGGGCGGGGCCGGCGGGCGCGCGGCAGGAGGGAGGCCTGGCGGTGGGGGCGGGGCGGGTGGGGGAGGGCGCGGAGTCACCGGGGTGGGGTCAGCGGAGGCTCGGCAGGCCGCGCGCGGCGGGGCCCTGGGCGGCTCGCGGAAGCAGCCCGGTCAGGGCAGCGGCGGCGACTCCGCGGCCGCGCGGCTCGGGGGAAGCCGCGGTGGGCCTCATCTTCCGGCGGCCGGTGGAGTTTGTGGTGATTGTTGCCGCCCTCCGCCCCGGCTGCCATCTCCTCCTCTTCCTCCTCCTCCTCCTGGGCCGGGCCGGTCCCCTCCCCGCGGCCGCCTCCTCCTGGGCTGGGCCCGCGGCGTCTCGTCCCCTCGCGGAGCCGCCGCCGCCGCCGCCTCCTCATTCATCCTCGTGCACCATAGGCGGCACAGGCACCAAGATGTCCAACCGAGTGGTCTGCCGGGAAGCCAGCCACGCCGGGAGCTGGTACACCGCCTCAGGTAGGGCGCAAGGCCGCCGGGGCGGTCGGGCTGGGCAGCCCGGGCCGGGCGGGCGGGGACTTGGGCGGAGGGCGGCGAGCGGCGGGCGCGGACCGCGTGCCGAGGGAGCGGGCCGGGCCGCGCCGCCTCCCCCACCCGGCGCTCGCTCGGGCCGGCGGCCTGGCGCCCGCGGAGTTGGGCAAGGAGTTGCCGGCCGGACCCGACCGGGGCGAGCGCGGGCTGCGCGGCTCCGAGGCTCCGCGGATGGCCTCTGCGGTGGGGAAGGACGAGTTGGCGCGGTTCTCGTGCCAGGGACTGGCCGAGGGGACCGCAGCTTTTGCCCCTACCCTTGAGGCACCCCGCGCCCCTGTTAGGAGTGACAGGCAGTACTTTTCTCCCTATCCCTCATGTTGCTACTCCTGGTCTCGCTTGGAAGATCTGTCAGACCAGGGCCTCTCGGGGATTTGTCGCTTTGTACGTGGAGGCTCGGGTAGAGCTACTGCCAGACAGGGGCTCTGGGTGGCCTCCTAGCTCCTTTGTCAGTGTTTGCATTGTTACTGTCATTCAGGGGCAGCTGGAGATGGCATCAGCACTTTTCCTGAGCAATCTCTTTAGTACCCAGTGCTCAGCACCGAGCAGGTGTTGGACAACCTACCCAGTTTAGCTTACGTTTTGAGAGAATTTTGTCTGCACTTTCTTCAAAACCTTGTGTAGTTCTTTAGGTAAGAAAGAGTAGGGCCGTTTCTCTCTAGCACAACTCTCTTCACAAGGATTGTTTTCTGAGATTATTTTCAGGGGTCACATTTCTGCTTTGGTAACAAAGAAAAGTTCCTCCGTGATTCCTGTTGGTCTGTAGGCCATCTGGGCTTCTCAGCAACTGGCTCTAACCTTCGTGTTTTCCTCTGCAAGTACTAGGGAAGGATAGTGTGACACAATTCTTTTGGGAAAGGGGAAATTCTGGAAGGCAGTTTTTTTTTCTCTCTGAGATTGTTCAACCAGTTCCTGAAGTACATGCACCTTGCTGGTCCACAGTGGGTTTGCCCTGCTAAGACACAAAAGAATTACAGGGCTGGGTTTGGAACCACGACTAACAGGTAGCTGTAGTTTTTGCGTTAGATAAATATGACATTTTATGCCTACAGTGAGTTCCCTTCATGGTTCTGAAGTACTTCATAGACTTTTAATTAGTTCTCACAACCTGAAAATGTCAGTTAAGCTGTTCTTGTGTCAGTATATGGGGGAAACAGGGAAATTTAGTGCTGCACCCCAGACTAGGCCTGTGGTAAAATAGGAATTGAATAAACCAGGTCTGTGACTCCTGAGTTTGCCCTTTTTATCAGTGCACTATTAATATTACTTATTGTTAAATAGAAGGTTTGTAAATAAGTTTTTTCCCAGTATGTTTTGGAGAATTAAAAAGTCACATTTTTCATATTCATGGCTCTCTTTTGGCATTTTCTTTGTGTGTGTGTGTGTTTCTACACATTTGTTACACGTTTTAAGCTTTTGTTGTAGCTTGCATTGGAATGTGGGCAAATATTCTAGAGAAGTTTTAGATTGTTAGACATATGTATGGGTAGGAAAATTGGGTACAGTTCACACTTTGGTTTTAGAATTCCTTAGAGAAGCGGGCGGTGGTGGCGCACGCCTTTAATCCCAGCACTTGGGAGGCAGAGGCAGGCGGATTTCTGAGTTCGAGGCCAGCTGTCTACAGAGTGGCTCCAGGACAGCCAGGCTACACAGAGAAACCCTGTCTCGAAAAACCAAACAAAAAAAAAAAAAAAAAAAAAAAAAGAATTCCTTAGAGTTTAAAATACAAGATATAGCCTATAATCTGGTCAAAAAATCCTGATTGTAGATACTTATTAGTAAATAAGCATGGGCTATTTCCTTAAAAGTGTTGATACAGGTAAGTATAGTCTTCCCTAAAATCTGGGTAAATTAAATCTGGTGAAGTATGACTTTTTGGGGTGTGTGAGACTCCCCCAGGTTTCTCTGTGTTGCCTGGCTGTACTGGAACTCCCTTGAACTCAGAGATCCACCTGGCTCTGCCTCCCAGAGCTGGGATCAAAGGCACTGCACCACCAGTCTTTTTTAATTTGATTGATATTGAGGAAATTAGGGTAAACTTAAAGCAGTTTAGTTTTAGAAGCGCAATTTGTATCCTTAAGACGAGTGAAACAAACTTATAGGTAGGGTATATAATGTGGAGTTGGTCTGATAACTGTGTCTGTAGGTTATGATAGTGTATCTATGTTGAAATAATGACCTACTATTGGGAGTGTTTACTTGTATTGTGCTGTTGTTTCTCTAGACAACTAGAGGAATAGGAAAGATGTGTTTGCTGTCATTTTGTGTCTTTTCCAGAGATCAGGCTGTACACAAAGAAAGTATTCGGTTATTGAAAGAAATAAGGGTAAGCAAGCCACACTGACTTTAGTTAACTAGCTATTTCAGTAAGAAAAAATTATACATTTATATTACATGCACTCATACACATGTCTTTTTCTTATTTACCCCTTGTTATATGTTGCTAGATCCATTGGATGAGGGGGGGTATAAACTTCTGCTTTCCCTCTTTATTTGAGGTAAACTCTCTAACTTCAGAGAAGCAATTAAGTATCTGTTAGGTTGAGATAGTGCATTTACATGTTCTGAGGAGGGTGGAGTCATGTAGAGGTACCATTTCAGTTGTGCTCTGAAGGAAGGATATTTAGTCAAGTTTAGAACAGGAGGGAAGAACATTGGATTGGGAAACAGCACACATAATCAGAGGCAGGAAAGTGTAACTGAACTTAGTAAGAATGAATGGTCAGTTCTTATGGGTATAGTTTGAAAGCCTGGATTGTAGTTGGAGCTGGAAATGCCTATGAATTAGGTACTGTAGGAATTGGAGTTAGCTTGGTAGGGTGCACTGGCAGAGGTTAGACTTGGGTATTAATATGATGCTAGTAACATTTTAGGAAAACTAATCTCCTAGGAAGGTTAATCCTCACTTCCTTACTCGTGCGCAACGCGGATGAGCAGACTGTGGCTCAGATCCCAAGTGCACCCTGTAAGCAGCAAGAAAAAAAGTTACTAGCAAAATTTTGTTTTAAAAAATATTTATTATTATTATTATTATCTGTGTGTGGATGGGGGGCTGCTGTATGCACATGAGTGCAGGTACCCTCTGAAGCGAGAGGGATTGGATCCCACCTTGGAGCTCAATGTTTTAATTTTTAAGTGGTCGTCTAAAAAACAACAAAAAAAGCTAGGTGTGGCAGAGGCAGGTGTATTTTTGTGAATTCTCCTAGGTCAGCCTGGTCTAATACTGAGCTCCTGGAAAGCCTGGAACTCTGTGTAGTCTTAGCTGTCTTGGAACTTGCTACATAGACCAGGCACAGAGAGACCCTGTCTCAAAAAACAAAGACTAGAATTGTATGTGGAACATAAGCCTGAAATACTTATTTGGCCCTTTGTATAAAAAGAATCTGCTAACCAGGGAGGTTAGTGGTTAGCGTGACCAGTACGTGTATATGTGTTGTGTGTGTGTATATATATAAATAATTAAAAAACAAAAAACAAAAAACAAAAACAAAGTCTTGCTCTGTAACCTTGGGTGGCCTGGAACTCATAGAAATTCTCCCGCCAGTGTTGGAGTTAAAGGCAACAGTAATTTGTATAATTTTTCTCCAGATTAGATATAGCTTTTTTTTATTATTATTATTTAATTAAAAACAAGTTTAAAAAGTTTAAAAAAAATTTTTTTTTCTGAGACAGGGTCTCTGTATAGTCTTAGCTGTCCTGGAGCTTGCTATGTAGACCAGGCTAGGCTGGAAACTCAGAGAGATCTTCCTGCCTCGGCCTCCTGAGTACTGGAATTAAAGGCGTGCGCCACCACACTCATATAGGTATAGCTTCTGTTTCATTGTTTTAGTCTCTTAATATTTTCTGTCAGGACAATTAATGTTGTGCACTAAGCGACTTTTCCTCCCTTATCCCTTTAATTCCACTCTCTGACTGCATCCTCAATAATCTTCTGAGAGAATCGTTACCTTGGGTCACTTCCTCGCTGATCCTTGCCTTTTGGATATGAAGTCCTTTGATTACTCATCTGTCTTCTGTGTTGACATCAGCTGGCCCTCTCTGGCCCCATTTTGGTGTTACTAGCCTCAAGGAACAGTTAGCAGCTGTTCATTGCTTCCTAAACTATAGCATGCTGGTTTTTAGCACTGTGCCTTTTGCTCAGACTGCTCCCTCTGTGAAAATGCCCTTAACAGGGAAGCTTCTGCTCATTCTCTAGGGGATGTTTATACTCTAAGAGACCTACTTTGTACCTTTCCTTTTTGTGTTTGTGTCCCTGTAACACCTGGAGTGTGTTTTTTTTGCTTTTATTATTTGTATATAAGGTTATTGACTCATTGAAGCTAGGAAATTGTTTTGTTGTTGATACCACAAATTAAAAAATTTTAAAAATGGTTACATTTTATTTAGTTTGTGTACAGGTGTGTAAGCAGGCATGCTATGAAGGATGTGGTAAGGCAGAGGACAACTTGTGGGAGGTCATTCTTTCTTTCTACTATGTGTGTCCTGGGAACCAAACTCCAGTTAACACGTTTGGGTGTAAGTGCCTTTACCTACTGAGCTGTGTCAGAGGTCTGAAGTACAGAGTTTTACATAGATTCTCAGCAGACCATTATATAAAGGAATGTTAGAAGTGTTTGGTATATAATGGATGTGATATTTACTATTTATTATCAATTTGACAGGATCTCAACTTTGGCCTGTCTGAGAAGTATTATCTAGGTTGAATGCCTTGCTTGTGCTAGGGTTCTGTATAGCATGGAAAGGAGAAGGAGAGCTGTCGCCTATTTATTGCTTTCTATTCCTGACTGGGATGTAATGCAGACAGCTGCCTCCAACTCCTGCCTCCATCTCTCTTCCTTCTGATAGAATATCCCTTGCAACTGTAAGTGAAAACAAACCCTCTTCCTCCAGGTTACTTCTTGTCTGGTATTTTGTCACAGTAATGAGAAAAGTAGCCAACACAGTGGGTGAATTAGCAAGTAGTGAGTATGGGCAATAGAGATGCACATGCACAGAGATACTGAGGTTTAAATTCTAAAGAACAGTGCATTTGACATAGGATTGTAGTCAGGCGTTTGAGCATAATATAGGCAGTAGGAAAGAGTTAGAAATCTTAATACCAGTAGTAGACCTATTTAATGTTAAGTATAAACATTCTGGGAGGCAGAGGCAGGTGAGGTGGATTTCTGTGTTCAAGGCCATCCTGATCTCCATAGTTTCAGAACAGTTGGAGCTATGTAGTGAGACAGTGACTCAATACCACACTCCACCCCTGGGTGCCCCATATGTGACATGTGAAGAAAAATAGAATAGCTAGATGTGCTTTCTCAAAGCTGACACACTCCTCTAACCTGCACCCAGCACAGGAAACATTAGTTTATCTGTGTTCCTTTTATTCTTTTACCATGTTCATTTTTTCTTTCTTTCTCTCTCTCTCCCTTCCTTTCTTTCTCTCTCTCTTTCCTTCCTTCCTTCTTTCCTTCCTCCTCTCTTTTGACTTGAAACTCTATTTCCTGCCAGGGAGTCTCTTACAAAACAGCCTGTGGACCAGGGGTGAGGCGGGATGCACAGGTTCCATTCCAGCAATCTGAAATAGATCCATCTGCTCCATGGTGGCACCAGCTGCTCTGATGGGTTTTTCATACTTTAGATCTAAGGAGTTCTATCACTAACTAGCACAAGGACTCCCTAGGCTGGAAACAAATGAGATTCACCTTGCCTGTTCTATATAGGGGGCCCATTGATCTTGCTGGCCAGGGCAGGGGTGATGGGTACATACACACTATGGTAGTGAAGCTCTAGCAGACACAGGAAAAGCCCAGCCAGGCCTTCTAGTCCATTCTAGGCTAGCAGAGAAGGCTTCACGTCTATTGGCGCACAGCACTTCTCAGAACACCATACCCCATTTTGGGACATGACTACCAGCCAAAAGCAGCTTCAAACCCAGCTTTGGACACTGCTTTAGCTTGTGGGTCGTTGTCCTCATTGTGCCCTGGACATGGCAGAAGCAACCCAGTGACAGTGGCAGTTGGTTTTCTAAGTAAGGGAGGGAAGGCCTTCCCAGGAAGGCAATGGAAATGCCACAAGGATGAGGTCACAAGCCCAGGGAGAGAGGACAAGGAGGCTCTACTCTTAAGTGGTCAGTGAGTTACAAGCACGACAGTCTCGTACTCAACCTCAGCACTTCTGTCTCAAGCCCTGACCCTGCTTCTAACCTAGTAGACAACTCTGCCTTTGAGGATGGGGATAAAGAATCTGGGACCAAAACTTGGGCCCTGCTTGGGGGCCTGGTGGGGCTTGGATCATTTGAAGGCCATCACCAAAGGTTGAAGACTAGACTTAAGTCAGGATAATGCCCAGGAGAAGGACAAAGGGCGGCCAGGCCTTCACAAGTGCTCCAGCACTGATGTACTTCATTGAAATTCTTTATCTTAAATTTACATTTGTGAGATAAATTTATTCTCATTACTTTATTAAGTGAATACACCTTGGTTTATCCATTTTTATTACTGATGGACACTTCATTTTTAATATTTTTTCTTTTGTGGATACTTTTATACTGTTATATTTGTTTTAGGTGGATGTATTTGTGACTTTTCCTGGTTATATAATTGAGAGAAAAATTATTAGGCTGTGGTATATGTATATTAAGTTTTAGTTGAAGTAGAAACTTCTGGTTTCTTTGGAAAGTCAGTTGTGTTGGATGGTGTTTTGCTGGAGTATGTTCCTGAAGCAGACACAGGTGAAAGACTATTTTGCTAAAGTAAGCAGATGAAAGGATACGTGATGAGGGATTCTTTGCTGACAACACACATGTATTGATTCGCCTTACATGCTTTGTAGAGCTCCATTTGTTGAGACTCCATAGAGAGAAACAACACTAAAAAACTTCCTGTAGCTTTTTGTCACTTCTGTGGACTCAGACTGATTGGCAGAGTGATGTCAGCTGATACAGACTCACTGGAGTTTTGCTAAGACAGACTAACGTGCTGAGGCAAGACCCTTGGAGGACATGTGATGTTTGGAGGGAGTATAATAGGACCCAGTGGGCAATGACAGGGGCTTGGGTTGTCTTGCTTGCATAGCTAGCTTTACAATGCTTCTTGGTCTTGTGTCTTTGCTGATTTCCACTTCATTGAGAGAGGCACAACCTAGAATTTCTGGCATCCCTGGTGATCCTGGTTCCTCCTGCTGACTCATGTTGAGATCTAGCTGTCTCTGCTAGGTCATGCTGAGTTGCTATCCCAACACTACTGAACTGGACTGCTGGTGTATTTGTGAAAGTGTTTGCAAGTGGATTGAGCTGCTGCTGCTGACTTGTGAACTGAACTGTTGATTTCCTGACAACATAGATGGGATTTGCTCCAAAGAGCAATTTCTAAACAGGTCCATGTCCCCCATGTCCTAATAACCTTTCTTTTTCCACTATCTCTGGTGGGTGGTGGGCTAGAAGGGCGGTTAAAGCATTTAAGAACCATCATTAAAAGTAGGTCTTTGAAAAATTCATTTAGTAGATTGAAAACTACATTTAGTAGATACTTCTGAAGCAGATTTGCACTCCTGTCAGTATTACATGAGTTTGTTACTCTAGATGCTTGTCAACACTAGGTATCTGTGCTGGCTAGTTTAATGTCAACTTGACACAGGCTAGAATCATTGGAGAGACAAGAACCTCAATTGAAAAATGCCTCCTTAAGATTTCACCGTAGATATAGATGGAAATGACAACAAAATAAAAATAAAAATGTTCTTGAGGGCTGGAGAAACGGATTGACAGTTAAGAACATCTGTTGGTTTTCCAGAGTACCTGGATTTGATTCACATCACCTATGTGGTACCTCATAACCATTTGTAACTTCAGTTCCTGGGGATCCATTGTCTTCTGGCTTCCGTGGCACTAGGCATGCATATGGTTTGTATAGAGATGCATGTAAGCAAAACACCTGTACGTATAAATAAAAGTAAAAGTAATAAATGCCTTTCGGCTGGATAGGTAGCTCAGTGGTTAAGAACACTCATTACTCTTATAAGAGGACCTTGGTTTGGTTCCTGGCATCCACTTCATAGCTTATAACCATTTGTAACTCTAGTTCCAGGGGATCTAGTACCCAGGGGATCTTTTGGCCTTTGCAGACATCAGGAGCATACCCAGTGCACTTGCAAACGTGAAATAAAAATAAATAAATCTTTTAAAAGAAGTGTTCGTGAGGCTAGAGACGATGGTTCAGCAGTTAGGAGCACATACTGTTGAATCTTCTCTCCCCTACAGGGTTTTTCCTTGTAACCCTGCTTGCTAGCACTAAAGGTGTGTGCTACCACCTCTGCCTGGCATCACATACTGCTCTTAAGGACAGAGTTAGTTCCCATATTGGGTGGCTCACCACCATATGTAACTCTAGATCCAGGGGATCGACTACTGATCTTCACAGGAAAATTAAAAATAATGAAATAAGAAGAAAAGTCCTTCCTTAGTTTTTCCCACAGGAACACTACATGTATATGTATATAATCTCTAGTCTACAAAGTTATTGTGCCAAGTTGCTATTATGTCCATTTATAGATGTGACTCAGAGAGTGACTTGTTCAAGGTGTAACAAGTGGAGAAGCCGTTTGACTCTAAAGTTTAAGGTTAGCACTGAATGCTGTGTTGAGCTCTGTTGCTCTTAAAAGGGAACAACTTCTGTTCCATTTCAGATATTCCCACAGTACATTGTGGACACCTAACTCATACTTGTGTATCATTTATGGCTTATAAAACATGCTTAAATGTTAAAGAATTTAACATTAATCTTATTAAGCATAGGACAGTTAAGACAGGTCTTTTATCATACCTGTCCTGCCATTTTATAGCTGACTTTTATAACTAAGACTTGGAGGAGACATCATTTTATGAGTCACTTTTCTTAGAAGAACCTGAGCTTAGAAGTTTGAACTGTTTGGAATCAGTAAGTATTTTTATAATTGTAAATATTCTTTAAAATATGTTTATAACTGTAAAGTAAATATCTTGAATTAAAAAATATCAAAGATGGGAGAGGATATAAAAGCATACCATACTTGCTGAATGTTATTCAAAAACTAAAAAATATTTTAGCACCACAGAACGAGTTGGATTCAGATGACAACTTGAAGTAAGAGTTGGCTCTCTGTGAGTTCTGGGGATTCAGCTGTGGTGGTCAAGATGGGCAGCAAGCACCTTTACCACCTGAGCCATTTTTCTGATCTTTTCAATCCCAACTTTCCCTCTTTTGAGATAGGACCTTCAACTGACAGTGTAGCTGCGGATGACTTTGACCTTCTGATTCTCCCATGTCCCCCTGGGTACAGGGATTACAGGCATGGAGCACTTCATTTGTTTATGTGGTACTGGGTGTGTGATTGATAGGCAAGCAGCCTTTATCAGCTGAGCTAAACCTGTAATTGATTTTTTTTTTTTAAAAGATCAGTTCTAGATTTCTGATTGAGACTAACAAAATTTTATTTTATTTTTATTTTTTCTGTATTTTTTAAGCAGGGTCTTATGTAATTCAGGCAGGTCTCACACTCAGTATGTAGCAGAAGATGACCTTGGAATACGGCCCTCCTTCCCATGCTAGGGTTACAGGCTTGCACCACCACCTCCAGTTTCCAATTTTTATGGTACTTGGGATCTTGCCCAGGGCTTTTTACTTGCTAGGCAACCAGTCTACTAACTGTTGTATCTTCAGCTCCCTAGTTGCATTTTGTGTCTTTTTCTTTTTTTAACAGAAGGTTGTACCACCTCACACAGCCCCAGGTGTGTGGATATAATTTGAAGGAAGAATGGCTGACATACCCAGTGTTCTTGAGGAGAAGAGAGGTCATGGGTATCTGTCTTTTCAGGTTTATCACTGAGCAGTTTCAGTGATAGAGTTGCCATTATCTCAAATAGAGAAGACCAACTTAAGAGGCACAAATTTGGAGAAAGGAGGCTAGGAACTCCATTTTGGTCTGTTTGAGATATTTGCTGTCCAGTTCAGTAGTATGAGTTTGAGTTTAGAAGAAGGTGTACAATTGGGATTTTTTTTTTTTTTTTTTTTAAGACAGGGTTTTCCTGCGTAGCCCTGGCTGTCCTGGATCTAGTTCTCTAGACCAGACCAACCTCGAACTCACAAAGATCCACCTACCTGGTGTGTGTCACTACCACCTGGCACAATTGGGAATTATTGATGATAAAGTTGAATATCTGTCTGGATAAGGATAAAGTCACCATTAGAGTGAATATGATTAGAGAAAAAGAGTGTCAGTGACTGAACCTTAGAACATTTTTTACAGGAAGAGGATTAGGTGAGGGAAATACTGTAAAGAGACAAAAGATATCCTGGTGCCAAGCAAAGAAAGTGCTCTGTTGTAGAGTGCTTTCCTAACATGTGTGAGGCCTTGGGTTCAATCCTAAGTACCATTAAAATACAGAACAAGGGGCAGGAATCATGGATACTAGTTAAGAACACTGGCTAGTCTTCCAGAGGATCTATTTCAGTTCCCAGCGTTCACATGGCAACTCAAAGCTGATTCCAGTCCCAGGGGATCTGATGCCCCCTTTTGGCTTTCACAGGCAATGTGCAAATGTGGTGCAGACACACATTTAGGCAAACGCTAATTAAAAGTCATTTTACTTAATTAAAATGAAAATAAATGAAAAAATATAAAGTAATCAGCAATAGTTCATGTAGGTTTACCATGCAGGCACTTTTCTTTGGCAAGTATGTGTAATTCTAGTGTAAGCCACTCTGGTCTTAGTTATTTCTTACATTGCTGACAGAGCTTCCTAGTGGCTGCTCAGTTTCCATTTTCTTCTTCACGTGGACACAGAGATATTTTTAAAAAATATAAATTATGTCAGGCTCTGGTGGTGCACACCTTTAATCCCAGTACTTGGGAGGCAGACGAATAGGCAGAGGCAGGGAGATTTCTATGAGTTCAAGGTCAACCTACTCTACAGATAGAGTTCTGGGGTAGCCAGGGCTACACGGAGAAACCCTGTCTTGAAAAACCAAAACCAATCTAACCCAACCAACCAAAAGAAAACAACAGAAAACCCCAAACAAATAAACAAGAATGGAACTCTGTTTCATGGGCATGCATATAGTACACGTACATACTTGGAGGCAAAGCACTCATACATTAATATAAAATACAGCTTTAAAAAGAATTACAATATGAATCAGGTAATATTTTCTTTTTTTTTTTTTTTTTGGTTTTTTCGAGACAGGTTTCTCTGTGTAGCCGGCTGTCCTGGATCTCACTCTGTAGAGCCAGGTGGCTCGAACTCAGATCCACCTGCCTCTGGCCTCCAAGTGCTGGGATTAAAGCATGGCCACCACCGCCCGGCTCAGGTAATATTTTCTTAAAATACATTAAAACTTCTTGCCAATGATGCAGGATCTTCAGTACTATGATCTCAGCTTAACTCTGTGATGTCATTTTCTGGAAGAGCAATCAGTGCTCATAACCACTGAGTCATCTCTCCAGCCCTGAGTGATCCTTTTGACATGATTCTTGCTGGTTCTGAAACTTGTGTGTAGACCATGAACTCACACAAAGCCACCTGCCTCTCTTCCTGAGTGTTGGATATAAAAGCCTATAGCAACTGCCACCTGGACGCGGTCCTCTTGACTATGTCTCTTGAATATTTGCTTTTTAGGGTGGAGGCAGGTCTCACTATATAGCCTGCCTTGACTTGGAACTCATACATTAATAAACTGGCTCAGGAGATCTACTTGCCTCTGCCTCCTGAGTGGTGGATTAAGGAGAGCAGTACCACACTGGTCTTAAATTTCTAAAATTTTCTTCCTTCCTTCCTTCTTCCTTCCTTCTTCCTTCCTTCCTTCCTCCTTCCTTCCTTCTTCTTCCTTCCTTCTTCATTTCGGTGTGAGTCAGTGTGTGTTCCCATCCCATCCATGTCTGTTGCTGTGCTGCTGTGGCATGTATGGTGGTACTTAAGTGACAATTTGGAGGGTGTGAGTGAGTGTGTGAGTGTGTGTGTCTGTGTGTCCGTCCCCATCCGTGTCCACTGCTTTGCATGCTATGGCATGTGTGGTGGTACTTAGGGACAACTTGGAGGAGACAGTTTTCTTCTAGCATGTTGGTCCTGGGGATTGAATGCAAGTAGTGATGCTTGGCGGCAACAATGCCTTCACCTGCTGAGTCACCTCACAAGCCCTGCCTCTGCCTCTTGAAGACCAGGTATAGGCATGTGCCACCAGTTAGCTTTCCTTGTCATTTTAAATTTTTAAAAATATTTTCTTTACGAGTGTGTCTTGCACCTGAGTTCAGTACTTGTGGAGGCCAGAAGAGGGTGTTGGACCTCTGGTGTGTTGTGAGCTGCCTGATGTGAGTGCTGGGAACTGAACCTAGTTTGTCTGGAAGAAGAGGAGGGCTGTTAACTCCTGAGCCCTTTCCAGCCCCGAGCTTTTCTTAGTTCTCACTGTGTTGCTGGCCAGCCTGGACCTTGCTGTGTAGTGCAGGCTTGTATTTAAAGTGATCCTCTTGCCTCAGCTTCCTGAGTTCTAGGACAGACATAGGCAAGCATGCTTGCCTGACTCTAAGAGTTTGTGATGTTCATTAATTTTTTTTCATGGCTTGAATTGCTCTCATTATGTGCTTCTGGCTTGCTTCCCGTGTCTGCTTCTAATTGTTTCATTAATTCATTTTTTACATTTCCATCTTTATCTATTTTGACTTTATGATAATGAAATTTGAGATATGAGCCTACTTTATTGCCTTTACTATAGTATCTCTTTTATATTTTATTTTTGAATATAATATGAAAAATTAGCTTTATGATTATATTGAATTGTAGTGTTTTGTGTCTCCCTGCAGACAACATATTTGAATTCATTGACTTATTCTTGGGTCTGTTAATACAGTTTTTATTATAGTAGTTTTAGACTTACTATTATATCTCTTCTGTTTTAGGAATTTCTGGCTATTTATTTATTTATTTCATATGGGATTTCAGATGTACAATACTATGCATAGCTATTTTTAGTTTACTTTTTTTTTTTTTTTTGTTTTTTCGAGACAGGGTTTCTCTGTGTAGCCGGGCTGTCCTGGAACTCACTCTGTAGACCAGGCTGGCCTCGAACTCAGAAATCTGCCTGCCTCTGCCTCCCAAGTGCTGGGATTAAAGGCGTGCGCCACCACCGCCCGGCTTACTTTTTTTTTTTAATGAGCGTAATTATTGCTTGCTTATTTTACATGCAGACTTTGAATTAGGCTTTTTACTTACTAAAACCACAATGAAAGTACTGTTGATGTATGTATGTGTGTGTATGTATGTATGTATGTATGTATATGTGCATTGGTATTTTGCCTACATGTGTGTCTGTGTAAAAGTGTCAGGTCCCCTAGAAGTGGAGTTCCAGACAGTTGTGAGGTGCCATATGGGTACTGGGTTGTCTGGAGGAGGAATTGGTGTTCTCAACTGCAGAGCCATATCTCTAGCCCTTATTGATAGTTTATTTTACTCATATTGTACTAAGATTATAAGTAAGCTCTTTTCGAAGTTTTTTCATTTTTCTAGACATTGGGTTTCCTGAACTTTTTTTTTTTTTTTAAGTGCTCATGATTAAACTGTGGCTTTAGGCCTGATAGATTAGCATGCTATCACTCAGCTAGATTGCCAATCTTTCAGTATTGCTTATTTACATGGTCAGATTTCTTTATTAGGTTTTCTTAATTGTTACATGCATAGAAACTTTTTGTGTGTATCAAAACTTTACTAACTTTTATTTTTAATAATATTTTGGCTGGGTGGTGGTGGTGGTGGTACGTGCCCTTAATCCTGGCACTGGGGAAGCAGAGGCAGATAGATCTCTGAGTTCCAGGACAGCCAGGGTTACACAGAGAAACCCTGTCTCAAAAAACAAACAAAAGAAAAAAAATTTTTTTGATTGGTTCTGTTACTTTTCTAGGAATACAGTCATATTTGCATTCAGTGATAATTTAACGTACTTACCAAGATTTTTACCTTGAGTTTTTAATTTTTTTCCTCTCTAATAGTGTTGGATACCCACCTGGAGAGTAATGTTTAACAGTGATGGTGATGGTGTAATGAAATTGCTTCTGTGTTCATCTGATGTGCATGGCAGGGCTTTTGTTTACATAGATTGCATAGCAGTTCTTTTAAAAGTTTATTGCATTTATTTAGTATGTATGTGTATATGCTTGTATGTGCGATCGAGAGTGCATGTGCATGCATGTGTGTGTGTGTGTGTGTAAGTGCCTTTGTGGAGGTCAGAGATCACCTTGCAAGAATGTTTTTTTTCTACTATGGAAGTCCCAGGGATTGAATTCAGATCAACAGCCCAACCCTATCCCTATGTATAACCATTTTTGATTCTATATCTGATTTAGGGGACACACACACAAACACACACACAGCCATACTTTATTTGCTGGAGATAATAACTTATAGTGGACCCTGAGGTTTTTTTTTTGTTTTTTTGTTTTTTAATTGGATATTTTATTTACATTTCAGATGTAATCCCTTTTCCTCCCCACCCAGAAACCCTCTATCCCATCCTCCTCTCCTGCTTCTATGAGGATATACCCCCACCTGCCCTCCCACTCTCACCTCCCCACCCACGATTTCTCCCACATTGGGACATCCAGTCTTCACTGGACCAAGGACTTCCTCACCCACCTATCCCTGACACTGTCATCTTCCCTACATATACAGCTGGAGCCATGTGCTTCCAGGCTGGTGGTTTAGACCCTGGGAGCTCTGGTTGGTTAGTATTGTTGCTCTCCACATGGGGCCCAAACCCTTTCAGCTCCTTCAGTCTTCCCTCTCACTCCTCCATTGGGAACAACATGATCAGTTCAATGGTTAGCTGTGAGCTTCTGCCTCTGTATATTTGAGGCTCTGGCAGACCTCTAAGGAGACAGCTATATCAGACTCCTGTCAGCATGCACTTCCTGGCATCTACATCAGTGTCTGCCTTTGGTGAATGCACAAGGGATGGATAACCTAAGTGAAGCGGTCTCTGGACGGCCCCTCCTTCCATTTCTGTCTCACGATTTGTCTCCATATTTGCTCCCATGAGTATTTTGTTGCCCCTTCTAAGAAGGACCAAAGCATCCACACTTTCGTCTTCCTTCTTCATGAGCTTCATGTGGTCTGTGAGTTGTATCTTGGTATTGCGAGCTTTTGGGCTAATATCCAGTTATCAGTGAGTGCTTACCATGTGTGTTCTTTTGTGATTGGGTTACCTCACTCAGGATGATGTTTTCTAGTTCCATCCATTTACCTAAGAATCTCTTGAATTCATTGTTTTTAATAGCTGAGTAATATTCCATTGTGTAAATGTACCACATTTTCTGTATCCATTCCTCTGCTGAAGGACATCTGGGTTCTTTCCAGCTTCTGGCTATTATAAATAAGGCTGCTATGAACATAGTGGAGCATGTGTCCTTGTTATATGTTGGAGCATCTTCTGGGTATTTGCCCAGGAGTGGTATAGCTGGGTCCTCAGGTAATGCTATGTCCAATTTTCTGAGGAACTGACAGACTGATTTCCAGAGTGGTTGTATCAGCTTGTAGTCCCACCAACAATGTGGGAGTGTTCCTCTTTCTTCACATCCTTGCCAGCATCTGCTATCACCTGAGTTTTTGATCTTGGCCATTCTGACTGGTGTGAGGTGGAATCTCATGGTTGTTTTGATTTGCATTCCCCTGATGACTAAGGATGTTGAACATTTCTTTAGGTGCTTCTCGGCCATTCGAGTTTCCTCAGTGGAGAATTCATTGTTTAGCTCTGTACCCCATTTTTAAATGGGTTATTTGGTTGTTTGGAGTCTAATTTCTTGAGTTCTTTGTATATATTGGATATTAGCCCTCTATCGGATGTGGGATTGGTAAAGATTTTTTCCCAATCTGTTGGTTGCCGTTTTGTCCTATTGACAGTGTCCTTTGCCTTACAGAAACTTTGCAATTTTATGAGGTCCCATTTGTCAATTCTTGCTCTTAGAGCAAAGCCATTGTGTTCTGTTCAGGAACTTTTCTCCTGTGCCTAGGTATTCGAGGGTCTTCCCCACCTTCTCTTCTGTAGTTTCTGTGTATCTGGTTTTATGTGAAGGTCCTTTATCCACTTGGACTTGGGCTTTGTATAAGGAGATAAGAATGGATCGATTTGCATTCTTCTACATGCTGACCTCCAGTTGAACCAGCACCATTTGTTGAAAATGCTGTCCTTTTTCTACTGGATGGTTTTAGCTCCTTTGTCAAAGATCAAGTGACCATAGGTTGGTGTGGGTTTATTTCTGGGTCTTCAATTCTATTCCATTGATCTTCCTGCCTGTCTCTGTACCAATACCATTCAGTTTTTTATCACTGTTGCTCTGTAGTACAGCTTTAGGTCAGGGATGGTGATTCCCCCTAGAAGTTCTTTTATTGTTGAGAATAGTTCTCGCTATCCTGGGTGACCCTGAGGTTTTTTATTTGGTTTTGTTTTTAAGTGTTTCTGTTTTTCAAGACAAGGTTTCCCTGTATAGCTTTAGCTGTCCTAGAACTTTCCATGTAGACCAGGCTGGCCTCAAGCTCACAAAGTCCACCTGTTTCTGCCTCCTGAGTGCTGAGATTCAGGACATGTACCACTGCCACCTGGGAACCCTGAGTTTTATTTTTAGGGGAACTTGTTTTCTGTTTTTCTTGCTATTTCCTTCCTCTAGAGCCAGAATGAACAGCAAGGTTTAATTCTTACACTAAGCCAGTGGTTCTCAACCTGTGGGTCGAATAATTACATTATGATTCATAACAGTAGCAAATTTAAAGATTTATTTACTTATTTTATGCATATGAGTACACCACCATTGCTCTCTTCAGACACACCAGAAGAGGGCACCAGACCCCATTACAGATGCTTGTGAGCCATCATGTGGTTGCTGGGAATTGAACTCAGGACCTCTGGAAGAGCAGTCAGTGCTCTTAACCATTTCTCCAGCCCAACAGTAGCAAATTTACAGTTATGAAGTAGCAACAAAATAATTTTATGGTGGGGGTCATACAACATGAGCTGTACTAAAAGGTCACAGCATTAGGAAGGTTGAAAACCACTGATAAGCAGTGATGAAGATCTTCTGTAGCAGAGTTTTCATCTTTAGTGAAATTAAAAATTTTAAGTGTTTTCTAAAGGTTTGGATTGCTAATATATTAGGTTTTGTAGGCTATATTATATATGCCTTTGCACCTATCAGTTCTGTCTTTGCATTATGAAAGTAGTTGTAGTTATATAAATGGATAGATAGCAGTTTTTCAATAAAACTTTATAAAAAATATGTAGTGAAGATTTTGGAATTATGGTTTCTTCAAAAAACCAGAAATATTATGGGAATATGTTTTCATTTTAATCCCAGGCATGGAATATGGAGCTATTTCAGATTGTTCACAGCAGCCATGATTTACCTTGTGCTCTTGCAGGGGTGTGATATTGCCAGCGGCAATTGTGTGCTGTTTGGAATGTTGGGAACTTTGTGTGTGTGTGTGTGTGTGTGTGTGTGTGTGTGTGTGTTTCCATATGTACATATGTGCATGCTTGGAGAGATTGTTGGTTGATTGCTGTTAAATAGTCCTATGCAAAGAAGAAATAAGAAATTAGATATCCTGAAGGCAAAGATCAAGCCTACCCCAAGGAACTCGATGCCCTAAATCAGCAGGAAGTAGTCTAATGTTGCCCTCTTTCCCCCTCTATCAGTTTTCTCTCCTATCCATGTTAGGGGGTTGAAAGGGTAGAAGAAAAGGGTAGAGAAGGTTGGAATAAAGAACCTGCAAAGGAGCAGAAGACAGTCACAAAAAGATAATAGCAGTAACTGTGTTAGATAGCATGGGATGCTAGTCATTATGGAAGGAAATAATACCCTTTAATATTGGATTATTAGAAAAGGTGACAGAAGTAATTTAAGAATTTTATTAGCTGCTGCTTCATCTGAATTGATGTAGTCAGAGATTTATTTGTGACATAGTATACCTTTCTTTTTCCTCATTGCTTAGGAATAGAGCCCAGGGCCTGGTTCTTTCTACCACTGACCCATAAGTGCAACTTTGAAAAGTAAAAGAGTTAATAAAATAACTTCTGGTCTTATCAGGGTGTGTGTGTGTGTCTGTGTGTGTCTGTGTCTGTCTAAGTGTGTGTAATCAGTAATTGCTTACTTTATCCCTGTTTGAACTTATCACGACTGATTTATGATATACTTTCTTAGGGCTGGGGAATGTGGTTCAATCTTTAGAGTGCTTGCATAGCATATGTGAGGACCTGGATTTGATTTCCAGCACCACATAAAACCAGGCATGTAGGTCCGGTGTGTGAGAGGTAGAAATGAGAGAATCAGAAGTTCTCTCCAACCATAGAGGTCTTGGATCAAATAAAAGAACAAAATATCCCCCTCTTGCCTTAGGAATCAGATTGACTAGTCCTTTTCTTCTGTTACAGGTTAAGCTGCCAGCAGTGCTGTTCTGCATCAAATCTGATAAAAGGGGAAGATTTGTGCTTTTTGTGTTTTTGAAACCAGAATAAAATATAAAAGTTGAAAGTGTATTCGAGGGACTGGAGAGTTGGCTCAGTAGTTAAGAGCGCTGGCTACTGTTCCAGAGGACCCAGGGTTCAATTCCCAGCATCCTCATGATGACTCACAGCCTCTGTAATTACAGTTCTGGGGGATCGGAGACCTATTTCTGTCCTCCAGAAGCACCAGGCATACACATGGTATACAGACATACACACAGGTGAAATAACCAGACCCATAAAATAAAATAGAAATTAAAGGAAAAATGCATTCTTACTATGTCTTAATATTGATTTAGGATTAATTTATAGATTAAATGGAAAACATTGAATGAATTGATGTATAAATGCTTTTTGTTATTCATTGAGAAGTCCTGTTCTTTGTGTGTGTGCATATGTATAGATCTGTGTGTCTGTGTGTCTATAGGTCAAGAGGTCACCTTCAGTGTTGTTCCTTTGGATCTATGATAACACCTCCTACTCCCAGGTCTCATTTTGGCATCAGGAGCTCACTGATTAGAATACACTTGCAGATTAGTTGCCCTCAGGAGTCTACTTGTCTTTCTTTTTCCAGTTAAGGCATTACAAAGTCCATTGCCAGCAGGGGATAGAACATAGGTCCTCTTAGGTGTGCAATAAGCACTTTATTCACTGAGCCGTTTTCCCAGCCACCCCCTTTTCCATCTCATTTTGTTATACCCTCTCTATGTTCTCTTTTACATGCAGGTGATTGCTTTTATAGAATAAGTCTCTGTCCAGTATTTATGTGTTTTCAAGTGTATATGAGCATGTCATTATTTCCTCCTTTCTTTTCTAGCACATGGTATAATCATGTGGTTGTTTTGTAACATCTTTTTGTAAATTACCAATTTTAATAATTGGATATCTGTTTATATTATAAATAGGGAATCTATTCTGCATATGATAATCTTCCTGTTTACAGTCTTCAGAGGAAGATTATTTATTCAATTCTGCATAGCTAGATGAAATATTTGATCTTTAGTAGTAGTTTTTCAGCTACTATAATTCATACTATAAATTTGAGTTATATTTATCACCAGTTATCAAATTAGAAAGTAAAACTGAAAAACCTTAAAGATAGTTACTTTTAATGCATTAAAAAATGATAGTATACCTGTTAATTGAAATGACATTTTAAATGAAAATAATGGTTTTGAAAATTGGAGATTAGCCTACATGATATTTTCGCTAATATCATTAATGTGTTGTTTAATGGAAAACAGCTGGATTCGTTTATCTCCTACTGTTTTGATCCTCTTGTGATGCATTCTTTTTCCTGAGGCTGTCAGTGGTATCTGGTCCCATGTAGGTATTTGGAAAAGGCAAAGTGTTTTCAAAGACTTTTCAGATAATTTCTCATGTCTTTTTATGCCATCCTGAAACTCAACAAATGATAGTTCCCCTTTAAAAATTATATTTTTGAGATTCTGTCTACTGACATTATTACATAACCTTTTATATACATGTGGATTGTCACCACAGTCAAAATAGTTGTACCCCTAAAGGTAGTTACTTAAGGTTAATTGCAGTATAGAATTGAAGCCACAATAGGGAAGCTTTAATATTTAGCTTTTATTAAGATCAGTTGCCTTATATTTTGAACTAATCTTTCATCTGTCCAGGATTTTCTTTAAACACCATGCATTAGTCATTTGGAAAATGTATTCCTTGAGTTATAAGATCTCCCAATTGTTTATACATTTCATTGTTCATTGTCAAAGAATCACTCTTTTTAATATTACCATTTTCTTCAGCACCTTTTTTTTTTTTTTTTTAAACTTGGAAAGCTATTAAACCCATAGCAGTAGAAGGGGTTTTGGAAAATTCAGAAGCCCAAAGCGAATAATTTAACAATAAATATTGTCAGATTTCCCCTGATGTAACAGGTTCATTGTTTATTTTCATGGAAATAACTGCCAAATACACAAGATTAGGTAACCATCATTTGTCATTTGTTCCTTCAAGAAACATGTTTTATTTGTAAGTGCTAGTTCCTCTGCAGCTGACAGTCATGCCTTTCCTTGAGATAGCCATCTCCTATTTTAGTGTGTAGAATATGAAAAGCTGTGTATCCAAGGATTGAGATGTATTACACAATATTTACAGCTTTATCAAGGATATTTCCTATAGGAAACTTTAGTTGAAGGTGGGGAGGTGAAGGATGTAGTGAGTGCTACTAAATAGGACATCTGAAGTTTCCATGTCCTCCAAGGTTGTTGAGGAAACATCAGGGTACATACCAATCCAGTGAAGGCTGCAAATGTTTCAGCAATATGAAAAATTTGAAATTTAGTATTATTATGAAAATTATGCTTTCTGAAAGAGTCTTGAGGATTCCTGAGAGAGATCTTTTGGGAGCCTCTGACCTTTAAAATCCTTACTTCTTTCTTGAAGTAAGAAGTAAAAGAAAGAAGAGGTTAGGGGTATGCTTCAGTAGAGAGTATTGCTCAGTATTCATGAGACATGGGATTGAGTCTTCATTATTGAAACAAACAAAACCACCAGTAAACCAAACCCCAGAATCTTTATTCTTTTCAGACAAGTTTTGCTATGCAATCCAGGCTGGCCTTGAGCCTTGAATTCTTAGTAATCTTCCACCTCAGCTTCTTGAGAGCTGGCATTATAGAAGTGTGTCATTGTGCCCAGCGTTTTCTTCCTTGAGTGCTAAAGATTGAATCCAGGCCTTGTTCATACTGGTGTAGTAGTTACTTTTTATTGGAGCAGAGAGGGCACTAAGTGTTTCTAACTACTGAGCCATTTCTCTAGTTCATGATTATTTGAATTTTTTTCTCTACACTTTCCCTCTCAGCATACTCTGTGTAAGTTACTACATATCCCTTCAATTAATTACAGTGGCTTATTTTGGTATGATTCTCAAGGGGTTATGGGAAAAGTAATTTATGTCACAGCTGATTTTGATATATTTCCTTGCTGATACTTTTTCTTTTTTCGTTTTTTGAGACAGTTTCTTTATATAGCCTTGTGGCCATTATTATGTGGCATACACCTTTAATCCCAGCACTTGGGAGCCAGGCAAGGCATGAGGATCTCTGAGTTCGAGGCCAGTCTGGTCTACAAAGCCAATTCCAGAACAGTAAACAATGTTTGATCAAACACTAGATACTATAGTTATATATAAAATTAGCTGTCACTTCTAGTTCAAATATATACTGGGCTCATTTGTACATTCCCTGTCAGAGTTGTCCAAGCAACTATGATTATTTTTTTTTTGAGACAGGGTTTCTCTTTGTATCTCTGGTTGTCCTGAAACTCACTCTCTAGACCCTCTTGTCCACAGATGCACAGAGATTGGACAGTCTCTGCCTCCCAAGTGTTGGGATTAAAGGCATGTACCACCATTGCCCTGGACAATTCTGATTTTTTTACTACCTACAGAAAAAAAAAAAAAATCAAAGTCTCATAAATAATTTTGAAAAATCAGTAAATATTCCTTGGTATCTTTTCATGGTAAAACTATGAAATCAATTTTCAAACCTTGCCAGGCAGTGGTGGCGCACGCCTTTAATCCCAGCACTTGGGAGGCAGAGGCAGGCGGATTTCTGAGTTCGAGGCCAGCCTGGTCTACAGAGTGAGTTCCAGGACAGCCCGATCTACACAGAGAAACCCTGTCTCGAAAAACCAAAAAAAAAAAAAAAAAAAAAATTCAAACCTTTATATCAGAATGATTATTTCAGGGTTTTTTATTCTCATAAAATTGTTAAGATTGTCTTTAAGTGGTAATGTTCTTATGTCATTTTTCACTTTTAGCCAGTTCTTCCTGCTCTTTATGTATGGCCTGTTGTCTGCCATGTTGGTATTTCCCAGTTTCTAATACAGCTTTCTTTCAAACTGAATCCCTTTATTCCCCTCTTAGAATTGTGCAATCAGGAACATAACTGGGTACCAGTCATGTAGGCAATTAGAGTTTTATATTCTTGATCATTAAGTGAGAGAGACATTTGTGGATCAATTTTTCTGTTCTTGTGGGTTGAGAAGATAATAAATGCTGAGTGAAAAATGATGGGCAGGGATAGATTAATAAGTAGCAGGAATATTATTATTTTATTATTATTTTTTCTCCTGGAAAGGTTGGGAAAGGTCCAGGGGTACAGCTGCCAACTCCTTTCTTGTCTCTTGTTCTTTTTCCTAGTGGTTGCCCTGGCAGCTGTCACCTGTCGTGATGGTGGGTAACTATGTTTTTAACATGGAGATTGAGTTTTAATGAAGTTAGAAGTGTTCTGGCAGTTACTCGGGTATTCGATTTAGTCTAAGTAGCTGTGACCAGTCTACCTGAAAAAGAACTGGCCTAAAGGCATTTTGACTTCTAAGATAAACAAGATTAGGATGTGGTTAAAAATTCAATTAAGTCACCCTAGACAGTTCTAGTAACAGTGACACAGGATTATCTAGAAAAGATATGTGTATGTGTGTACACAATTATAATGCTTACAGTTTCATATTGATACTATCTAGAGGTGCAGGATCATTTTCATTTTCTCTACTGATTGAATTAAAAGGCAGGAATTTTTGAAAGTCAAGCCATGCTGAACTTTATTCAAAGTACCAGTTACAAGTAGAGAAGCAGACTCCTAGTGAAGGGAGGGGATCTTGAGCTAGAGTCACATCTGGGTGCTAGACGATGCCAGAAAGGCAGGGTCCTGTCTTGGGATTCTTAATCTCATTAATCAAATCAAAAGGAAGCTTAAGAACAGTTTAAAAGAGAAATACCAGGGTAGGCAAGCAGTAATCTCAGCAGCTGTCTGGAAGAGGTGTATAGAGAAGAGAAAAGGCTACATAGTATTTGAGTTCAGCTCTCCTGGAGATTAGCCACATGGTGAGGAAGGGAAGCTTCAGAGGAAGAGTAAGGAAGCCCAAAGTACAAAAAAGACAGACTGTTGGGCTGGAAAGGTGGCTCAGTAGTTAACAGCACCTGATGTTCTTTCTTGTAGAGGCTGAGGTTTGGTCCCAGTACCTGCATGATGACTCGTAACTGTAATTCCATTTTCAGGGATCAGACATCCTCTTCTGGTGGGCATAGCAAGCACTTGGTCCACATTGCATACATACATACAGATAAAACACAGATAAACATACACCCCATATCCTCTCCCCTCCCCCACTCCCAGCCACACAGTCACAAAGTTGTGTGGGTGGGGAAGGGAGAAGAGTTGAGTCTGGGTTGAGTTGTGCTATAGAGGGTGAATATGATCAAAGCACATTGTTACAAAATTGCCAAGGAACTAATAAAAATTAAAACAAACAAACAAGCACACTGAAGACAGAAGAAAGAAAAAGGAAGAGTTGCATGTTTAGAAAGGTAGGCAAACTCAGCCAAGCCCCCTGCTTTGCAGGGACTGCACTAGGGTGCAGTAATTCTGGAAAGGAAAAGTACAATGTCTCATTAAAGATTATAATTATTCTGCAAATCTTTATCAGACTGAAGATGAGTCTACCTCTTCAGGGGTGATTCTACTTCCTGAGGGCTGGTCAGGTGATTGACTGTCTCATTGGGTTAACTATTTTCAGTAGCTTGGAACGTTAGGTCTTCACTTAGGCTAGAGAGATTTATCCTCTTGATGAGAAGGAACTAATTTTCCCTTAATGTAACTTTACTGCATGCCCCTGCCTCCAGTATCAACCTTAACAATTCTACCTCTTAATGAATTATAGAATAATTTATTATAACATAGAAGTTTTGATCTGCTTAGTAGGCAAGGATTAGAACCTGGATTGCTTACCTCATAGTCATTGTTATGTAGTGGGTATACCAAACACAGAGCAGAATCACACTGACGTTGTTTAACATGGTATAATTGTCTTTTTTTTTTTTTTTTTTTTTTTAGCTATATAACTTTAAGGAAATATGTGTTTTTGTTAATTTGTTAAATACAAGGGGGCAGAGATACAACCCCATGCTGTTACCTTTTTAGCTTGAGGAGCTCCTTAATACTTTGGGACCTCAGTTTATAAAACTGAATTTTGGCTTTAATGCTAAAAAGAATTTCAGGACTCGTCAGTATAATGAAATAGAGTTGGAGATTTTATTAAAAGATTCTAAGATATGGTCTTATGTATGATGGTTAAAGAGAAAGAGGTACTCAGAAAGATATACTAAATGTGACTATACTTCTTAAGACAGAATCGGGGAAATCTATCTATCCATCCATCCATTCATCCATCCATCTAATAAACAATGACAGGCCTTTTAGCTTAACTTGGGGAGCTAGAGTGCTTGGTGATCAGTGGCCTCCCAAACCATCCTGAGCTTCCAAATTCAGGTCATGGTCAAGAATTGGACAAGGAAATTTGAACAAGGAGTGAGCTGAGCAATATAGATTTATTCAGGAAAAAGGAGAAAGAAATGATCATTCCGGGAGAAGTTCCAAGAGAATGCCAATGTGCTGGTCCCCCCAGTGGCCTTTTAAGGGCCTTAGGCAGGAACTGGATGGAGACTAAAGTACAGTCTTTATTGAGACTGGTTATTATTATTTTTTAATCATAAAAATGTTGTTATGAGTATTTAAGTTTATCATGTGTGCAGTTCCCACAGAGGCCTGAAGAGGGCATTGGATCCTCTGGAACTGGATTTACTGGCTGTGAGCTATCAGCTCTGGGTGCAGGGACCTGAACCCAGGGCCACTGCAAGAATAGAAAATGCTTTAAACCACTGAGACATCTTTCTAGCCTGTTCTGAGACAGGTCAGTTTTGAACTCATTTTAGGCTCGTGCCTTTTTTAGGCTCTCCTTGGTCCAATCTCAGTGGAGAAATCATAGTCTGTCTTCCATTCCATCTTTAAGATGACATTTGTTTATTTATGCATATGTGTGTGGGTTTTGCATGCTATGGTGTGTATTTAGAGAGCAGAGGACATCTTGTAGAAGTTGATTCTCTTTTTAACCACATGGGTCCTAAGGAGTGGACTAGGTTATCAGGCCTGATGACAAGAACCTTCCCTAGAGTCATCTCACTGCCCTCTTTTTCCTTTTTAAAAACAAGTTTAAAAGGTGCCTCTGGAGATGCCATAAGAAAACCAAAGGCTAGCCGGGCAGTGGTGGCGCACGCCTTTAATCCCAGCACTTGGGAGGCAGAGGCAGGCGGATTTCTGAGTTCGAGGCCAGCCTGGTCTACAGAGTGAAGAGTGAGTTCCAGGACAGCCCGGACTACACAGAGAAACCCTGTCTCGAAAAACAAAAAAAAAAGAAAGAAAACCAAAGGCCTCTAGGATTGCACAGGGATGTGTGTATTCCTTTGCCTGTAAGTTAGATATTAAGGTTTTGTAGCTGAAAAGGGAGAAAGGCTGTAAGCAGTTGTTAATTGTATTGAAATTCTTGTTCTTTGTTGGTGAGAGACCTTGACTAGAGAGTTCCATCCTTGGGATTTGATTTAGCTCATTATGGATAGGCTTAAATGAGGTGTGCATTTACTTAGGGTTAATGAGAATTGTGCTGTGTGGAATTCTAGGAAAGGGTAGAAGTTTTCCCAAGAATAGGAATTACTCTCATTTCTCTCCTCCTGTGAAGTTTTCTAGATATGCCATGGCATATGTTCATGGTAAGAGTAGCAGTAGTCTTGTTAGACCTGGTCCCAGGCACTTTGGGTGGGTTTTGATTGCATTAGCCTCCTAGAGATCTTATAGATTGCCTCTGTTTTCCCTGTGGCTTTGTAGTCTTCCCCACTCCACTTTGCAGGTTTGAATTGAATGCCATGTAAGTTAGTTGAAAAAAAATACTGTACTTGTTTTTGTATTTGATGCTTTGTGCAATAGCCTACTTTTTACTCAATCGAATTAAAAAAAATTAGACCATTTTTTGAATTTTTCTGTATGACCGTTAATGAAGTTTAAATTGAGAAGATTAAAAAGGATAACGTGCTTTCAAGTGTGTGTCTGTCCGAGAGTATGTACATATGAATGTTGGTGCTTGTAGAGACCAGAAGAGGGCATTGGATCTTCTGGTGGTTGTGAGCCATTTAACCGGGGTGCTGGGAGCTCAGCTCTTGTTGTCTGTAGGAAGAGCAAGTACTTTTAACCACTCTCCAGCCCTTTGTTTTGAGATTTTACTGTCCCAACCCCCTGTAGTTTTGTTGTCTCGTTCATACCCCAAGCTGACCTTGAATTTGGGGCACTCTTCCTGTGTCAGCTTTTAAGTACCAATGTTACAAGTTTGAGCATTCATACCTGAGTACTTAGTTATGATTGTTGCTTAATTGTTGAATTTTCTGGAGCTGGGGAATTGAACCCAGGATCTTGTGTATGCTGAGCACAGACATTATCTATATTACCAGTCTCCTTTTCATAAGGAAGTCGTCACTAGTAGCTGGCTGAGGACTATTTTGTTCTCCCCAGATAGAAGTTGTGTGTAGAAAAGGGGGAAACTCTTCAAATGCTGGTCTCTAAGCAGCTTTTTTGCATTGGTGTTTAGCAACTGCAAAGCTTTGCCAGTAAGGTAGCAGAAACAAGAAGGTACCCTTTTAGGACTCTAGTCCTCCAGTTTCTGGGTATTGAAAATCTTAGCCCTATAAATGTTACAGTCCCTGTGTAGGCCTTAACTCTTCAGTGGTTGTTGGTACAACCCCTCAGCATGGGCAATAAAGACTTACTACAGCTCTGGAAATCTGCTCACCTGCAGTATCTGTTCATTACTTCTGCACACCTTTATCCTTCTTATGATCCACTTTCTCTTTGTCACATATGCTCTCTCTTTCTGCTTCTCTTCTTCCTTTCTTGTCTGTTTGAACTGTTCAGTTACTTCTAAAGTTGTCAGGCCACTGTGTGTCCGTGGTGTTCCCCTGCCCCGACTCTGGTGCATGCTGGGATATTTGGGAGTGAGTTTGAATATGAATTCAGGCCTGGGGGTTGAGCTGGGCCATTTGGGAGCAAGATGCCCAGAAGTCAAGAGCACATGCCAGGACCACCACTATGCAGGACTACAGTTGCTTCTTGACCTGTTTAAGCCTCTTCATCTGTCAGACTTTCAGTTGTCAGCCTACTGTAATTCTGCTGTTTCTGCTCACTGCTATTCCTGCTGCTGCTGCCACTGCCACCGCTGCTCTCCCTCTCCCACCTCCCGCTGATGACCAGTTCAGCCACATTACTGAAAGCAGGCAAGAAAGACCATTTAGAGAAGCATTTTATTGTGCCTAATGCTGCAGTTTTAGGAGAAGCAACACAGGAGAGTGTCTCCCAGCTGGCTCACTCAGTGAGCCTGACCAGCTTTATATAGCCCCAGAAGCCCCTTTGGACCCATCATAGCCATTTGTTTTGAGTCTACTTGTTTGAGCTAATTTTTAGCATTATCTCTTAGTACTCATCATAGTCACTGAGTTGGACCAATCACCTCTATGAGGGAAAAGTGCTTCCCTTTGTCCAAAGTGGAAATGATTTCAAGGTCATTTAGATTTCACTCAGGACTGTGAAAGGAAAAATTTGGTGCAAACTGTTTCACACAATTTTGGCTGGGGCTGTGTCTTCAGGAGCCAAGGCAGTCAGCTGCAGTCTTTGCATAGTTGTCTCAAGATATCCATGGAATGTTCAGGATGGCTGGTGCTGGCAAAAGAGTAGTCCAGCTGGCTGTTAGTCTGATAGTCTTTTTTTTTCCAAGACAGGGTAGCATGGGAGAGTACAGCAGCTACTAATTAAAGAGTTCAATTGTCTACCTCTAGTGCCTTTCTTTATTTGCAGGAAAATGAACACTAGAAATTGTTGTATTAACAGTATGAAGATAGGGCTGGGTGGTGGGAGTGTACCCTTTGATCTCAGCACTAGGAGGCAGGGGCAGGTGGTGAGACCATCCTGGTCTTACAGAGCAAGTTCCAGGACAGCCAAGGGAATAAACAAACAAAAACAAAAAGCAAAAAGAAAAAACAAGAAACTCAAACAGTATAAAAATAAAGAACTTAAAATGAATACTGGTCGTAATCTTGTTTTAGGTTTATTTTATGTGTATTGGTGTTGGCAAGAGCAAACAAGTTCTAACAACTGAGCCATCTCCAGCCCACTAGTAATGATTTAATAGTTTTACTAACTATATAGTATTCAGAGATTTTGGTATAGTAGAATCACGTTCATGCTTGCATTCTGCTAATAGTAAACAGGATAGTTTAGAAAGGCCATAATTAATATGTTTAAAAGTTGCTTTGATGTCCACAGATGAAAACTGCTACCAAAACCAAATGCTGGTGTTTTTAATTATACTTTCCTTAGCATGAAATACTGGCTTGAGTACTGTAGAGCTAACTATAGGATTGTTAGTCTGTAATGCATACTTAAAGTGAATATGTAGAGAAAAATTGTACAAACTGCTTATCATTAAAAAAATGAACTTTTTTTTTAAAATCTCTAAACAGATCCATTTGCTCACAAATGAATAGATGAGCTGAGGTGTTGAACAGGCATCCTTGTTTGATCTTAGAATAATAGAATTTAGGTCATCACCATTAAATATGGTGGTAACTATAGATTTGTCACATGTGTTTACCTTATTTAGGACAGTCCCTTTTTTTAAAAAAAAAAAAAAAAAAAAAAGAATTTAGATAGGAATGGACAGTGAATTTTATTAAGTGGTTCCCACTCCCAAGAATGGTAATGAATGATTATATCTAAAATGTATTTTTAAAACTTTCATGTTTTGAAGCTGGTGAAGTAGCTTAGCAAGTAAAGGCACTTTCTGTATAAGCTTGGTGACTTGAGTTCAATCCTTGGAACCGATAAAAAGAAGGAAGGAGAAAACCAACTTCAAAAATGGCTTTTAAACCTACACACACACCACACACACACACACACACACACACACACACACACACACACACACACACGGGAAGTGATCAGCTCGGGAGCCATATTGTCTGACTTGGGACCACCGTGCACCATGCTGTCCGAGAAGCCCTTCAAGCAGCTCGGGAGCTTCGAACAAAGAGTGGAAAATTTCTGGCTTATCCGGGAGCAGTACCCCACCAAGATCCCAGTGATTATCGAGCGATACAGTGGTGAGAAGCAGCTGCCCGTCCTGGACAAGACCAAGTTCCTTGTACTTGATCACGTGAATATGAGCGAGCTCATCAAGATAATTAGAAGGCGCCTGCAGCTCAATGCTAACCAAGCCTTCTGGTGAATAGGCACAGCCTGGTGAGTGTGTCCACGCCCATCTCTGAAGTGTAGGAGAGAGATGAAGACGGCTTCCTATACATGGTTTATGTTTCGCAGGAGACTTTTGCGACAGCACTGGCCGTGTGAGGCCAGAATAATGCCTAATGGTTGTTAAGTCCTTACCAAGGCCAAAGGGACGTTAACAGTGGACACTGGTGGGTGGTCAGCTCCCACCCACAGATTAGAATGTAGGCACCCACATGGGGTATTAGGAACTAACTGTTTATCAGCCAGAAACTGAGCTCCACGCAAGTGCATTCAGCGTGGAAACTCATCTAAACTTAAGGCTATCTTGTGTTCAAACTTTAGAAGTTTAAAAATAAAGTGCTTGCATCCTAAGTTGCCAATAAAAACGCAACCTCTTCTCTCTCTCACTAAAAATTTAAAAGTTGTGTTATTTGAGGATATTTAGATAAGTTTTAAAATTTTTATTTAGATATTTGCTGCTACTAGATAGAAATAAACCCACCATGTGGGTTCTAGGACTCAAACCCAGGTCCTCTTCAAGAGTAACAGTGCTCTTAACAGCTGGACCGTCCCTCTAGCCCCGTATTTAATTTTATAACCATAGGAGTGCTCAACTTTTTCTCTACATTGATGGTAATTATATTGGTATAAAAATAATGCAGTTTTAGATTTAGATTATTTGCTGTTTCTATAGATACAATTTTAGGAACATGAAATCTCTGAATGTTGGTTTTCACATGATATTAACAGTTTTCTTCACTGTGAAAAGTAAAATGTGATTGCTAATGACCAAGGCTGTATTTCATCTGTTAAGGTTAATAACTTAAGTTTACCTGAAGTTTTGAAGTCATCAAGTTAGAGTGGTTTTCATTTGCTTTTTTTTTTTTTTTTCCTGTCAACCCATATGTCTGTAAATATTTGCATACAGAGCTTTTGATCCTTAAAAAAAAGTAGTCGATGCAAGTGTAGCTGATTTTTTTCATAACCACAGAATCAACTGATGAGTGCTTTTTCTGTCTTGGTTTATGTTCATTACAGAGTTTTGAGTGTTTGTATGTGTGTAGACCAGGCTGGCCTCAAACTCAGAGATGTGCATCTGCCTCCTGAGTGCAGCACCATGTAAGGCGTTCAGCTGCTGTTCCTGATTTTGAAGGTCTCCTACTTTTGCCTTCCTTGTACTTTCCTCTCTCTCTTGAATTGTTGTGTTTTTTTATTTGTTTACACCACCTAATAATCCAGGTACACATTCTAGAGGAATCCAGGTCCTTTTGTTTGTGAACAAGGAATTGAGCACAGCCACACGTTTATTTGTAGCTGAGGCAGAGACCCTGGACACTGGAGTGCCTCTCAAGTTTACCATTGGGCAGTTCCAGTTACTGTTTCTGTATGAGGTTGCTTTCCAGCTTGTCTCTTTGCCTACTTTTTTTTCTCCTATATGCTAATTTTATAACTTTTAATAAAGTTATCTGGACTTACTTTCTCTCGCCCAAATCTCCTATATTTTTCCTTCCCTCATTGGCACATCTTGCTTCTGTGTCCAAGGTTCTGATCTTATACACTTTGGTTTCTCCTCCCTCCCTCCCTCCCCTCCTCTCTGAAGCAGTGTCTTTCTATGTCCTCTAAGCTGGCCTTGAATCCACAATTATTTTGGTTAGGTATCGTTATGATAGGATTGTAGATACATGCTACAATGTACAGTTTCTTGATCTATTTTAACATTTGCTGCCATCATTTGTCCATCGACCACTCTACCATTTTATTTTATTTTATTTTTTTGGTTTTCCAAGTTTTTTTTTTTTTTGAGACAGGGTTTCTCTGTATAGCCCCTGGCTGTCCTGGAACTCACTCTGTAGACCAGGCTGGCCTTGAACTCAGAAATCCGCCTGCCTCTGCCTCCCAAGTACTGGGATCAAAGGTGTGCGCCACTACTGCCTGGCTTCTTGATTATTTTAAATGACTCTCAAATCTATGATTTGTTCTCAATTTTTCCTGTCCCAAAGATTTTTACTCTTTACCACCTGAGCATTATCTAGTATTATGTACTATAATTTATTTCGTCTAAAATCAATCTTTATGTCTTTTTTTAAATTTACTTTTTATTTCATAGTATGGGATGGCTGTTTTGCCTGCATGTGTGCTTGTGTACCACATGAGTGCAGTACTATGAAACTGGAAGAAGTGTTGAGTCTCTTGGGACTGGTATTACAGTTTTTAGCTTTTTTTTATGGGTTTGGGAACCAAATCCAGGTCCTTGGAAGAGCAGCCAGTGCTCTTAACTGATAAGCTGTCACTCCAGGCCCAAAGTCTTCATCTTCGAACAAACTTTGCATAGATAATATCTGCAATATCATTGTTTATCTAATGAGTTTATTTAACTAGTTATCATTATTTAACTAGTCTTCTGTAAGCACTCTAGAGGTTGTGGTACCAGGGAGAATGGAGCCAGTAAATGAGGACAGACTAAAAGTCTCATGCAATAGCCAACTTCTTCAAAGCATCAGGTAATTAATACTCTGAGGGTTAAGAAAAACCACCTGAGTAAAGTACTCATGAGTTCAAGCTGTATATAATCACAAGGACAAGCTGCCTGTGGCAAAACATGTTTTTCCATAGAGGAATATAAAGGATAGTTTAAACATTTAATTGAATAGCAGCAGCAAGTAATAATGAGAAATCTGAAGTAAACTCCTATCTGCTACATCTGGGAGGAACACAAAAACACATTCAAATAACAATTTCTTGTTTTGAAGAAACTGAGGTCACAAGACTCTTGTTGGAGTGTTTTCACAAGCACTCAGAATTCTCACAGCACTCCATTCCTGGACCATGTTCTGTTGTCTCCCCCTCCTCTTCTTCCCTCTTCCTGTTTTCTTCCTCTTCCTGCTTCTTACAATTATTTTACTTTTTTTTTTTTTTTTTGTTAAAACAGGCCAGCCAGGGCTATATAGTGAGACTCTGTCTTAGAAGGGAGGAAAAGAATAAGTGAATGTGTAAATCTTAAGAAGTAGTATCTGTCATTTCAGACTTAAAGTAGACTGGAGGTAAAGTTGATGCGCTCACTTATTGTTAATCTATAGATCTAATTCATGATTTATGATAAAAATTTCAGCCATAAATTATCCAGGCATCTTAGGAGAAATCATTATAGCTTGTGGAAATAAATGCCTTGGCAGAATGCTTCACATTTCAATGTCTATTAGAGTCACCTGGAGAGCTTGTTAATTTTTTAGCATCATCCCAGGGGTCATGCTGACCACTGGGTATCTGGCAACATCCACAAATTTTTCTGAAGTGAACAAGTCAGGTAATAATGGTGTGTGGACCATCTCTGGACTATTTCAGGAAGAAGAATTAGGATTCTGTAAAAGGAAAACCAGCCATGTCCTGTTAATTTACGAGGTTTAATATAGGACATCTAAAAATCTTAACACAAGATACTTGAAAAGAGCAACATAATGCAGTATAGTTGGGTTGGTGTTGAAATTGATTCGCCTTTTTAAAGACTGATGGCAGCAGTTCTCTGAATATTAGTAACTTGTGCCTGGGAAGAAAATCCAGTTATTTTGTTGTTATTGCCTGATCCAGAATTCTGATCTAGTATATGCAAGACTGGTCTTTTCAAAGTTTAAAAAGTCTGGGGAGATAGTTCAGAGGTTAAGAGCACTTTCTCCTCTTGAAGATGACCTGAGTTCCTAGCACTTAGATGGTGGCTCACAACCATCTGTAACTTCAATTCAAGGGAATCCATGTGTTCTTCTTACCCCTGCAGGCCCCAAACATTCATGTGCTGTATACGTACATATGTGCAGACAAAACACACCTTAAAGAAAATGAGTATATCTAATAAGAAAAATTAAAAAGAAGGAATGGATAGATAATGGGAAGGAAATAAAGGTAGCCATAGTTGCTTTAAAGTGGGTCAGAGAAATGGCTTTTAGTAGAAAAAAAAATTAATCCCTGTATGTTAACATTTTAGTGGTAAAAGTCAGGTCCAATAGGGGCAAGGTTGATGCAAGAGATTAGAAACAATTGTGAGAGCAGAGTTTTTGATGAAGGAATCATAATAAGATTCAGTGTAGTTGTAGTATATTTGGCTTTTAATAGGACTAAGGGGAGTTTGTTGAAAAAAGAAATCAAAATCAATGGAAGGAAGATAAAATTGATCTCTGAATGGAGAATGATTAGCTCCATGATAGGTTTGCTTAGGAACTTGAGCTTTTTTTAGGATAGTGGACTGTCAGTGCTAAACATGGGGAAGTCCTGGGCAAACAGAAGATTGGCTGCTTTCTAACTGATTATTGTCTGAATAAGTGAAATGTATTATTATTTCCTAAAGGAAATGATAAAAAAAGTGAAGGAGATTTTTGAGGTTTACAGTGAAAGAGGAAAGTCTGATTCTGAAAGGACCTCACAAGGGGAGTCCCTCACGCTGATCTGGGAATAAGCGCTCACCACCCAAGGACATACGAGAGACAGGTTTTGATGCAATTAGCAACAAGGCAGTTTAATAGCGAGGGGCCCCTCGTTTGAAACATGTCCCAAGCAGGGACAGAGAATTTACCAAGATCCCAGAAAGTTTGGAACTTTTATAGGTAGTGGTGGGAAGAGCGGGGAGATTTGTCGTGGTTACACATGATTAGATATTTTAAACATCAGCAATTTTCGTAGACTAGTTATTTTTGACCATGAATCCTCGGACTCAAGAGTACCAGATGACCCATTACTCATTTGCTTGTTTAGACTTGTATGCCTTTGCGTCCTTGCTTCTTTTTTTTTTCGTTTTTGGTCACTCTGCCCTGAAGAGGCTCAAAATTATTATTATTATGGCTAATTTTAACAAGTTGTTAGTGGTCTTTGCTGACCATGAATTTTTTGTTCTATGTCTCAAGATGTTTTTAATTTTTTATTCTCACAATTCAATTCTTGATTAAAATATCAAATTCACTAATATGATGAGATTTCTCAACATGAGTAGGGATCTGACATTTTTGGAAAACTGAAATCTCTGATAATAATTTAAAAGTTTAAGCATAACCACTCAGGAGTATTATTGTTTAACTTAATTTGTTTATTGTGTTGGTTGTGCTTATGCCACAGTGTATTTGTGAAGGTCAGGCCAAACCTTGGTATGAGTCCTCATTTTGTGCCTTGAGACAGGCTCTTCTTTTTGCTGTTTGCTGCTTGCTGTTTGCTAGCTGGCCTGTGAGTTTCCAGCTTCCCATTGTTACCTACCAGGTTGTATCGGGATTACAGACAAGTTGTGCTGCTGCTTTCTTACATGGTTCTGGGGAATTCCTGCTCAGGTCCTAACACTGGTGTAGTGAGCAATGTCTCTAGATTCACTCAGTTGTTCAGATAAAAGTACTGTGTTAATTGAAAAGTTGACTTTATACTATTGATGGAACGAGAGAAAAATGAACAGTGAGGCCACATGAAGGAGAATGATTACAGTGCTGGTTCGATTTTACCTTGGGCAAGGCAAGAAGTGAACAAGGCAGTTGAAGGATGTGGAAAAAGTCTTGAGATTTGTTGAAGTCAGTGAATTCTTAGACTAGTAAAATATAAAACAGAAAGATAGGAAGTGAAGAGAGTGAATTATTATAAATTGAACTTCCTGTGGTAATGGAGTTGTTAGATATGGATTTGATGGGAAGTAAAGTGGTGGAGTGGACGGTGTGAATCACTGAATGTGGGAGTTTTTAACTACGTGGATGCCATTTCAGTGACCAAGTAAACTGTTTGTGCTGTGAAAACACAGGGCACTTAATTACACTTTTTTCTTTTACTTATTCTGCTTCCTGTTGTATTTTGTTTAGATGTTACCTCAAATTGTAAATTGTTGATCTGTATGAAGACACTTCTAAGTAGATGAATAAAAACAAATTTTACTTGACTGTCAATATTCTGTCCTATCATATGGCTCAGTAATGACCTACAGCTTGATAAATTGAAACTTCAAACATCCAGACTGATGATTCTATTGCCCAATAAGTTATTTTAATGCTGTATAGGTTCAGTGAATGGTTATCTGTAATGTGATGCTTTGCTGACTCTTGTTTTCTACTTGACTTTCCATAGGACCTCAGCTGAATGCCCAGCTAGAAGGTTGGCTTTCACAAGTCAGTCTACGAAAAGACCTGCGAGAGCCATTATTGCACCGTAAGTTTTAGAAGTCTTTTGCCAATCTTTATCATCTTTATTATTGATAGAAATGAGTGTATATTAGACTAAAAGTTAAATGTTGGGCTGGGAGATGCCTTGGTTTTAGAATTGTTTACTCTCTTGCTGAGTTTAGTGCTCCTCACCTGGGTTGGGCACCTTACATTTGCCTCTGATTCTAGTTCCAGGGGATGCAATGCCTTTTTCTGGCCTTTGTGAGCATACACAACATAAAATGAACAAATACATCTTTAAAAAAATGTGGATTGGTTGAGGTAGATGCTTGACCTCTGATGTCTACATGCACATGTATATGCATGTACATGTAACACCAACACACACAACACACATACATGCATGCGCGCGTATACACACACATACACATACACGCTCACAGAGAGAGAGAGAGACGAGGAGGAGAGAGAGAGAGAGAGCGAAAGCACTTAGGTTAATGTTTGGTATGTAAGTATTATACTGGTAAGCATTTTATATGCCAAATACTCTCTGTAAAATAGATACTATATTTATGACTTGATATCAGACTCTACCTACCACTTAAAAAATCAGTAGCATGAAAGTTTCTCAATCTCTTGAACTTTATTTTGTAGAATGGTAATTAATACCTCCTTGTAGACTTTTTATTTATTTTATGTCATCTTTTAAAAAAATGTGTTACTGGGATCAAACCCATGTTCTCAGAGGTTAGAAGACCGATCTTGGATCCCCTTAACTGGAGTTACAGGTGGTTGTGAGCCACCATGTGGGTGCTAGGAACCAGACTCCAGACCTAGAAGAGCAGCAAGCTCTCTTAACCACTAAGTTAATTTCTAGCCCACAGCAATTGTTTTTAATATGGGAAAACTATTATCTGATCATCAAAATTAGTAAAATTTTGGTAACACCTGAGTTCACGCATATGTTTTCATTATTGCACTCATTTTTAAGTTCTAAGTTGACAAGTGATACTTGTGGGTAGGATGCAAAGTGACGTTACAATTTTGAATGTAACTGAGAGGAACAAGCCATCCATTCATCCATCCATCTGTCCATCACTTAAAAAGTTTGACATCTGTAGTTGTAACATTGAATATCTAGCCTTAAGTGAAATTGAAACACATGGTGTTCAACTGTTGCTTTATTTACCACATAATCCTTTGACTGAGGCTTTGGCACTCTTGTTATTGTTTCCCCATAACTATGCTTCTACAGTCTTTGAGTTCTGTGGTTTTACAAAATTCTGTGTGTGTTGTAGGATGGTGTCCTAGTTTGATTTTTCTGTTGCTATCATAAAACAGTGACCAAAAACAACTTGGGGAGGAAAAGATTTGTTTTGTCTTGCACTTCTAGATCAAAGCCTATTACTGAGCCAAGTCAGGGCAGGAACTCAAAGCAGGGGCTAAAGCTCATGGATGCTGTTTACCAGCTTGCGTTCTTATACAGCCTAGGGACCCTCCCGTGTCAGTCATTAACCAAGAGACCACCTGACAACATGCCTACAGGCTGGCTCTATGGCTGTGATCTTGTCCTGTTTGAGACGGGGTCTTTTCTATATGCTGTTGTCTATACTTGAACAGCTGTTCTGGGCTCCTGGGATTCTTCTGTATCCACCTCCAAACTTGCTTGTGGATAACTGGGATTGTGTGTGCTACTGTATCTGCCTTTGCACGGGCTCTGGGCATTGATATTCAAGGCATTACAGTTTGACACATGAGCTTCACCCACTGAGCCATCTCCTAGCCCTTGTTCCTTTTGTCTTTTAAGGTAGAATATGTTTATGTATTTGTGTATTTTAGTTTTCTTTATACATTTAGCTGTTGATGAACACTTAGGTTGATTCCATTTCTTTGTTTGGTTTTGTGAATAGTCTTGCAGTGCAAATAGGCACGAAGACATGTCTTGTGATATATTGGTTTCAGGTGTGAGACTACTGGACTTGTTCATTATTTTTGTTTTGTTTGCTTTGGTCTTCATGAAGCAGGATCTGGATAGCCTAGATTTCACCATGTAACCAGGCTGACCTTTAACTGGAGATCTGCTTGCCTCTGCCTCTGTAGTGCTGGGATTCATGGCATATGCGAT
Organism: Mastomys natalensis; assembly: GCA_021653895.1. Lineage (NCBI taxonomy): Eukaryota > Metazoa > Chordata > Mammalia > Rodentia > Muridae > Mastomys > Mastomys natalensis. Next base: position 138,936 of record JAJTUV010002336.1, read on the forward strand.
CATGCCCAGTCCTCAATTCTTTATATTGCAATCATAGCTTGTTTACAGGAGTTCAGCAAATAGTATCATAGAACTTAAAAATCAATAGGCTAGCCGGGCGGTGGTGGCGCACACCTTTAATCCCAGCACTTGGGAGGCAGAGACAGGTGGAGGATTTCTGAGTTCTAGGCCAGCCTGGTCTACAGAGTGAATTCCAGGACAGCCAAGGCTATACAGAGAAACCTGTCTCGAAAAACAAAAAACAAAACAAAACAAAAAAATCACTAGGCTATATAGAATTTATAATAGAGTATTATATATTTTATCATTATTGATAAATTGTGATGCTTCATTGTGTAAAAGCTTATGTACATATGAATGTGCATAGTTTTTATTTTCTTCAGAATTAGTTGTTAAAACATTTACTCCATGGTGGATATACTATCCACCAGTGATGTAGCATTGTCTAAAAAATGTGAGTTTAGACTCCTGTAGCAAAAATGAGTCAAGAAAGAAAAATAATCAGAACAAAGCTGTTCTGTAAGTGATAAGAAAATTGACTGAATGTTGAAGTCAGAGAGTGAAAAGAGAAAGATAATGAAAGAAAGCGAGAGCCATAATACACAAAAACCAAGTCGGTTTCTTTACTGCTAAAGACGGAGGAGTGTGATCATTGCAGGATATTTGGGTTGGTACTATTAGTATAGTAGAATGCTGACTTCAGTCTACTGTAATATCATAATATCAGATTATATCTGATCAGATTATATAATATCAGAAATTAGCAACTTAAGCCTTGAACATTGTTATTCTCCAAATGTTATTCTTTCTTACTCAGAACCAAACTAGCTCTCATTTCCCCTACTCTCTATTTGTGCTGGGAGTAAACCCAAGACTTCACACATGCCAAGCAGGTATTCTACCACTGAGCTACATAACCAACAGCTAGAAAATATTTTAAAAGCTTATAAATGGAATATAGTATGGAACAATTGTGTGTTCTCTATTTTGCATCATTAATTACATTGCTTTTTAATCTATATACTCAATTATGTTTTATGTATCACAGTTGTTAAATTTTTTTCTAAAAGTTTTATTTTCTTTAGATTCTCTTGATTTTGAACCTGGGGATTAAATTTAAAATTGTTTTCTTTGTAGCCATGCAGGATACACGTACTGTGGGTCTTGTGCTGCCCATGCTTACAAACAAGTGGATCCATCTCTTACGTAAGTAATACAGTTAATTAGGAACAGTTTGGGACTGTTGCTTTGATGTACAAGTAATATTCCATTCTGCTTGTTCTTATGTATTCAGTTTAATTAGAGCTTAGACTTTTCAGGAATTTGTAGGAAATACCTTAATACTTTTCTTTGAGTATTTACCTTGTCGTTAGTTGTGAAATGTTTCATTCTCACACTACTATAAAGTTAAATATTTGATTTTCAGTTTACATTACAAACCTAAATGTGAACATTTAAACAAAAATGAAGATTCCTTTGCTCTTTTTAATCATTTTTATAATTACTAAAAGCAAAGCAACAGTAAAAAGAAATTAAATTAAAAAGGTTTAGAAAATCTTTATTAAACATTGGTCGGAAAGTTACCATAATCAAAGTTATTTTAAATAACACTGTGTTTTAAACTTTTCTCTGATTGAATTTCTATCGATGATGTCGATGCTAGAGGCATGCCTTAGAATTAGTTTGGCTTAGGGATATAAATAAGTCTAGGGTCTGTTCTTGGGGAAGTGCAAAGTGAGACTTAAGCAAGCTGATGGAAGGTCAGGATGAGGAGGGGGAAGTAAAGGGGTAGAGTGGAGAGTGTTTGGGACACTGAGGAGGGGAGCTGTGCACTTTGTAAGGAGAGAAGGTGACATGTGTTGTGTGATCAGATCTTGTGTATAGTATCTGATAGCTAAAACTTGGGGTCATTTGAAAGTATTTAAACAAGTTTATTGATATTAAATTGTATATAGCATTTTAGAAATCAATTAGGAGATCATTTTAATGATCAGTATATAGTGAATAATAACCAAATATAAAACTGTTGGCTTGAATTTTAAGTAAGTTCTAAGACTGAGTTCTAAAGCGGAAAAGTTAAGTGCAGTAAGATTGTAACAATAACATAATGCTTTAATATCCAATATTGAATAGTGAGTTAAATAAATATGACAGCTTAATTAATGTACTAATTTGTGGAAACTGAATATTGCCAGGCATGGTAATGCACACCTGTAATCCAGCAGTTGGAGGCTGAGTTAGGAGATAATAAGTTTGGGGCCAGTCAAGAGCTACGTTGGGAGGCCATGTTATTAATAAAATAATGAACTACATTATGAAGCATTGTAGTCATTGAGAAAATATCACATCATAGTCTAAAAGGAGAACATAAGTTTGTGTAAATTGAGAAGAAAGTGTACTATATGAAGCAAAATTTTTCATAAAATATTTTTAAAATCAGTAGTCATTTACTGATTAGATAATGTTTTTCTTTAAAATTTTTATTTTTTGGTAATTTTATACATGTATGTAAAATCTTGATCATATTTACTCCTCATTATGTATGTATGCACTCTTACCTGGGTCCCGCCAAGCTCCTTCTTTTTGTTAACTCATTGAGTTTAACTGGGGCTGCTTGTATGAGCATGACTGTAGTTTACTTATTAGTACATGGTAACTAAAGTGATCATAGTACTCAAGATGCCTCTCCCCAGAAATCATTAACTGCTCATAATAACCACAATACGCCCCAGGACAGTGTATGCTTGTGTTTTTTTTTTTTTTTTTTTTATAAATAATGGACAAATTGGGGGAGTAGTAGGAGTGTAAATATAATCAGAATGGATGAAATTCTCAAAGGATTTATAAACTACTACATTAAAAATAATGGACATGACATTTTTTTTTAAAAATTTTATTGGTCTTTTGACTATTTGTTTTGATTTTCATTTGTGTTTTATTGGTTTCTTTGCTTTTTTCTCCTCTCTCTCTCTTTTTTAAAAAAGAGAATGAACATAAAGTTGGGTGGGTAAGGAGATAGGGAAGATTTGGGAGGGATTGAGAAGAGGAAAGAGCATGATCAGAATATAGTGTATGAAAAAAGTTTAATTAAAAGAGATCTTAGTGAGCTACAGTTAAAAATAAACGTTTTACAACAGTGATATTTAAAAAAGAATTGTCAAATAATTTTCATGATGAAAAATAAAAAAGTTCCAAGTGCAGAAATAGTTGTATGGACTAGAAAGATGGCTCAATAGTTAGAGCACTAGCTACTTCTCCAGAGTGCCCAGGTTCAGTTCCTACCACTGACTCAGAACTGTTACTGTAGTCCGGGGGATTTTATACCCTCCTCTCACTTCTCATGCCCTCTTCTGATCTCCAAGGGACCGTGCATTCAGATGAGGTGTGTGTGTGTGTGTGTGTGTGTGTGTGTGTGTGCAAGCAAAACACTCAAACACATAAAATAAATCTAAGACATTAAAAAGAGTTAGAACAAAATAAAAACTATTTATCAAAATAATAAAAACATTGCATATTAACAAAGGTGACTTTTTTGTGTGATGATACAAATGGAATCCAGGATCTTACACATGCTAAGACCCTCCTCTATTATAGAAATATATTGTTAGTTCTCAAATACTGTGAACTAAATGAAACACTAAGTGAGAAACAAGTATATTTCCTCTTATAATAATGAAAGATATGGGAAAACAAGCATTACTCTTACATTTCTTTTGCCAAATACAGCCTGGCTTGGTGTAGCATACCTTTAATCTCAGTACTGGGAAGGCAGAAGAACCTTTGAGTTCCAACATCCTGTTTATATAGTGAGCTCAAGGATAGTCAGGACTACATAGAGAGACCCTGTCTCAAAAACTCAAACACAGGTATATAGGTTTAATATTACTTATACATTTATTCTAAACACACACACAACACACACACATGCACAAATCTGTTGTACTTTTTAATTGTTTTTTTATTTGTTTTTGGGACAAGAATCTGGCTTTGTAGCCTAGACTGGCCTTGAATTTGAAACAGTCTCCATACCTCAGCTTCTGAAGTGCTGGCATTACAGGTGTAATGCTACCATGCCAGACTTTGGATTATTATATAATTTAGCTAGAAGATACTTCTGTGCAGAATTCCTGTCTGTTTCTACATCGTTTGTAATGATTCGTTACTGTGCTGAGAAATGAGAAGGAAAACCATTTACACACACACACAGTTTCTAACGGGAGCAGCAGGGACCTTGCCCGTTAAACAGGAAATGTTTCTCTTTAATACTAAGTCTGAACTTATAATAAAAATAGCTTCTTGAGAGTCAGTGCAGATCTTTCAAGGGTTTCACTCTGTAATTGCAAGGTTATGTTTGTCCATACTGCCACCTGAATATACCTGACTTAATTTTCACTTGAAAGCTTCAATTTTGTTCTGTACAACAATATGTCAATTGTTTTACAGACCTATTTTGTTAATTTTGGGGAAAATTTTTGCCAGATACCTAGTATTTTTGTGGGTTCTTTTGTTTGTTTGTTTTTTGTTTTTTTAAGTGAAAGTTGTATTCCATGAAAAATGTGTCTAGTTCAGCTCTCAGCTCATAATACACAGGTAATTTCTCTGAGATAAAATGTTCATCTGCAGAGATGCCTTATGAATCTATCCCCGAGGGTTTGACTTAAAGTCTATCCCCAAGGTTTGACTATATTTTGTCATGCAGTGTTAAGATGTGTTTGCAGAGTCAAGAATTTTGGTGAAATTAACCTTTGAAAAAGTGTAGTAACAATGGATTATTGACACACGTTGGTTTCACTGCCCTGAAAGTTGCACTAACAGTTTTACTCTCCCTCATTCCTGCAGTTTAAGTGCTAGTCAGAGTGAAGAAAGCAGACACCTTCCCTTTCACTGATTTGAACTCTGTGTACTCCTTTACAAGGTCCTATGTGTTGTTAAGAATGTATAGATCACACTATGACAACTGATATAATAGACCTTGAGTGATAAGATTTCAAGCATGGGAAAGCTTCACCGAGGAGCTAGTGTTTTAAGTTAAACCACCGTATTGAAGGGTTGGCATCGTAAATGGTTAAACTTCATCGAGGACCTGAAGACTAGTGTATTCATAAAATGTTAAACAGTCATAGGGAGGCCAGAGGAGTGCAAGAAGTTGCTAGTTCATTTGAGGCTTTAAACCCATTTTAGAGGCTAGGAGGATGGCTCAAGTGAAGACCTGAGTTCAAAGCCCAGCACTTACATAAAATCTTAGTGTAGTGGTGTGCCCCTGACATCCTAGTGCTAGGAAGTTGGGAGGCAGGCAGTGTGTAGAGAGGAAGATTTGTGGGCCGGACTTGTTAGATAGCTCAGCTGAAACTATGAGCTTTACTTTCAACTAGAGACCTTGTCTTCCAAAAGTACAGCGCTCCAGAGGAAGACACCTGATGTCAAACTCTGGCTTCTACATATGCTGACATAATGTATCTATGCACCTACCCATGCCCCCAACTCATACACATATACTAGCCCCCCCACCCCCAGTCCTTCTTATTTTTAAGGGTTTTACTTGATTTCATAACACTTGTTTTTTTGTTTTTCAAGACAGTTTCTCTGTGTTGACCTGGCTGTTCTGGAAATAACTTTGTAGACCAGGCTGGCCTCAAATTCACAAAGATTCGACTGCCTCTGCCTTCAGGGCACTGAGATTAAAGGTGTAACCACCTCTCGCCTCAGGAAGGACTTTTTAAAGTAAGGTCAAGGGAAAGTGGAATGATCAGATTTGTGTTTCTGTTAGAATATTTTCCCTCCCTGTGAAACACCTTTAAAAAATTACTTATGTTCCATTAGTTGGAGTAGGTAGTTGAACAAAATGAAGGTAAGTGCTTATAGACCATATTCATTATAATAATTTCATAGAGGTAAATTCTCAAGGAGCTGTAGTATATGAACTATATTTCTAGGAAAATGTGACTCCCTGCCAGGCCTCTATTTCATATAAAGGTTTCATTTACCCATCTAGTAACAGCCTGCAAACCAATACTGAGGTTAAAGGCAAAACACTTTGTAGTTATTAAAAGAAAGGAACATAGCCTTGCACGTTTATTTCCCTCCAACAATTGCAGTGGCTTGCTGTTTATGGATCTAGTAAAGAAAGGAAAAAAATACATGAGCTTCAATGTGCCTTGTTAATTTTCTTTTGTTAGCACTTCAGCTAACAAAGACCTACTTTGAGGTCACTATTATCTTGAATATGCCCCCTTTCAGCTGTTTCAGTAATATCTACCCTTCTGTGGTTTTTGTATATCATTTTTAAGGATTTTAACTTTTTTCTTGTTTCTGTAAATCAATTCTGGAACTGCATAGTTTGATTGTGGGTGTTTTTACCAAACTAGAAAGAATTTTTTTGGGAAAGCGTCTGGCTACTTCAGGTTGGTAGAAGCTCTTCTCTATAGGTTGGGTTTGACAACAAGGAGTGCTAAGGAAGTAGTCAGTCTTCAGTGGAAGGCCGTAGGCTCCCGGAACACCGACCGCTGTTGGTGTTTCATCTTTGGCGCAGTGCTCACTGTCATTATTAGAGTAAGAAAAGCTTTCAGATCGACTTCTTGTTGTCATTGTTTGAGAGAGGGCCTTTTGATGTAGCCCTGGCTGTTCTGGAACTCTGTGTAAAATTGGCCTGGAACTTGGAAGAGATCTGCTTGCTTCTACTTCTGAGTGCTGGGATTAGAGGTGTGGGCTACCATGCCTGGCTAGAGACTAACATTTTAAAAGTATCATTTTATATTTTAACTATATACCTTAAATGTTTTTCAAAAGCATCCTGATGTTAAATATTACATATTAAATATTTTTTTTTCTCATAGAAACTGATTTCTCAACTAGAACTACTTCTCCCTCTTGCATATTAAGGGTTTTTCCTTTCCTTCCTTCCCCTATCCTCTTTTTCTTTCCCCGTTTCTTTTGTAAGTAGAATCTCACTATGTTGCTTTGACTAGCCTTATGTTCCCATGCTCAACTGATCCCTCTGCTTCAGCCTTCTGAGTATTTAATAGAGTACAGACATGTACCACCATGCCTGGCCAAATGTCATTCATTGATGCTTAGTTCATGTATTCCCTGGCATTAATCAAGTGACCTAAATATTCCCAAGTTACTATTTTATACATATTTCACATTAGACTTTAATAAAAGAATATATTACTATTTGTGTTCTGCTGTGATAGAACAGAATGGTATCTTTTGGTTTTGTTTATTTAATAGTATATAAATTTGACCCTCCCTCTTTATGGTACTGATGATACATGTGATACAAATGTGGATTGTGGTGCTAACAAGATGGAGAAAGAAGGACAGGAAAGATGGCTCAGTGGTTAAGAGCACTGGCTATTAACCTTAAGAGGTCCTGAGTTCAATTCCCAGCACCTACTTGGTATTTCACAACATAATGGAATCCTTTGCCCGCTTCTGGTGTGCAGGCATACATGTAGACATAACACTCAAATACATGAAATATATAGGTAATTTTTTTTTTAAAAAAGATGGAGAAGACAAAGGGCAGAAGGAGAGATTATTTCTGACTTACATTGGCCCAAGGATAAAATAGTTTCCTGTGTGATTTCTTTGAGGACTCTGAGAATAACTTAATCCAGAACTTCCTTAATACATCCTGCATCCTTCCCCAACTTTGAAGTGGCATGTCTTAAAAAAAGTTTAATTTTTCTTAGCTTAGTAAATTTTTGGTTGGTTGGTTCTTTTCTTTCATTCATTTATGCATGCATGCATACATGCATGCACACACTATGCAGACCAGATCTGCCATTGCTTTGCCTCCTGTGAGCTACAATTAAAGATGTGTTCACCACACCTGATAATTGTTTTTGTTTTTTGTTTTTAAAGAGATGGTGTCTGAGTTTTGTAGAACAAGTTGGCTTTGAATTCCCAATCATCCTAGATCCTCCTTCTGGGTCACCCTGAGTGTTAGGGTATAGGTGAATGCTGTCATCTTGGTACACTAATAGAATTTTGTCAGAAATTATCACCATAGCACACACTCTTTGTCTTGCAAGTCTCTTGACAGTGAAAGAACCAGGTTCCTTTTCTCAGTACATAAGCCCACTGTCTATTCTCTTCTTTCTCAAAGTTTCCCCCCTTTGGAATTTTAACTTATTTATGTTTGTATATAGTATGGTAAGATTGTTTTGTTTGAATTTTAGAAAACAGTAAATGCATGGTTTCAGAATTTAGGTTGTAGAGCAAATTTGGACGTTTGGTATAAAATGATAGGAAGCTAATTTTGCTTTAGTGTTGATACAAAGGGGTTGCGAAAGTTGTAGCCCAGTTTTCTTTAGATAGACTACCATGCAAATCATACATTATTAAGTTTCTTTGTGTTTGAGAATAGAGAAAGTTTATTATATACAATTCCTTTCAACAAGATGATGTCCTGTTTCTTTGCTATCTAGAAATGATATCAAAATAGCTTTATTGAATGCTTCTTTGTAATGTTGTTTTATATAGGTGTTTAGAAGTTTGAAGCAGTATTGTTTATTTTTATTAAAAACTTAGAATTTTAACATTTTATAGCTGAAATATTTAAACTGATACTACACTTTGAAATGTGTCTAGTTATATATACATTTAGAAATGATTTTTTATGTATAGTATGTTTACTGTAAAAATTTATGGCTGGTATTTTCAATTATTGGACAAAAATTCAGATTAAAACTAAAGAGTAAATTCAGTTCTATTGTAATAGAATTCCAAGAATTGTGGTTTTAGTTCACAGAAGTCTCACTTCCTCATATTTCTGGAAAACTAGAAACCTGGTGTAATTAATGGCCTGGTAGGGTTGTTTTCTTTGAAGCTCCTCGTTTTGGCTGCTAGGCCTCTTACTGCATGACTGTTAGGCATGTCCTTGGAGTCATGTGTTGTGGTTGTGTCCCATGTGTCTTCCACCCGCCCCCATTTCCAGGATCTTCTTATGTAATCCTGGCCAGCTAGAACTCACTGTGTAACCCAGGTTGGCTTCAAACTTGGAACAGTGTTTGCCTCAGGGGTCCAACATTCTGGGATTATATGGGACACCAGTCCTGGCGTTGAAGTCTTTTTATATAAGTACTTCAGTCAAGTTGATAAGGGCCTCATTTTAGCTCCATTAGCTCTTAAAAAAAATGTATCTCCAAATTGGCCTGCAGTCAGATGTGGGAAGTTGGAATTTTAGTGTGTGAATTTTGATGAGAATATAGTTGAGCCCTTATGTTCATAGAATGTAGTAAAAAGAGGTAGTCAGCATGAAAAAAAACAAGTAAAATTTAAAGTTACTTTTCCTTTTATTTAATAATATTTGTGTAGAAGTACATTTGTTCTGTGTTTCTGTTGTGTATCTCCCAGCCGGAGAATTTTCATCCTTGGGCCTTCCCATCATGTGCCCCTGTCTCGATGTGCACTCTCCAGTGTGGATATATATAGGACTCCTCTGTATGACCTTCGTATTGACCAAAAGAGTAAGTATATAGAAATCATAGCTTTTAAATAGCTAAAGCTCATTTAATAAGGATTGCAGTTTAATCTAAAATATTTTAAAAGATACAAATTGATTACTAATCTGTATAAAATAGACATAAAAAGTTGTACTTATATAACTACAAAAATATGTTAAAGGCACTTAGCTCTATATCATAGTGGTTTCATTTATATTTAAGAAATACTTTGCTTGTGCTATGCTATGAAGGAAGAAATTAGTATACATGCCAACCTGATGAAAGACTTGGCAAGTTAACTCTCTTTTTATGTGTATCACTTTTTTCACTTTAAAGATTTATTTATTTATTTATTTCATGTATGTGGGTACACTGTTGCTGTCTTCAGACACACCAGAAAGGGGCATCGGATCCCATTACAGATGGTTGTGAGCCACCATGTGGTTGCTGGGAATTGAACTCAGGACCTCTGGAAGAACAGTCAGTACTCTTAACTGCTAAGCCATCTCTCCAGCCCCACTTTTTTCACTTTAAATGATGGCAGTAATACTTTTATTTCCTCTCATTGTTTTTTTATGGGAAAATTATTCTGTATTTTCTGAAGTTCTGAAAAGTAGTATAGAAATTTTAAATACATTCTGCTTTTAACATGTCTTATTTTTGTATGTATGTATGTGTGTTTGCAGGTCTGTAGTCATATATGTGTGTAAAGGTGCATGTGTGCTATGTGGGAGCCTGAGGCTGATGTCAGGTGTCTGCCTTGACCATTCGTGATATAGCATCGAAGCAATGTCTCAGACTGAACTCAGAACTCATTATTGTGGCTTACTTCACTTGCTATCTATAACTATGTCTGTCTATAGCTATATCTGGGGAGTTCCTTTCTGTTTCTTGTGTACTGGGGTTGCAAATGGGCTTGCCATAACTGTCCAGCTTTTACATGCATTCTCAAGTCCAAACTCCAGGCATTAAACTTCTGTGGTAAGCATTTTATCTGCTAAGACATCTGTCTAGCTCCCATGTCTGTTTTGTTGATTTTCCTTCTAGGATTCCAGAGGTTATATTTTGATGTGTGTGTGTGTGTTGTGTTGTGTAGTGTGTGGTGTTCCTGTGAGTGAGTACACATATGTACTGTATGTTCTTTTTCTGTGCTGTCTACATTTTTCTTTTGAGACCATGTCTCTCACTGGCATAGGACTCACCTAGAATGGTAGGCTGACTGGCCAGGAAGCCCCAGGGATCTGCCCCAGAGATTTTTACTTCCTCATGGGGTCATCAGTATATACCAACTATCAGACATTTTGTGTGGATTCTAGGAATCCAATTCAGGTGCATGCTTTTTTTTTTTGAGAAGTGGTTTATCTACTGAGAAAGTTACCTTCCTTGTTCCCAGATGTCATATTTTTGTTTAGCTGTCCCTTCCCCTTCACTTTTCCCTTCCCCTTCCCCCCTCCCATTTCCCCCATTTCCTACCTTTCCTTTCCTTTTATTCCCTCTTTTTCTCTCCCTCCGCCCCCCCCCCCCCTTTCTTGACAGGGTTTCCCAAGACAGGGTTTCTAGCTCTGTAGACCAGGCTGGCCTTGAACTCTCGGGGATCCACCTGCCTCTGCTTCTGAGTGCTGGGATTACAGGCTGGGCCACCATGCTTGGCTGCTTAGCTGTTTTTTTGTTTTGTTTTGTTTTTTGTTTTTAATACAATAAATATAATATTTAAAAAGTATAAAACAGTATACAGAGTAGAATGATAGATATTGATATATTCATTACTCATACTTTACTCTGAATTTCCCTTCTCCTGTTTCTTTCTGCATAACAACCACCTTCATGAACTTTGGAGTGTATCCTTTAGCTCATTGAATTATATTTTAATTTTATAAGGGATGTTATTGTTTCATTAAAGTTTGCAGTAATTTCTTACATTGAACGAAAGATGTCATCTGTAAAAGAAATGACTAGCCGTTTTAGGCCTTGCTTTTTAAATTTGAGTTTATTTCATAAAATAGTAGCAATTTGATATTTGAATAGCTCTGATTAATGAAAGTAGAATATTACCTTTCTGATTGACATAAGAGACACACTTTCCTTTTTTTTTTTTTTTTAAAGATTTGTTTATTTTATGGGTGTGAGTGTTTTGCTCACACATATGCCTGTGCACCGCATGCCTGCCTAGTACCTGAGGAGGTCAGAAGAGGGCTTGGGATCCCTCGAAACTGGAACTATAGATGGTTGTGAGCTGGATGTGGATGCTGAGAGTGAACTTTAGTCCTCTGTAAGAACAAGTGCTCTTTACTGAGCCATCTCTCAAGCGTGTGTGTGCCCTCCCACCTCCTCATTTTTAAGGGCCTGTTTGATACAATAAGCAAAGAAATAGATAATTTTTTAAGAGGTATTTTGTGGAAATGAGATCTTAACTATCATTTCTTTTCCCTCTGTTTTTTCTTTCTTTCTCCCCTCCCATTCCTCTTCCCCTCTCTTTTGTTTTTTGAGAAAGGAATTTGCTAGGTGAACTCAACCAGATCTTGTCCTTGAATTTGTAATTCTACTACTTTAGTCTCCCGAGTAGCTGGGGTTACTAGTGTGTGCCGCCAGCCCTGTTCTAAGTTATTTTTCATTGTGTTTTTACATACTAAATTTCACATATTGCTCTACAGTCTTCATTTTAAGTATATCTCATCAGAGATAACTAGATTGATAGATCATTTTAAGTTGGCATAATACTGTGTGGCAGATTTAAGATTTCTGCTGTAAGGTAAAGTTTGGATTTTGTGAAAGATAGTATTGGAAGTGAGAATTTTATGTTGTTGGTATGGTAGAAACATGAGGTAAAATAATAAAACTACACAATTATGAAAAACAAAGCAAAACTAAAAAAACCTATTATTAACTTTATATGCAAATAGATTGGTAATTTTTCCCTGTTACATTAGGAATTCTAATGACTGTTTTGGCTAGAATATTTTTTAAATTCAAAGAATGGCCTAGACCCAGAGCTTATTTTAGAAATGTTAAAAGGAGCTGATGAAAAATGTACTATGTTACTATCCAAATGGTAAGTTTTTATTGTATTATATTATGTAATAAAATTAGTCATTCTGTCTTTCACTTATAGTTAAAAAAAAGATGGAGTATGTGGTGCTTTTGTTTCTTGCCATAGCTTATAATTTTCTGTTGTTGGTTGGAGCTCATAAAATAAGTGTATGCATTAATATTTGTTTTAATATATTTGAAATCTCTTTAGTTTACGGAGAGCTATGGAAGACAGGAATGTTTGAACGCATGTCTCTGCAGACAGATGAAGATGAACACAGTATTGAAATGCATTTGCCTTATACAGCTAAAGCCATGGAAAGGTATATTGATTAATATAAGAAATCCCAGAGAAGTCATAGATACTAATTTCTTTGGGATTATTTTAGCCTAGGATAAGATAATTTGTCAAAGCAAGGAGATTACAATTTTATTTAAAATGAAATATAAGTTGGAGAGTGCAATGTCTTTATGAGGATTAAAGTTGATTTTTAGCTAGTTGTCTATTAAGGTTGAGCATATGAATTGACCTGATTTTTTTTTTTTTTTAAGATGGAAATTAAAACAACTCATGTGTGTTTGGGCTGGATGTATCTTGTTTTGTTTGGTATAATAGCCAAGAGACTTTTTGATGTCTTTGTATAATCATATTCTTTGTGGTACAATGGTTTTAAAACTTTAAATTTGGAAATATCTTTGGAAGTCAATCTTTTCAGAATTTTAAAGGTTCACTTTACTCATGCTTTCGATGGGATGACAAGGATGATGTAGCTGTGTAGACCTGACAAAGGTCTTCCTGAGGTCGGGGTGCCCTGGAGGACAAGCAGTAGAGGAAAGGGGAGGGTCTGCTGTGCCCTCTACCATATATCTCAGTGCCCATTCTTTTCCCAACATATAATGATTGATTAGTCAGTAAAATGAAAAACAGTCTTTAGAAGTTTCCTTTCAGTGCTACATTTGAATTAAAAAGTCTTATTTGTTGACGTTTCTCTTTTTTGTATGCCATTTCTTGTTTTTTAAAATGTATTTTTTGGTTTGTTTTTAAATTTGTTTTTAAAAATTTATTTTTATTTTGCATACATTGGTGTTTTGCTTGCATGTATATGTAAAGGTGTTGGATTTCCTGGAATTGGAGTTATAGACAGTAGTGAGTTGCCATGTCGGTTTTGGAAATTTAACCTGAGTTCTTTGGAAGAGCACCAACACTCTTAACTGCTGAGCCATCTCCCCAGCCTCCTATATGTTATTTCTTAATATATACTTATTATTTTATACAGTTTCAGTAGTTCTAAATACAAGGAGCTTATTCTTCCTGAAATTTGTTATTTAGGTTTATCAGTAAGGTCTAAAATTGCATTAATATTTTAATACAGGTATGGGTTATTTATTTTTGGCTGGCATACTTAAAATTAGCTAAAGACCAAGGCTTTTCATATTGTTGTGATGAATTTTTTTACTTGTTACAATTTTGTATATTAGTTTTTGTTGTGGTATTTTATTTGTAAACTTTTTTAGAACTTAAACTTCTTTACTGTTTTGTTTTATGTGTGTGAGTGTTTTTGCCTGCATGTATACCTGTGAACCATTTGTGTGTGTCTGGTGCCTGAGAGGCCTGAAGAGGGCATAGAATCTCTTGGTACTACTAGAGTTACAGACAGTTGTGAGCCACCATGTGGGTGCTCTTAACCAGACCTGGGTGCTCTGGAAAAGAAGTCAGTGCTCTTAAACACTGAGCCATCCCTCAGGCTCTGGGTTTTTATTTTTCTGATATGGGGTCTTGTTGTGTGACCTGTGCTACCTATGAACTTAGGGCAGCCTTCCTGCTTCAGTCTCCAGCTGCTAAGGTGATAGGCTTTAACACCCAGCTTGAATTTTGTGTAGTTGATACTGTTTTAACTCAAATAGGAATGATTCAGTGATTTCTATGTAACTTGTTCTGCTTGATTAGTCTATTACTATAGGATTTTTTTCCTCTTGTATTCAAAGTTTTATTGCCCTTTTGTTCACATCTATTCACACTAACCATGAATAATTACATAACCTGAAGATGTTTTCAAAAATCTATGCAATCTTAAATTAAAATTTTAGGCTCTGTTTTTGTGTTTTGTTGTTTTTGAGGCAAGGTCTACTATATATGTCACACTGGCCTAGATAGAATGCCCTTTGTAGCCAGGCTGGATTTGAGGTCCCCCCCAACTCAGCCTCCTGAATGCTGGGGTTATATGCCCAACCAATTGTCTTTTATTATGTTCTAATTATTGAGAAAAATTATCTTTCTTTCTTTCTTTCTTTCTTTTCTTTCTTTCTTTCTTTCTTTCTTTCTTTCTTTCTTTCTTTTTGATTTATTGGCATAACTAGAATTCCCATTCACCAAAAAGTTTTTTTTTTTTTTTTTTTTGGTCATTTGCTGAAAATTTTATATATTTTATTATGAGAATTAATGGATTGTAGTATAATATAGTCAATAAAATAACAGTCTTCTAAAGGAGAGTTAAAAAATAACATTTAGTTATTACTTTGAAAGTAAATTATATAAACTGTAGGAAACTTAAGAAGATAGAAATTTGAGAGCTACAAGCACAATTCTAATTCCTAACTCTCCCTCTTTCAGTGTTCAGTGAACTCCTTCCACATCATGTTAAGATCCCTAACATTACTTCTAGAAGAGAAACCAGTAAGCATTTGTTCATACTTACTGTGTTGTGTCAATTAGTTATCAGTGAATAATGAATTATTACAGAATTGAGTGGCTTACAATCACAACTGTTGAATTATTCATAGTTTCACATTAAAAATTGGAGCAGGGAACAAGGTGGGTTAGAGAGTCTAAGATGCCCTCACTTAGATGTCTCCAGTCACAGTGCTTACTTCCTGAAGAGACATAGTCCCACTTGTGCCAGTTTCTGCTTTTCAGAACAAGATATCTATGTCAGCCAAAGTGTAAGAGAGGATTACAGATTTTCTATCTTGATAGGAGGAGCACCATATGTCTACAGGAATAGGAGCAATTGTTCAGCACCTGTTTGTGAATGGTCTGTTACCGTTCCACTTCAGTTGGGCAGTTTATGTCTCTGTAACACATACTATATACTAGCCTTTCTAAAGCCTAGATTTCTGTTACAGTTACTTTTTTATTGCTGTGACAAAACACCATGACCAAAACAACTTAGTATAAGGAAGATCAATCCAGGACCAGGAAGCAGAGAACACTGGGAATAACAATAAAAACAATGGAAGTTTTTTGAACCACCAAAGCCTGCTTCTTTTGACAAAATTCTTTTAACAAGGCCACACTTCCTAACCCTTTGCAAACAGTTTCTGGGGACTAAGTATTCAAGCACAAGAGCTTCTGGGGACCATTCTCACTCAAACATCTGTAATGGTTTCAGATACATTGTCCATATTCTGCATCAAGTTTAAATATGAATGCAGTCTTGAGTATGAGTCATTTTGATTTAGAGATCTGTGAAAAAGTAGATATCCCCCCGTTTATGTAGTTTTAAAAAATTAGGGAATTCATGATACTGTGCTGGCTTAGTGAAGTAGAGGTACTTGCACAGTCCTGCTGTTCTCATTTTGGTTTTTGTATCCTATGAGAACTGAGTCCTGAGAGTTGTCCTCTGAAGACATGTCCTCAACATGTAGGTTATGGGGCACACACATACATACATGAAAGAAATGGATAAAGCATAAACTGTTTGATGAATGGATTCAAAGTATAGTGATATATGTCTGAAATGCCATATGGACCCTTATGTGGTAAGATGAAAAAAATGAATAAAAAGACGTTTTTGAAAATGTGATAGTTAATCATAGTAGAACTCCCATTGGAGAGTAAATAAAAAAGTGATTCAGGAAGCATCTTGGAATGGGTAATTCACAGCAGTTTCATCCTGTAGCCACGGAACAGAGAGTAGTCCTTGACTCTAGTCGGTTCTCTATTCTGGTAGTGGTTTCATAGTTTACCTGAGTCCTTGATTTGTTTGTTTTTGATTGCTCAGCTGGGCCATTTGGATTGTTTTACTGTGTCATTTTACTTTTTTTTTTTTTTTTTTTTTTTAAGAAATGAGCTTTCATACCCTTAGTCCAGAGGCAGGTAGATTTCTCTGCGTTTGAGGCCAGCCTAGTCTACAGAGTGAGTTCCAGGATAGCCCGGGCTACACAGAGAAACCTTGTCTTGAAAAACTAAAAAGAAAGAAAAACCGAACAAACAGACAAGAAATGAATGAATGAATGAATAAATAAATAAATAAGCTTTCAGGCCTTGCACAAGCCTGTCATCCTAGCCTAGGTGAGGCTTTTTTTTTTGAGGTCTTGCTACCTACAAGGCTCTACTTTGTACCTGAGTTTCCATTTGGTTCATTGTATTAGTTTAAAGGCCTTGAAGCCTTATCTAGTGTTTGAGTTCAACGGCAAGTTTATCTACACTGCTTTGGTTCCCAGTGGGTTGTGCTCTCAGCCACCTGCGTAGGAGTTCTTTGGATTCATGAATGAAACACACACACACACACACACACACACACACACACACACACACACACCAGTTAATTTTAAAATTCCTTGGCTCAAATGCTGGGCAGTTCTAATCCTCCCTGAGGCTAGCACACATTTCCCTCCTATAATCCTGGTTTAACACCCTCTAATTCTATATTTTATCTTTGTTGCCCTGGCTCCTTCTAGGCTGCTCCCTAGTCTTTGCTGCCTAAGACCCTTCCGTGGGACAGCATTTCTTCTCACCTATGTTTCAGATGATTTTCCTTCTGCAGCTCTAAATCTGATCTGTCTCCCTCTGAATCATGGTGATTCCTTCTCTTCCCATTCCTAGCCCTAGCAAATCCAAAGGTCCCACCTCAGTCTACTTGCCCAGCTGTTGTCTGTTGGCTCTTTTTTATTGATCAAGGACACGAAGATTCCTGATTTTTGGGGCCAGATTAATTCAGAGCATTAGAACCAATCCTCAACACAGACTGACAAAATTCTTTTAAGTACTTTATTGGTTTTCTGTGTATCAAATAAGAGCTGTATTCTCTTAAGAAATATAAAGGCATCTGAGATTTTTTTTGAGAGTGGCTTTTCTCTCCTTTGGACACCTAGTTATAGTTGACAGGGTAAGTTTAAGAAGCTCTTTTGCCTGGACGGTTGTGTAGGCATGTGTTCCTAGAAAGGAACTTCATTTGGTGACCATGGATCCCTATGGTATTTACTGTCAGTTCTTTGCATTTAGTCTTTGTCCCAGTGCTTGCCGTTTGCTCTCCCCTCCCCATTTTCTTTTATCTCCTTTGATCTCTTCCTCCTATCTTCCTTCCTTTTCCCTGTCCTCCCCACTCCCCATCCCATCTCTGCTGTTTTTGTTTGTTTCTATGTATGTGAGTGTACAGGGATGTGTACATAAGGAGGCCAGAATAGGATATTGTATGTTTCTCCATCTCTTTATTACTTGGCTTGAGACAGGCTCTCTCACTGAATTGGAAACTCACCATTTTGGCTAGGGTGGCCAGTCAGTTAGATCTTGGAATCTTCCTGTTTCTGTCCCCTAATGGTAGGGTTACATGTATGAGTTATTTTTCCAATCCAGCAATTCCTTGTTATAAATTTTAACAGTTCACCAAGCTCATGATTTTCCCTTAAACGTTGAGGTATTTCCTTTTTTTAAAAGCCACTAATACTTTGCATATTTTGGTGGGAAATCTGCCTATCCACAGGTTCATTCTTTTTTTTTTTTTTTTAACTCTACTAAATTACTATATGTGACAGTTTCAAATCATTATGCCATCATGTGGGGAACATTGCTCATGTGGCTTCCTGCATCAACTCTTACTGCTTCTTCAGTTTTCAGTTTCATTTTTCCTTCAGCTTCTCTTTACTCTATGCCAGAGCCGGTGTGAGTAGTTTAGGTATCTTATACTATTATATCCAGATAAGAGTGTGCTTCCCTGTCCTATGTTTGTCTGCTTTGACCCAGTAAATCATGTTAACATGCTTATAATTGGATTTTTCTTACAATTAGGAGTTTGATTGGGGATGAGGAGATGACTTGTCTGTCTCATTTTCAGCTGAAGCAACTTGGTGTGGGCACAGCTTGACTTCCATCGTGGTCAAAGCAGTTCACAAGTTTTAAATCAAGGTTGTAAAAAAGTAGTCCCCACCTCCAGTGTCGGAAGGACTTTGAACCTGTGGAGGTGGGAATAATTTTGAGTGGTCATATTTTCAGATGATAAAGCTCTTCAGATGCTAGGTAAATAATTCTGTTTTTATTCCATGGTAGTTCTTTAGTATGTTCTCTGTCTGGAGCAACTAAAGTTTATACTGTATCTCTTTGCCCAGTATAATACCTGGCCCAGACTA